>VMBQ01000219.1:0-307282 GCA_007657795.1 Dreissena rostriformis
GGATAAAATAAAATTATATTCACGAAAAAAAAAATAAAAAAAAATAAACACATTAATCAGAATGGAACTTGAGCACCAGAAATTTTTGTGCATTATTTTTACATTTAAAAGATGTGATGGTGTTATGGTTCTTAATATGCTCCTCCAAATTTCATTCGTCTAAAATCTTATTTTGATTGAATTGCGTTTGCGTGGATGTGCAACAAAATTTCCAAACAATCTTGTCATACTCGATGTCCCTGCTTCTGGAATTCTGCGAGAGATCTAATAATCAAATTTGGTGAAATTAGTTTAAACCTCTTTATTTAAGCTCGATTGCATTGATAGCGTATGGCTAAGTTGAAACTCGCTCGAGTCCGTTTCCTGAGATAGAACCAGTACTTGGTGTCTTTGGAGGAGATTAACGCTCCCACTGTGTGGAGATCGAACTCGTGACCTCCCGATTGCTAGGTGGACACAATATCCACTACACCACGGCGACCTTGGGTGAAATTCAATATGCAGTATTCCTGAAGAGTAAATACGCGGCTATTACCAGGTGGTTCTGTTCAAAGATGTTCAAATTAGTTATTTCCGTTAGATTACAAGTGGTTTTAAAATAATTTTGTTTTCATGCTAGATCGCTTGAGCGGTCGTATCCTTATAAATAAGATGCATGTGTATATTTGCCAGGTATTTCGACTCAGATGACTTTTAACAGAGCTATTTCACATTTGTCACACTAATAAAAGACATTTCCATTGCCGTGTAAAACTCTGGAACAAATTCATCAATAGTGCCTTGATTTGACCAGGATTCCTTGACTTCCAAAGACACCAATATTATAATAATTTGTTTTATGTTCCCAATATATATAATTCCTGTGTGCTTCCATATATTTTGTATATACTTTCTAACTTCATAACTTTTTTCTCAATGAATTAACGGATTTTAAACATTTACTTAACTTTGTTAAACGATTAAGAGCCTTCTCTCACATATTACATTCTCACAAACATCATATATTTGTAAAAATGAATAACAAATTTGTTGTTATTTTGACGCATGTGTATGTACGTGTATGTATGATTTATTTATTGTTTTTGACGATGAGCTGTATATGCTTAAGTCGCAAATAAAATATCTGTTCTGTTCTGTTCATATAAGTAAATGTAAAAGACATGGGTGTGGNCCTCCAACTGGGCCTGATACGGAAGGTCATATGCCATGCGCTTGGGGGTCAAATGATCCGCAGGGTCATGCCTCGCCAACAGTCTCCACTCTGAGCCCTGAAAAACAGTAGGACTTCAAATATATCACTAAAAAATAAAGCTACATTAGTCCAGATTGAAAATGAACTAATGTATTTTAGACTTAAAAATTAGCAAGAGGTTCATGATGACCCTTAAGTTAACTGGCATCAATTGTTGAAGACTTGACCTGGTGATCTAGTTTTTGATCCCACTTTACCCAGATTCAGACATCGCCTTCATATTGTCAAAAACTAGATCACCAGGTTAGTTCATAGAAAAACCCTTGCTACCACTCTTGAGGCAACATTTTGGGACTAAATCCTGAAGGAACTTGGTCAGAATGTTAACCTTGACATTATTAAGGCTTAGTTTGAATGATGGTACCGTGAATTCTTAAACTAGGTTACAAGGTCAAATCTTGGGAAAGTTTGAACCTCAGTATCTGGGTAACGTGCATACACAAATTTGGTCACTAGATCAAATCTTAGAAAAATGACTCAATCTAGATGAAACTTGAATGATAATCTTGACAATATATAAGATGAGTAATATTCTGGATTTCAAAACCTTATTTGTTGCATACTGCATTTAAACAGACCTATTATTTAATGATAACTACATTGATAATTACAGTAAAGCATACCTTATTTATTGAATATTGAAGCAAAGGATACCTTATTTGTTAAAAAGTGCATCAAAACATGCCTTATTTGTTGTATACTGCAGCAAAACACCCCTGTACTGTGAGGCGTCTTCCATTTTAACATTGCACTCAGGCGTTTGTGCACGACATCCTATTTGCAGCACAAACATTATTTTGCTGAAAAAACAACAACAAACATATTCACACATTCACTCAAATTGTAAATCATAATAACATGTATATTTTTTATTTTTACTATATGTAATGCATGAATTTCACAAATTGTTTATGTGTTATAATCATATGCATGCAGTTTATGCTATTTAATGGCGTCAATTAGGTTTATATAGAGTCTGAATTGAGGCCGATATCATCAAAAAAATAATGGCGACAACTTTTTAAACGTGGCAAAATTAAGTGGCCACAACTTTGTTGAGCCATTCAACCAAACCAGTATATACCTTGGTCTGGTAAGGTCCATTTCTACAGTGCGAGCCTCCCTCTGCCCACACCCGTTGAAGTAGAGGGTTTTGCCATGGGCATATGGCAACAGGGCGCCACATCCAAACCCTATACCTCCACCGGACACCCACTCCCAGCGTGCTGCATAGATGCCGTCTTCAAATGAATCAAAGAGGCGGCTGGGCTGCTTCTTCAAGGGCATACATGACGGACCTGCATAATACGTGAATGCTATTAGAAAAGTTTTTTTCATTATTTGGAAAAGAAAATAGTTAAAAAATATTTTTTATATATACTAATTGATATGCCCCATCAAAGATACCAGGGTATATTTGTGTGTTCATATCAGAACGTTGGTAAATTGGCAGACCACTTTTCTTTCATTTCTTTAAGGACTTACATACATCAGGGTGTTTTTTTCAAACTTCTCTTAAAATGTTTCACTTTGTGAACATATTATCTAGCCCAATCGTCCCTAAAATTGTTGAGTTATGTCCCTTGAATGATCTGAAATTGACCATATGTGCCATTTGTGTTTTTGAAGTCCCATAATCTTCGTTAATCTTCACACAACTTCATACAAGCATTTGCTATAATAATATCTTGGCCAAGTTCAATGAGATCAAAGGATATTTGGGTTATGACCTTTAATAACCTGAAATAGGCCATCAAACAATTTCCATCCGATTTTTAACCACAATTTATGAATTTGTTCAAGGGGAATGTTCAATGCTATTTAAAGGACTTCATAGTTGTGACCTTGAATTCCTTGATCATGATGGAAAATTGGCATCTTATACAATTTTCAGAAGTGGAATATGTTGAAAGGCCAATTTTAATTTTCCGTAAAAATCTGACCATTATATCAATATTCCTTTTAAATCAGCCGGGGTGTTATTGTTTTATTAAAAAGCTCTCGATTTAAATATAATAAGTAACCCAAATTCGACGGCAACTAAATTTGATGATGTTCTATTTTTATCGATTGAATGGATGATTATTGTCTTGGAATCATTTTAAAGTAATACAGCAGAGTTTAAAATTATTATTTTGTGTTATTAACTTTTAATTATTTCTTTCATTATTTGCTAAATATTGCTTCATGTAACCGTTACACCGTCGAATTTAGGTCACACCGGGTAACTAGTTATTCTTGAATGCTCTGAGCTTTTTTGAGTACGTACGTACAGCTCAGAGCGACCCGGAGGGTCAATATAGCTGGGAGTTGGATTATTTCAACTAACCGGGATACATAATTTCATAGACATAAACAAGCTTGATTATAATTTATTTATTCAAGTGATAAAGAGCACACATGTAATAAAAAAAATAAAAAAAATATGAGAGTGTAATTCAAGATAACAAAGGTTGTTACCGTTGTACCCCTGGTCACAGAGGCAGGTTCCCCCCTTGCAGTCACCGCGACCATTACACATGAGCTGGCAGCTCTCACCGATGTAGATATCGTCCAGGGCCCAGCCGGTAGCAGACTGGTTCCCTGTATCCTGAATCCAACGGAACCTTGTTGTACTGAAATTATCAACAACATCTTCAGTTTCCAATGAGTGAATATAAGTGTTCAGTTCTTCTGTGTCCAATAGAAGCTAAAAACTAAATAAATTTTGATTTAGCCCAGAATATTTATGAAGCTGTGCTAAACTAAAATAAAAACAAGAATGTTTCAAGAAGTGTTACATATAGAATGAAAAGGTGAAATATTAATTATTAAGCTGTGATGAACTACAAATTAACATAGAAATGGTAATGTTTATACTTAGTGGTCACGTGTTTTATGGTGAAGTTGATTTGATTTTCAATTGTTAACTGCTTTTATATAACAGACGCTGGCAATTAAAGACTGAATTATCAATAAGTAGGTATCAGTATATAACAAGGGCTGTTTGTAAAACACGCATGCCCCCCAAATGGGCTATCAGTTGTAGTGGCAGCCATTGTGTGAATACATTAAAGAATGATTGGCAATTTAAAGAAGAATTGCTCGCATGACTCATGGAGTTCNGTAGTAGTAGTAGTAGTAGTAGTAGTACTAGTAGTAGTATATCAGTATTATTTTTAATAATAATAATTACTATTGTTATAGTAGTAGCAGTAGTAGTATTATTATTAGTATTAGTTGTATAAGTAGTATTAGTATTATTAGTTTTATTAATTTGTATTATAAGTAGTATAAGTACTAGTTTTATAATATTTATAATTTTTATTATTAGTAGTAGTATTATTATTAGAAGTAGAAGTAGTATTAGTATAAGTATTATTAGTAGTAGAATTATAAGAAGGGACACAAAAAATGTATTTATTAACAGTTGTCAACAATATAGTCAATTACAAATTGTCATGAAGCTTACTTAATAGTTAGATTTTGGAGAATCAATCACTTAACACAAATCTATTGATTTTTTTGGATGTCCGTATTTTACAAAATAAACTGTGATTGCTGAGGATATAAAATCTATATAAAAAAAACGTACACATAACTATTTTGATGTAGGAGGTATCAACACATTCATGCAATAATTATAGCATTTTTTTTCATTATATCGATAGGCTCAAAATATATACTTTAATTTTACTTTAATTTTATCGAACGGCATGTACCGCTTCGCCTGAGTTTCTTAAAAGGAAACGATGACAAACCACACTCGAATGTCGGTTGAGATAGATGATTGAACAGCGAGAAGTACCATGATCCACGTAGAGTCAAAGAAAATGTTAGATATGCTTCGAATTTCACTGTATGGTTTCTTATGTGGTTCAATATGCATGCGTATTTAATACTAACGGTATGTGAAACCAGCTCTGTCAAATTTCTTATGTGTACATGTTGTAAAAAGATTATTAACGTGGTTTAACTCATTAGCATATCAATCATGAACATGCAGGTTGTGTCATTGTGTTTGCTATAATATAATCTTTAGCATGATCCCTTGACAATTCAGCAAAACGTCTTAGTTACCTTTAATTTACTTATACCTCATTTCAAAAGTCAATGTTCAGGAAAAGCTACATTACTGAGTTGGCATTTTCTTTTTATAGTATGTGCTATTTCTGATACCCCAGTACGAAGAACCATTTTCATGTAAAATGAAATTGATATCAGTAGTGAAATTAATATCTGCGAAAGCAATTGTAGAAAAGGTTAACATGAGGGAATATAAGCACCTTTTTTACATAGTATTTATAACAGAATTATAGATTTCATAATATTGATACTTTAAGTTCAAAAAAATAAAATAAAAAATACATTTGAAGCCAAAACGATGAGTACTTGTGCTATGTGTTTTAATCGAATATGATGGTTTATACCATTGCCATGACATTCACACTTACACATACACGCACAGAAATATGAACCATTTGTATATATTCACATATTTAAGACGCTTTACCTTGAATCTTAGTGTAAACATAGTTCGTAAATATCGGGCGCTTTCATACTTTGTTATTGAAAATTAACTTAGGTCGAAAATTGTCTTGGGCTGGAATTAAAGCAAGTTAACATCGAGCGAATAATACAAAGTCACGCGATTTGTGTCAATTTTTACTTACTTCTGATTTTACCTACACTTACTTGGTTAGAGACCATTATAAAAAAACAACTAAGTAGTCGTTTACATGTTTAGACTATAAACACACATAAGTGGTTAATTTGAAAAGACCAATACTGGCAAAGTCCTGTTCATCATCTTAGAAGGATAAAACTACTTCGTTTTATCAAGACATTTTTAATCAAAAAGTATGTAAATTATGTTTGTGATTCGATTTAAAACATTATTGCAATCGCCCAACGTGTTTTAAAACCGTATAAAACAACGTATATCAACTAAACAATAATAATAGTTCATACATTTTGAAGAAATATAGTGAATAAATCAACTATAACTTGTTTAAATGCTAACCAATTATTAAGCTATTTCTTTTTGCAAAAACACAGTTAGTCACTTTTTTTATTTTCGTTACAATTTCACGAACACATTTAGGATAAAATGTATTGATGACGCCTGTAATGCTTAATGTATTGAAAATATCAACAGAGATATTGATGATATTCCATTCTTAAGCCGGTAATAATTGTAGTTTTGAAACGCCGAAGTGAGACAAACTGCACATACATAGATGCACGTTCTTAAAATTGTGTTGCGTTATATTATGTCAAGATACAGAGTCATTTTAATGGGAATTATGCTAATTCAAGATACGTTTCAGAATGGTTTATAGACATAATTTGTCATCATAATTATGAATCTGCATAATTTGTGAAGATGTTGTTTCTACGTGAAACATTTGATGACAATGTATCAATATGACATTAATGCAAACGCCTTTAGTAATGCCTCGATCTAAACACTGATTCAATTGTTTACCATAAACATATGAGTTGCAAATTGGTACGCATCTAATCTGATAAAAATGATACATGCACATCGTTTTTTTTAAAACCTGTTTCCTTTCTTAATTGTTAATTTCCTAAGCAAACCACACTGATTAACGTTAATATCTGCCAAAGCAACCTGGGTGGTGAAGAGAATGAACTGCATGTCAAACTCTGTATTAAATCAAAGGTATAATGCGACACATTATTACATTATGTTCATACGCAAACCTATAGGCGCCAGTTATTGCAAGACTGAGCTGTGCTAGCAATACCATGGGAATAAACCCGATTATTCTACAATCCAGTTACACAAACGCGAATAATACATAGCTGTCCCACGGCAAACATATCTCTACGAAGATTCGTTAATTGTATTAGTATTTTGATTTAGTTACATTGAATAAAGTTCTTTCCAAATCAAGTGGTTAACACAAATACTGTTAAGAATTTCTGACGTACATTTATATGACATGTATGCGCTCCATTCACTAAACTATGATCAAATGTTGAATTATTCAATGTCGCATTGGTTTTATATTACGAATTCACAAACTACATCTATAATAAACATATTGTAAACTAACTGTGGTAGACGCGTTGGAGAAGTTTCAATACTCTTAATAATATAAATGTATATAAGCTTTGATGTGTAGAATGATTGTATCCGTCTTATTCAAGTTTGTAGCAGTCAACATCGAGTCAACATACATAATAGATATTCAGAAGTATGATACATATGACTACCTCAGTTATGTACAGAAAAAGACAAACTGCTAATGACAAAACTTTCTCTATTTTGTATAGAATTATTTACCTTTTAAAATGCGTTCATCCTTGTACGCGTCATTTAACTTGTGTTCTACACATGTGAGCCATATCAAACACGTGCGAACTAAATATCACAGCTCATGATGAAGGAATCATATAAAACAAAAAACACTCTTTATTAAAAAAACATATGTATGATGAATTATTTCTTTAAAAGCTCTGTTTAGCCAATGTGCATTATATGTTTCCATATTTAAGCCTTCTAACTGAAAATAATTGCAAATAAAAGTATAAATGAATTCATGCACATATGATACACGTTAAGAACAACCGAGGTTTTTAAAACTGTATTTGAATTGTGTGGATGTTGCCTTTAAAACATTAGTTAACTGTCATGCAAAGTATTTGACGAACACATACATATTACGTTATCTGTGTTGTTGTTTTCTGGTGTTTTATCTAACAGCAGTCTTTCAAAATAATGCCTTGAAGACGGAATTTCCAAACGTCGATTAGGTTTTATATAATGCCTGTAAGAAATAGATACAAAGTGTGAATGCGTCCGTTAAATGGCAATAACAACTTTCAGCGATACATGTGTTAAGGGCTTTGTTTATGAATGTGTTGGCATTCACCTTCATGCCTTTCAAAGAAATAATTGTTGGTATTTTTACGACTTCTAAGTGAGTACCGCACAGAACGCAAACAATCAAACACCTGAAAAGGCGTTTTTTTTTTATTTCACTCGGTATTGAACATCTTTTGAGCTGTATGTACGTTCATAATCCCTACAAAACAGCAAGGGATGACATTGTTAACCTTTTTGAAATAACTGCTTTTTATACCTCTTGTTTTAACAATAATATAAGTCGGGCAGGGGATAAGACGTCATCATTTATGCAGGAGTTAAATGAGGTCCGTCGAGGTTAACACAATACATTAAATGCAATCTTCAGCTAGCAGATACTAATAAATGATAATATAAACTAAATATGACATAACAAATCATAATTATAAATCATGTATCAGCCTTATTGACAATCTTGACAATTCCAAATTATATAAGACTATGCAAGTTGAGGAGATAATCCACATCTAAATTAAACGTGGCTTTAAGTTTATTTAATGCTACCTTATTGCATATGATTACAACATACATTCAGTCTAGAGCAAGCTACCACACAATAGTTATTGCAAAATAAGACATGTTATGTATACGTTATTATTGTGTGTTTGTGTTTGTGTTTTATGGTTTATGTGAGAATATTAAAACCAAACAATCGGTCCATCGGATTGTGTTTTAAGATCATTTACAATGTTTTCACAGTCTTTAACATGAATATCTTTTACATGTTCAAAAGCATTTTACCGGTTGCATACAAATAAATTATATATATATATATANATATATATATAGCAATTAAAATCATAGCCATGTTAGCCGTCTACAATTCCTCTTTATAATACAAACTTGAGTATGGGTAATGATTACAAATACATCCGTTTAGTTTAACATAATTAAAATAAATATAACGTGACAACATAGACGAATAAATAGGATACATGTCTGCATACTACTTACCCAAACTATATCCATTTAGTTATTATCAATCTCTTAAATAATATCATTGATTTTAACAAATACTAAAAACCGCGAATATATCTTAAATTTACTTGATTAATAGTGCAAAATAAGCCATGAATGGCAGGCTTTGAATCTTAATTACACTTAGAAATTCCAGTTTATGGAGCGATTTTGATGTTGTTCTACGATTCGCAATGCAAAAGGAGGCGTATTTCTGTATCGCTTTAAAAGTAATGTGCACGCTTCCGGGAAAATCAAGCGACAACAATAGGATTCAAATGAAGAATAGTTCAAATACCTAAGCTCAACATTGGATAAAACGTGGATACTTGTATCAAGGATGTTCTATGTTGAGCCTTCAGGGAATATACAACAGTCACAAAATTACAAATATAATCATTTATCGTTAACGGGATATATTGTAACCATTTGTTAGGCATACGTGTATTATCCTATCTCACATGCAGCTTATTTTTGATGTATTTACTGAAACGAAATTTCATAACCTAGAAATTCAAGTTATACCATTTTCAGTTTGATATGTATACCTTAATTTAATTATATCAGGAGATCATTTTAAGCAAAGCATTATTTTGTCATACTAATTGTACGAAATCTTTTCCAATATTTGGTAAACCTTAAATAAATAAAGCATTTTGTTTGTTAAAGCATTCATCCGTATTCATTAAAACCATACATTCTACTTGTATGAATTTCAATATCCTGCTTAACATCCTGCTAAAAACATTTTAATACGAGTATCGATTTAAACTGTGTTCCATAAAATCATTCACTGTTGCTCTCAGTATGACGCGGCTACAAATAGGTATACGAAGTATAAATGCCTATTTGAACTATATTTTGGACTGTATTTCCGTTTATCCGTAATACATAATTTCTAATTATTCGCTTTTGACAAAAATACGAAATATTAGTATTGCACTGATACAAACTGTGTTTGATAAATGAGAACAAAACAAACACGTTTCAATAACAGTGATCGCGGTAAACGAAGCAAACGAACCATCATTAGTTTTACATTTACAAGTTGGGAGCAAGGTCATTAGAGCGGTCATTCCCTTTTTTAAGTTTGGAGCGTGCCCTATGTATAATGCGGTTAATATCGTATTTCAGAGATATGTTGTCTGTGTTGTTATGTACATTAACTACTATTGGGCGAAGTCTTTCCGTTCGTATACATTTTAGAAGCGTTCGTTTACAATACAACAAATTTGTAATACACCGCACGCTGGTAAAACATACGCACAGTCTCACCCTCAATATTTTTGTTGACTTTTTTGCGCTTTCATTGTATGAATGTGTAACGGTAGTTTATGTACCGAGCGATTTCAAGACTTGCAATAATTATGAAACAGACATCGGTACAGTATCAAGCATTGTTCACTCCTATCAATTGCCTGACATTTCGTGTTAGTATTTGTATGATGTATGCAAAAAAAAATGTAATACAGAATGAAAGCACCTTGTTTGGTTTTATACAGATATATCAATTTGGTCGAATGCATTTACGATATTGAACTGTCATTGAATAAATGAAAAGATTCATGTTCATGTTGACAGTGCATTTATACCCTTTGTAGCAGAGAAACTTGTACAAGGGTATGGTGGCTTGAAAAACATGCATAATTCAGTTTTTGGTTGCCCTGAATTTGATAAATTTATTGTATATAAAGTATATATTGGAAGAAGTGTTAAAATTGACGTGTTCACAGCTTGTCCGAAAGGCAATTTTCATAAGGTTGTCCTAGATTCAAAACAGAATGTATTCATTATATTAAAACACACAAACTAATACAAACACAAATTAAAACAAATATCGGTTCATTGATGTATATTCATCAGTAAAATTCGGTAAAATAATAAAGCATGTTTAACGCCTTTTATCGAGAATTTAAAAATACATGTTCGAATTACACAGCATTAAAAATACGTTAATACATTAAAGCCAGAGTGGTGTAGTGATAGAGCGGTAGGTCTTACTACTTTACGCCCCGGGTATAAATCGCAATGAATGCAAATTGTTTAATTAAATATTTGTTCTTTTGTATATATTACTTATTGTTTAATAATTTAGTTAATAAAGAACCTTATATGCAATTAAAACAATACGAAACTATGTGAACATCTGTACCAACAAAGTGCTAAATAGAGCATAGTATTTCATATGATATTGAATTGGGATGTCATAAACGGACAGCCGTTTGACTCAAACGTTAGCTTTTGCCAATGAAGCAAATCGAACATGGTCTTATTCGCAGACCTTTTACCTTTTGTGTTATAAATTATATATTTTGGTCGTAAATGGAATTCAGATTTCTAAAATGTTTTTTTTTTAGTCTTACTTTTTGATTTACATTAGTGTAGTTTTATACATAGCCAAATGGTATTAAACATGCGTATATGAGCATTCGCGGGGAAGTATTTCTAAATATAAAATGATTTAATACGGGTACTATTTTGCGTTGTTATTAATTATGATTAATGGCATGACATTAATTTACATTACATGTCTAAATCACATTGTATCAAATATTCTTATTTATTGATCACAATATATCCGTCTAACTACTTTACTGCACTAAAGGAACTTACAAATAACGACATTGGTCTAAAGTACTTTATGCAATAATATTCGATCATCACGGACAAATTGAACATAACCGTTAGTATCACATACATTCTGGTATTGCTGTATTATTATCGAATTCATTGCATTGTAAAACACATTTGAGGTAAATTTGTCAGATTGTTCTCAGATAATGGTGCAATTAAAAAAAACATTTATTGTGTTGTCGAAGTGACATAAACTTACAAATACAAACACAAATATATCATGATTTCAACGGATCGTATCGCCTGTGTCAAGCGGAGTGATTTGTACGTGCGTAACATAATCACAAGGGACAGACGATTACAATATTTCATGTGTTTTACGAGTGTCAGTAATCTGATAAACTCAATCAAATACGGATACAATGGCTTGGTATAAAAACGTTCTATTGCTGGAGATCTTCGCCTCTATGCATTCAATACCCGTGTCCACATTTAATGATAAATGGTTTGGAAGGAGTCTTTAAACACTTTTCTCAAGTTTAATTAATAACTTGCACAATATGATAAAGGTATGCCTTTGTATGGAATGTATGCTTGTTTAAACATATATGTTTAAACTAATCAAATACGAATACAATGATATGAAAGCCGTCTATTGCTGGAAATCCTCGCCTCTATTCACTCAATGCTCGTGTCCACATTTAATGATAACTGGTTTGGACGGAAACTGATAATTCTTTGTTTAATGACGAACATATCTTGGTTACTCGTACAATCAAATGATGATATGCGTTTGTATGGAAATTAATGACTGACGGACTCAAACATAATCCTCCCAAAAATAGACGAGAAACTGACAAATGATTTACCAAATACAGTGCTACATATTCTGAAAGCGACCGTCCACAAACATTCAAAAACAAAACGCACTCGGCTTTTCAAAACTGATTCTGATGAACAGTGTACGAACCGAAATACAAGAAAGCACTGTTAACGTCGAATAATGGATATACTGCACTTTTAGTTGCATAGTTGTCGTGCATGCAATAACATGTGATGCATTTGGAGTAAATTTAGGACACTAGCTCACATACAGTTTGCACGAAGTGCTACCAAACATAAGCATAAAAAAACGTAAATGTATGATATGAGTGATTCGAGTTTTTTTATTATATTTTCATAACGATGACTTTTGGCAGTATCTAAAAATATATTATCGTTACATTTTGTTTTTATAATTAACTTTTTAATACACGGAATCTTATATTCACAGATGTTGAAGTTGTGTCTAGTTAATTACTTGAAAACACGTTTCAAATTTGATCAGCAGTAAGTTGTGCACAGCTTAGGGTACAGTTCAATATTTTCCTTACTATATATTGTTCATAAGTGCCTCTACGCTTCGGTGGTACAGCCAACGCGGAACGACAGAGAAACAGAACATTTTGCACACTGAAAATCAATACAAACGAGCGTCGTGGCAAGTTGATGATCATTGTCTATGCTACGAATTCGATTCGGCTCTCACATTAGGACCTTTGAGTCTGTCAGGTCACGGCACTAACGATTGCCTGTCATGAATGATATCTTAAGATTAACTTTTAGTCGATGGAAAAGAAAATCTCATAACAAATATATGCTCGCAGTGCGGACTTATATTTAATCAAGACAAACGTTGCTGCTTTTTTGTTACAACAAAATGGCGTCATAAAACCTCGATCTAATCTGTGTGTTAGTATTGCAGTCTTAACGAATGATTAAAAAGAAAAACGTAGTGTCTTCAACATGTGTTCAGGATCATTTAGGATATTAATTTGTATAGGTTGTAGCATTTTACGCATATTATCAAAAAAAAAAACGTATACTGATCGTTTAGTCGGACTCGTCAATCTTTAAGTGTGTCGTTACAGGTGTGCTGATATCAAGCCAAGTTACGAGCTGACTGTGTATCTTCCCATATTTAGTGGGTTGCATTTCATAAACAAGACATCGTTGTATAATAGGGGATAGTTTACCTTTATCCTGAGTACTATGCACATGCTGTGACAATAAACGCCATTGATCTTTGTCTTGGGCCGTCCATGTTATGAATTGCTGACCCTCATCGAATCTTGAGAATGCTGCCGACAGACTCGTTGTTCTTGGACGTCCTCTCTGTGTTGTCCCGTCCACTATTGTAACAACTATTATAGTAATAATACTAATAATAACTATTTGTTTTTGTAGAAGTGGTAGTAGTTGTGGTATTAGTAGTGCATTTCTTAAATTAGAATTTAAATTCGACCGCCATTTGCAATGTTTTAATATAGTATTTTCTGAATCAATTTAACATAATTTAACTGGACCATATTTTAACTTATTTCAAAGGCTCGCAATTATTGATCAACGCACATGTTCAAGCAAACAATTTACTTTAATATTGTGTTGTTTGGAATGGGCTTGATTTCTTCGTAATCGATTTCTTCTTTCAGTATGTCCGTTTTCCCTTAAGACATGCAGCAATTATATAATTAGGTCTGTATTTTTTTGCGCACTTTATGTTTAGCAAAACATTTGTGGTAAGAATAGTATTTTATGTTCTAAGAGAGCTTTTAAGCTTTTAGTACATCCCAACATATTGAGACAAAGTACATGCATTGTATGCGATATAGTTTTAAATACACTTGGATTCCCGTGGACTTGTTGTTAGTTGTTAGTTATGAAAGTATTTATTTATTTATGTTTTCTCGAATAACTCTGAGGATGAAGGTAATATCAATAGTAAGTACTAACCTTTAAACAAGTTTTATAATGTATGGTTCGCAGTGAATATTTCAATGAAGTCAACCCGGTTTTAATCATTTTTTATGTTTGAGTTGCGATGAATTTATTTTTAAGTCTCGTGTAGGCAATTAACCGGTAGATGGCTTTCAATTAATACTTAAGTTGGCCAATAATGGATGTAAAGAATGTGTAAAAAAAAGGAAAATTGGATTGTCACGAGACCTGGTCCCCGTTGTTGCATGATTTGTCTAAATTATTCTACAGTTTAGGTCAAAACTAGCATCAATTAATACCACAAGAAAGTAAACTTAATACCTTACAATATTCATGTACAAATAATGCTAAGCTCAAACGAATTAGTCGGTCAGAAACGTCTGTTTCTAATTCTGTATCTAATTCCAGAACTTGTTCGTACGGTGTTGCAATAAGTATGGATCCATAAAAAGCAGATTCAATAAACGGATATTGTAGAATTAAGTAGTCAGATAACAAGTGCTTTATCAATTTCCGTCTCTTTATCAATACAGCTTACATTTCTGTAAACAATTCAGATGTCTCCAGGCTAAGAGATTCTCTTGTAAATACTTTGTTCAAGTGTGAATACAATGCGTAATTGAACTGTACATGACATACAAAACAAGTGACGAAAACAGAATTTTTGTGATCTCTCCATAATTATATAGGGCATTTGTCAAAACAGTAGTACACGTATTATGTTTTCTAGTATATATATAAATTCCAAATGAAAAATAATTTGTATTTTTACATTATATAAATTTTTATATTTTCACGTGAACCAAGTTAAAAGAATGTCATGTTTTAAAAAAAGTCTTAACTCTGGTATATATCAAAGCACATACACTGTTATGCAGATATTGAAGTGCCTTTCGTCGGAAATCTGGAAGCCGCATTGTCTCTGAAGATGTATTTCAGAAGAAATGGTATTATCATATCTTCTGCTGAAATTATTACACAAAAATACAACACAAAATAGATAACAATTAAATGTGTTACTTTAACACGAACACATTATTGAGGATACACTATTTGTGACCTGGAAGAATGTCGGGATTGTATCTGTTGATCTAGGTATTATTTAATTTTAAATGTTTTGAGTTTTCTTGTATTAGTTAGCTAAGTTAGCTATGAAAATACCATCATATCAACAATTTAAAATAATAATCGTTATGAAGTTGGAAAACACGATATCGGTTCAGAGTATGAGAAGTGTGTGTTTCTTATTCATGCACTGAAAATCGGAACCTGATCAGACACTTGCTATTGTATTTCATCGTGCTACAAAACGTTGTAATTATGTTGTTGTGGTGTTCACTAGCCATTGATTAATTCAATAGAACTCTCTTCTTTGCTTTTTTATTTGAATAACGATGCTATGAGGTTGATGTTTATTTAAACTTGTATGTTGTGCAATTAATTCTGGGCTCAGTATGAGGTTTAGGATCCATTCAACCGGTTTATTGCTTTTAATAGACCGTTCCAAAGCAGTGACCTCAGCTTTAATCACGATTTTATGTTAAATGTCGTTGTTTATGTATTGGCTTGTATTGTATTAGCAATTGGTCATTTGCATTAACTAAAAAGACCAACGAAAAAATGCTCTTCCGATAAGGTTTCTGGCGTTGCATTTTTTTTTATATACTTGTAACAAATTCCTGTATTGCATTCCAAAGGTTGAAAATCAACACCCTTTACCACAAATCATTACTATTCACATAGTTTAAGTAATGTTAAATAATACAATACTTTATAAATATCACAATAAGTTGTTGTCTTCTTCCTACAAAATAAACTATATTAATACATATTATATGTCAGCATATTCTTGCATATACGAATAGATAATATCTAAATATTACATACGTATTTTCAATGTCAGTTGATAACTATTTTTGACATGTTTAACATTAAAATAGGTTGATATCTTCTGATTTGACTACAATGGTTTGTAAAGATTAATGTATACAAAAATATATAAAACTTATCAATATATTTTTTTTTAATATATTGTTTCAACGTACAGCCTTATTATAGGAAATGGGTGTATGTTGTAAACTATTGATCGAAAGTACAAAACGGCTTAAACTAGATATGATTGCAGTCATACAATTGTTAAATACATTTACGAGAAATGTCATATAATTATAACCGCGGTTTCATTTTGTCCTACGTAAAGTTAAAAATAAGATCAATACAATTAATCCTACACATCGCCTTCTTGGCAAATATTTACTTCAGTCTTATACAAAAATATCATGTATTTATTAATGTAAGTGTATTCAAACAGGTTCTATTACAAATTATTACATCGGTTATAAATGATGCGTATTTGTACTTTTGTCCAACACTGTACCGCGTAGGGTTGACCAGATTTCTGTTCATATCTCCTGTCAACACGAACTGGCAAGGTTTATTAAGCTGCTAATGTAGTCATGCGCGCCACAGAAAATCATGACAAGGCATTCAATTCAAAACACCTCTTCGCACCCGATATTTCTCACCGTAAAAGATGGTGACTATGATGTCTTGTATTACAGTTGTAAGGCTCTACGACCTTTCTGTTACACTATTTAATCCGGGATCAATAATAAATTTATTCGATCGTTCTAACATTCAGTTCATGTCTAGAGCGCTACCGAAAAAAATACATTCATTGTCTTAAGAAAGGTGAGAATAATTAAAACAGTCCATTAAAGTAAATTAAAAAAATAGCAATACCAGTTTATTTGTAATATTTAGTTGCTTATTCTACTATAGTTATCGTTTTAATGTTCGATATAATATATATATCAGCTGTACGATAATACATCGTAAATAAATATTCAAATACCAAGTAATCCTGTAAAAAAATAACAATGCTATAGTATGACCATTACAATAACATCCCAATCAAGCTTATGTCAATTCCTTACTATAAATGGTCGAACTTATTAAAATAATACAAGTTAGAAATAAATGTTTAAATGTAAACACAATATAAGGCTTTATCTGCAATAATTATAACAATTATAATACCAGAACACCTCCAACGTGGTGACTTAACTGTTCTCAAATACTGTTTCCAGGTTATAGGGGCGGGGTTTGGAACTTAATTGAGTTCCCGGGAATAATTGTTCAACATTTACAATTTTGCCATGTTTTGAGGGGTGTTTCTAGCTGATTTACAAAATAATAAACTACTACCAAATCTGGTAGGATTTTCTTGTGATGGCAGAAATTGTATGTAAGAGCATGGAACGACAACTCTGCGTGGAGATTGGCAAACGGCCTTACAATATTGCGTTCACAGCGATCTTATCTCGAACTGGCTAGACTAAGTTTGGAATGTCACATGCATTTCTATTTTCTTATCGTACTACACAATATCCGATAATGACGCTCAATAATTAAGTGTTACGCGATAAAATATCGATTTGTTAAAAAAAATCATCTAATGAGTGTATATATAACTTGTTTATATTACTTTGCAACATATATGGAGTCAAAAAAATATGCCTTTCAAAAACGGTTCCGGTGATAATGCTTCGTCTAATTGTTGGTCAAACAACACGGGTAAAGTAAAATTAACCTAAAGCAAGGTCCCATTAATAATCCAGTAAGTGTATTTGTTGTTTAAATATATTATTAAGAATGGTTTTCTAATGTTGTCTCTCTATTATATTAACGTTATTTTTGAAAAAGCACTTTCGTCTTTAACTAAATATATTTAAAATGTGCATGTTAAATAGTACAATTGTGATGCAAACAACTATTGAATTTATTAATAATATCAACAGTAGTAGAAAACGCTTGCTTTGAAAGCGTGCATTGTATGTGTTCAAATGATAACTAATAACCCACTCGAACATAACTGTGTTTATTTAATCATCGTTATGAATATACACTCTGTACAAATATATAACTTTAGGTATCTTTGCGAAAGAATATCTTAACATCATACGTTCCATTTGTTGACTGCACAATTGTGCGCTTGCGTATGTTAACTCGCACTGGATAAGTTTTTCGTTAGTATCTGTTACGCTCATTATCTTCCAGACAATGTTATGCACTAGGTCGTCTATAAAAGCGTAATTTACGACATACATAGTAAATGCTTTCATTTATCAGGATTTCAGTATTTTTTTGTGGAATGCCGTAAACATTTCTTCTCTTGAGATGCTTAAGCGTGTTTAATGTAGATCGTTACAATAATGTAGTATTAACATGGGCATGAATATAAAAGACATAAGACGTGTACACTGAAACAAAATCAACATTAATTATATACAGTGATACATAAAACCTCTACATCGTGTTATTGTCAAGCGTTCAAATCTTTTTACGTCATACTGGTTAACAGCGTAGGTTCCTCTGATCTTTGAAATATGACAACGTGTTTGAATGTAATGTAAATTATCGCTAGTAGCGTATGTGCTTAAACTGCTCGAAACAGGACAAAACATCAAATGATCATTTGTTCTGCATCATGCATATTCATTCTCCTGGTATGATGATTATAGTCGCAGAATACTGTTTTATATATCTAAAACAAAACATAGTGATACTGATCAATGCAAATTTCAACAATATGTATTTGATCTAAAACCAAGTCCTAAGCCAATTTGCGTGACACACAGATAACGTTAAATTAAAGCAGTTTCCCAAAATGATGTAAATCATTATCAATATCTTGAATTGATTTATTGGGCAAACTTCAGTTTGTGTCGCTACTTGATTTTGACAAACGTAGGTCTTGAAGCGAAAGCTCTGAAGTTAGATTTTCAAGAGAACATAATTAATGTGTACTATTCTCAGCGGTAGAGAAGACATTTCAGCCAAAGTAATTGGACCCTATGAAACGTATAATTCTTTCCATTTAACGGGGGTGTATACAGTTTTATGTTATGTAAATCAAAGAATGAGATGCAACAATTGAACATATAAATGTTTCTTAAAGCATGTATCATGCATTGGCGGTTGAGAGCAAAATAGAGAATGTTTTGATTTGTTTTTACAAAATGTACACATTTTGAACTGGCTAATATAAGCAACTTATTCGGCTTTGTGTATGCCTGTTTTATCAGGTTCACGTAAACTAAAAGAAAAAAGCTAATTTGTAAAACATTCGCTGATGATTAAACATCAATTTTTCAAGGACTATCTCAAATTATACATATAACATGTTTGGAGTTCTGCCGTTCGATATCAAGGACCGATCCTGAGTAATACAATGTATGGGGCTTAATTTTATCGACATGTATCATGGAATATTTACAGACCATTAAATGATAAGCTGCCTTTTACCCTTATATGTAACGGCAACGTGTATTAATGGAATTGCAAGATTGGCGGTTTCAACAATATAAAAAAACTAAGGACATATTATTTACAAAAAAACCTAAAGTTGTTTTCTCGCCATTGAGAATTCCGATTGCACGTAGTATTCATTTGCCTTTTAATTTTAGACAGTTACTTTTTTCTAAGCCTACAATCAAAGTTAGTTAACTTCGAGCATCTTGTATTGGAGATTCTAGGCAACAAGATTCTAATTCACGTCGTAATGATGCTCCGTGCAGTCGGTATCCTACAATAAAAAAGTGCAACTCCAGGAAGTGTTTATGTTGCAAGTATTTAAATAGGTGCTCATTTATTATATCATCTGTTAATAACAGCACATTTACAGTTAACATTAAATCCGATGTTTCATGAGATTATATACATGTAGTGTATGTGGTTACTTGAAATGTACCTTACTGTGGTGCACAATACGTTGGGAAGACTGGTATATCACTTAAAACACGTTTTAGAGAGCATTTCTATAAAATTAAGAATTAAAATTAATTTTACAACTTTATTTACCAACACAATAATAAAACTAGTCATAGCGTAGCAAATATTTCTATTCAACCTGTTGAACAACTAATTTTTGATAAAAGTACTTCAAATCAGTACCAATTTAAAGCAAGGTGCCTATCGGAATGTGAATGGATTAAACGTTTACAAACAGCTTACCCACTTGGATTAAATGATAATATATTAAATGTCGGAAATATTTCTAAAAATAAATGTATTCATTCTTTTTCTCTTTTCAGTAAACGTTTAAAATTAAACGTTCACACGGCAAAAGGAACAATGGTGCCTTTAGACGTACATTTAAAAGACTGCTCTATTTAAATGACTGCTATACGTTATTACAAAATGGGGATAAACATAAATTATTAAGTGCACTTTGCTCTCTTTCTGTTTCTTCTTTGATGCATATCGATAAGGAATGTAAATTTATTTTACTTCAATCTGACCCACTGTATGAATGTGCTTGTTTTATTGAATCTAACACGTATTATTATCTTAAACCTTTCATTGAAAGTGCACAAAACAAAACAAGAAATCGTATTAAAATTGAGTTTTGTAACAGAGGTCTTGATTTAATTGACCTTCCTAAAATATTCAATGATAAAAATGTGCGTCGCTTGATTCCTCCTTATTTCCGAAATACTAAATCACCACTTATTTGCTATAAATATAGTAATCCTGTTAGAAGTATCGTGTTTAATTATAATGCTATTATCACATATAATAATTTAATAGAAAATTGTCCTACATCATGTGAGTGTTCTAGTTCAATATATATATATATAGTCCAGTAGGTCATGTTATTACTGGCGATCTTAACTTTATTCAAAATAAAAACCTAAGAAATTTACTGCGCAGAGGCCCAAAGTATAGACTTCCTATTCCAATCGATTTTGAGAACTGCGTTGAGGAAATTGAAACATATTAACAGGAATATTGTACAAAATGGTGTAAGAAAGAAAATTAAGAAATTACTGCTCTCAATGAATGGAAAACCAATGTATTATTTATTGCCATCAATAACATATCTTTTTATAATAGAAATCCTTTAGCCTTACCACATTTACCTAAATTTAATAAACAAGGTCTCTGTAAATCTCTGAAGGACTTACAATCTAAATTCGTCATAGTTCCTATAGATAAGGCGGCTAATAATGCTATAATAATATGACGAGTGTTTTATGTTCAAACGATTTCACAAGAATTTTCATAAACTACGTCATATATTGAATACAATAAGCAGCCTAATGAAAGTATTTCCGACCATATTGCCGAGTGCATTAATCTAAATGTTAACGTAAATATTGCTAAAGAGAAATTGCCATCACTTTACTGGATACCTAAATTACATAAAACGCCATATAAAAGTCGTTTTATCGCTAATTCAGTGTCTTGTACCACTAAGCAATTATCAGTGTACCTAACATCCGCCTTGAGTGTTATTAGATATCATATAGCCAAGTATTGTAATACAGTTTATGATAATAGTAATATAAACTTATTTCGGTCAATAAAAAACTCCTTAGAAGTTATTGATAAAATTAAAATGAGAAAATATAAGGTGTCACAAGTAAGTACTTATGATGTTTCTACACTATATACAACGCTTTCTTACATTTTAATAAAATCCAAACTCATTTCACTGATTGAAAAAACATTTGCAAGAGAGAAGTGTTCTTATCTTGCTCTAAATTCTAAAATATCTTTTTTTTACTAATCAGATATTGGATAAATACATCATCTGGACTTGTCTTGACTTTTGTGAAGCACTTACTTTTCTTCTGGATAACTTGTTTGATGAATTTAATGGTAAGATATTTAAACAAATTATCGGTGTTCCAATGGGTACTTATTATGCGCCGCTTATGACTGATCTATTTTTATATTGTTATGAAAGGGATTTTATGTTAGAATTATCAAAANTTTTGTAAAAAGAAGGGATGTAGTAGATGCGTGTTAGTAATTTAATTTCATCGTGCCTCAAAAAGTTGTAACTCTGTTGCTCTGGTCTCTTTCCTACCATTGAGTAATTAAATAGTAATTAAATTGAATGCGTTTTAATTCCCTTTTATTACTGTTTAATTTGAGTTGCAATGCTATGAGGTTAATTTTTTTTTACACTTATATGTATCATGAATATTACTTGGCCAAGTGTGAGGTTGAGCGCTCTATAACCGGTTTAAACCCCCAGTGCTTAGCATTGAACGTTCAAAGCGGTGAACCTAGCTTTATTCTACTATGTGTATATGTTGTTTCGTTTTGTGCCGTACTGTACCGTTTTGGCAATTGGTTACTTGCCGTAAATAAAGGACCACGAAGGTGTGTATGATAGAAATGCAATACTGCTGCAGCTTCTGGAGTTTAACTTCTTTATAATGTGTTGTTGAAATGATACTGTATTTTACTCGTCGCTTTGCATGAGGTTTCCGGAGAACGTTTGTAATGCGCGTTTCGGCTGATATTGATATTGGCCAAATGGATTTGTTTTTTAAATTAAGACACGTTCATGACAGTTAATGTGGAAATGATTGTATTTTACTCGTCGCGTTGCACGAGGTTTCCGGAGATCTTTTATAACGCGCGTTTTGGCTGATATTGATATTGGCCTAATGGATTTTTTTTAAATTAAGACACGACCATGACAGTTAATGTGGATACTATGACTATATATCACACGACGTTATATCTCAGACTAATCCCTCTTTGTTATATATTTGAATTCGCTTTTTTGAAAAACGACATTGACTGTGTAAACGAGTACTCGTATACAAATATCTACTTAATGTTCAACAATTTATTGTTATTATATTATTATATCGTATCATACATGAAGTGATTAACATAACAATACATACGGGTTTGAATTGGTATTATGTATGTAAGAGAGATGTTGATGAGGGTTAAATGCGAAATAATGCACTGGTTTCTCGTTAAGGCATCAATTGACGTTGATAATCTATGGATTCACCATCTGAGATGTGTATTTGACGCGGAAACGATGTGGAGAATGAAAATAAGGACAGGATGTCTCTTATGGGCTTAACACAGTTTTATCCACAAAACCTTTTCGTACTTAATGAAAGACTTCGAGGGGCGGGCTCCAAATCAAGCAATATGACTTAATAACGAACTTAAGACATTGGTAACCTGTGTGAATATGCTCATCAATAACAAGCCTTATATCTTCTTGATGGGCTGCCTTGTTTTGTTGATTAAAACTAATTTGATTATGGAACACAATGTTTTGCTCAATGTGCAATAGAATGTTTAAAAAGAATTCATGTTCTTATTTAAAATTGTTCTCATTTAAAGCCCCAATTAAGATAAAAACATTGTCAAAACTAGTATAAACAATTAAAACAGACGTAAACATTTGTGGTACAATCGTATTAATTAGGTTTAACTAATTTATCCCAAGTGAGAAGAACGTATTTGATTTTGTTTACACCATTTAGGTTGTAAACACCGATATCCAAGTAAAGCTGGCTTTGTTTATTTACCAGTGTTGTGATCTTCTTCAATGTCCATGCTTTTCACAAAACGTTCTGCTTATGATTGTCATAGTATTTGTTTTTAATTCAATAATGTACAAGGTTACATTCACGCGATTAGTTCCAACACACTTATAAGTAATATTGCATGAAAAATATGTTATTTTGTTATTCAATTTATAATATGTACGTTTTTGTCAATGTGTTTTATGAATGCGTAATTTCTCCAACTATAGTATTATTAGAAACCGCTTATATTGAAACGGTTTATCGACACCAATTCGGGCATTGTGTTTATGCAATCGTGACATGGTGTGTGGGAATTACATTTCCTTTTGTAATAAACAAGGTACAGAATGTAACTAGACACACAATTTAATCAATACACTGAAAATAAAACCAGTCCAATAACATTTATTTTCAAAAAAATTACAGTATGATCTTAATTTTATTGAAAATGTTTTATTTCATGAAATTGTTAATTCCTGGTTGAAGTATTGACATTTTATTAACCTTGAGGTATTGTCCCGTATTCGTCTTATGCGTTCAGCCGATAAAAAAAGCTAATGCATTACATACAATTGTTCGTGTTTCCATAACGCTGTGTTGTATTCGTCTATTGTTTATAGTTCGTTAAAATTGCTTGACGGATATTTGCTTTTGGTCATGCGATTGTCATTTAATATATAAACTGCATTTGAAACTTGGCTTTTTATTAACAGCTATTTTTACCTCGAACCCGCCCAACTGTTCTGGTATTGTATTAATGGTGAGTTGTACAGTTGAAGAATATTAATTTATATGTTTAACAAAAGTCGTAGAGTGTTCATTTTATTAAGATGAGTAAAATACAATAGGGTTCAGTTTTAGATTTCAGTTAGAATAGTAAGTAGTGAATGTGTGGTAATCAATTATAAGTTAACCATGACATTTTAACTCACCTAGTTGTTAGACTTATAAGTCATGCAAGTTATAACTATCCTCAGAACAATATTTCTCTGTCAGCTCGCAATTATCGGAATCGTTACCACTAATAATTCTGCATGTGTGTCTGTAAAGGCATTAATACCTCACTGTAAGGGTGGTCATGAATAATACAGACAAGTGATATGTATGGGATTGGCCCTACAGAAGCAAAGTATAGAAAAAAAGAAGTCAAATACGGTTTTTCCGTGGTCAATGTGCCCGTGTGTTGAAGGTCAGTAAGCATTATGTTGAAAAACCAGGATTCCTTACAATTTAATACAGTGTATTTGACTGTTAAAGTTCATAATATTTGTTGTGTCAGGCCCTGAAACGTTGCAGATGACGGAAATAGTAAAATAATTTAGGTTTTAAACAATAGTATTTAAGGAAACACAACCTGAATGTTCTAAAGGAGCATTCAATAACACAAAATGCCCTCGTGTTTCATGTTTCAGTTTGTTGTGTAGAAACAATATACAATGTAGCGGGACAGGTAGGGACCATGTAAAACATATAATTCTTTGGTATATAGTATATTTAGCTAATCTCTATGTGTACTTGACTGTCTCAGACGGGATGAAGGCATGAACATTCAATTACACTAAGTTGTTGGTAACATGTTTTTGGACACACAAAATATTAGCTTTTAATTGTAGAAACCATGCCAAAACATGTCAGGTTAACTTAATCTAACTTTGCGGTGTTATATTAAAGGAATGTGTTATCTTTCCAGGTTCCGCCTCTAGAACAAGACTTTAACAACGCAAAACGAAGAGAAACACATCATAATATCGCTATATGCAGCGATTCTAATTTAATCAGCATGTCAAATGTTAAACACTTAATAAGACAACAGATGGTTTTGTTCAAACTTTGAATTCTCGCTTCCCTGAAACAAAAGATAAAACAACAAACATGTTGCGGTTTTCAACCTTCAAACATCATGCATGCTTAATGCGAATTAATCTTCGCCTATATCGTTTTTTATGCCTATCCTTTATTCTTCTTAAAAGCCTTTTTTACAGATACTGTTTCTACTGAAATTTGTATAACTTTTAAACAAACACTCAATCATTCATTATGTGTCATCATAAGTCAGTGTCGAGGAATAATGACCATATATCCTATATACGGGCACACTGCTGCCGAATGTCAAATTGCATCTTTGTCCACTAGAATATTTATTATCTTAAAACAAATAGTGAGACCTAAAAGGTACCCAATGTTGAAGGACTACATTTTGGGTAATTCATTATAAAAAATTATCCGTTCAAATTCGTGATTACAAAACTGTGTTATTTCATATACCATTTTGTAGTTTGGAGAGATTCGCCCGTACTTTGATTCACGTTCATTTTCGCCCAGACAATTCAATATTAAAATTGTCTGAATAGTTGTCAATATCTGCATACTCTGTAAAGAAATTAATGAGTATAAAGTTGTTTGTCTCTGAGTAAATCGTCTTCAATTCTGTATTTTGTCAGTTAATATTCCCTTGAGAGATGCAACAAAAATCGATTGTGTTCAAAAGCTTCATAATGTGAACCTAAGATCGTTACAATAGTCTTATGATAAAATTGGTCAAACAAAGGACTTGCAAACTATTATTACGTATATAATCTCTATTAAAAAAGGACAAGAAAAAGACAAAACAACAATAAGAAGGCATGCTCATTGTGTTTTCCTGTCTGTTTGATTTTTGGTAACAAAGTATATATTCCAGACAGATCTCTGAAATTTAGCAGCGAATATGTTGAAATGTAATGCGACGTAATGCCAAAACCTATGCACTTGAATAGTTCAACCAAACTGGGCAAACCAACACTCAATCATTCATTATGTGTCATCATAAGTCGGTGTAGAGGAATAATGATCACATTTAGCTTAATTCTTGATAATCCAGTAAAAAAAGCCACATTGATAACCAATGTAGATCTCTTCAATTCCTTCATTTGGCGCATAGCGTCCTTAGTAATTTAGCGTAAGACACGTAGTACGTTCGATTTTAGAGGTTTTATAAAACGGTGTAAAATATTATTTAAGGCATTGTTTCGTTCATTAGAAACACTTTGCAGATTAAATTGAGAATGCATCGTGATACATTACACGATTTGATTTGATAAAGAAAAACGCAAGTTTAACAGGGATTGCTTTAAAATGTAATTTTCAAGAGAAAATAAAGACTGTCAATTATTCGTAGCGAGATCGAAATATTTAATTATGTCATTACCGCACAATTATACTGGAGACGCTGACCCAATTTTGTGAAGTGCTTTTATAAACCTGGTTGATATCATATATTTACTGCGCCTATTTCCAAAATTAGTATGCCCCTTAGCGAGAATACAATTATATCCCCACCAACATTTGAAATTATCATGCTTCTATGCAATGGTAAATAATTCGTGTGTAACAACCACTTGGAACTATTGTTCGTAGGCATGTGATTAAAAAGTAAACGACCAATCGATCTGGATCAGAGGTTTAAAAAAAGATTCGATGAATAAGGGATGATTTCAACAGTTTTTATGAGAACACGCGCAATCAGTTCCCTCAATGAACATACTTGAAATAGTACCAGAAAGAATTATAAAATGTCACAATATAATTTCAACAATCGCCCTCTTCACAGTAAACTGTAAACAACGATGCACGATTTTTAATGCATTATTTTAAAGACTTAGAATAATTTCCACAATCCACATGTATCCACTGTGATATTTAAAGTGTAAAGTATTGTGTTGGCACGTTCGTTCAGTTTGAAACAGAGAAACCCATCTTATTTTGCAACATATGGTGTTTACGATTTTGCTCGCAGCCATTAATTTCGCACAACTATCACAACTTCATAGCTTGAAAATATATGATGCAGCTGTTCGGTATCTTCATTGCAACACAAGGCAATACTTATGTAATAAACAAATAATTTATGTTGATTCAAGTTCGTGTTTGTTCCATAAAATTCAGAATACACTAACATCACAAACGCGATACAAATATAAAATGAAAATAAAATGCAACTCCTGAGTGTTTGGTTTCCCAATCCACTTGATTATTCCACATTCTTAAGAGTAATCGTCTGTATTTTCCATATTGAAGCATCCTTTAATTGTGTAAACGTTTATCAACGCCTCACATATTAAGAATGTCACTCGTTGTGATAATTTAGAACCCCGTGATTGCATATTGTGTGTTTGTATTGAATGTTTACATTTCAAACGTTCAATCCAACCGTTCATTTAAACTGCAGTCTGCTATCTGCGTGTGTTAATACATACAATGTTGTAATATTAGTGTCGTTATTCTTAATCTCACGACAAGTAACACGTGTTCGCTTCCATTTATTGAGTTGATCTAGTGCTTAAATATGTGTTAAACAGTTATTATTCATGATTTAATATAGAACTTTCTCCTGTGTGTACCGATGAATGAATTGATCCATTTTACGTCATCAGACTGTCTCATTTAGGCTGTATTTTAAATTGCTTTATATGTGAGGTCTGTTTTATTGAAGTACATGTTTAGGGTCTAGATTTTAATATTGTTAATGGCATAACACATATAATATATGGCTGGTCACTTTTGACCAATGAGGCGTGTGATGGCTCGGCAAGCCGTGCTTTGTTCCTACGCCATATCATACATTTTCTGATAGCACGTGTTATCAAAAGTCACCAACCATATATATCTATATATCAGAATGATACATTTAATTACACATACACTACTATTGTTGTGTCTTGTCTTACATGTAGGTGTTTAATACTTCAGCGCAAAGTGTGTGTGAATTAATCCTTAAGCATTTATTCGTATAACCCTGGCCACGGTGCCAATACCACGTGACTTTCTAAGATCTGTGTTGGGAGAATAAAGCGCGATCCAGATAACATTTGTAAGGATGTCGTTTTAAATATTGAACCATTTTAATGGGCCAAAGTGGAGAGCCCGCTCATTCGTGAGAGTTTTCTATAGGTATCATGATTTTTTTAAACAAATAAATATTTGTTTGCAGTAAAGTGCAACCGCGCGTTTGAACGGTTAGAAAAATGTCGGATCAGTTTTGGGACTTCATATTATAAACTCGCGGTTGCACTTTACTGAAAATACATATATATTTGTTTAAAAAAAACATGATACCAATACAAAACTCTAACAAATGAGCGGGCTCTCCACTTTGTCCCATTAAAATGTTTCAATATTTAAAACGACATCCTTAAAAATGTAAGCCAGCGATTTCCGTATCATTTTTCTTTTCCCGGAAATCAAATCCAGCTTAATGTGTTTAGTTTAAACCTATTTATTTTAGCTCGATTGCATCGAAAGCCGTAGGCTTATATAAACGCTCTCGAGTCCGTTTCCTGGGACTATAACCAGTACTTGTTGTCTTTGGGGGAGATCAAAGAAACGCTCCCAGTGGGGTTCGTATCCATGACCTCTCGATCGCTAGGCGGACACCATATCCACTACACAACGGCGACCTTTATGTGTTAACATTAATGTGTTTCATTTTATTATACGAGTTTATACGAATTATTCATGTTATTAATGTGTATATGAACCATTTTTGTAACAATACTAGTTTATTTAGGAGTTACGCGGTTTGACACGTAATTGTTTGATTAACATTTTGCTTTCAGCCTTGATGAAAAGCTTCTGGAGTTTCACTTCTTTATATTGAGACTACCGCCTGTGCAGGTTTCATAACCTAATTATATTGTTTACTTTACTGGGAACGAAGCGCAACTCTTTTGAAATATAAACCGTTTACTTAGTATGCGTTTGCTGCAACATGCATAATACTGGCGCTTGTTTAAAAACATTTATAACAAATCATTTGTAAAATCGCAAGGACTCAATTTAATGCAATTACAAGTAGTTTAAATGAAAGGTGTTTTACTTTGATGATACACTTTCATTTCTCGAAGACTCATATAACTGGTTGAACTCTGCTTGGCGAAAGGAACAGCTTCTTTCCAGTCTTACAATTGGTTGTGATTTATTATATAGACATCCATCATGTAATACATTTCTGGTTGAACTAATACTGTCAATTTTTCGCCGCATAAGGTTTCTGTGAAACGATTGTGTCTGACATTAAGAGCGGAACGAATTTAGGTCAAAATTCAGAAAATCCATCAGCAAAAAATGTAAAAGAAGATTAGTTCAAAATCTTTATTTAAACATTGGATTAAGCGAGACAATTAGTATAAAGAACAATCGCTTATCCACCCAAACGAAAATAAAAAAGAAATGTATTTAAGTGGATCGCGGATATATTGGTAACAATTTCAGACAGAAATGCGAGATTAAAATTATGAATTGTAATACCGGTTTTCATTTTCTTAAAGTGACAATTGTTTCTGTTTATTCTTTAGAATTTATTCGTTGAAAACCATTTAAAGTACATACAACAGTTGTTAATGACATCCGCTATTGTCTAATAAAAATAATTCAAATTTATTACTTTGAAAAATGATCAAAAGGACGTCCGTGCTCTTGGTATTAAGTTACGTGATATATGTATAGTATTTTAATGATGGTTTGTTCTTTATTTCAAAACGTGTAAATGCTGTTGCATTGTTCAATAAGTTGTAATGGGCCGAGCCGAGACGTGGATTTTAACACAAAGTAAATACCTCGCACTTTTCCCTGCCATTAAAAGAAAACAAAAGCTACATGGTTGTGTATTATGTCTATTAAGGCATTGCTACTTCTCTGTATCGGTGTTTTTAAATAATTCAGACAAGTGATAGGTATGTGATGATTAGTAGAGAATCAGAGGTGTAGAGAAAGTAAGAGATTTTTTCTGTGATCAGTTGACCCTTTTGTTGAAGGTTATCTGGATAAATATGTTGACTTCTGTGGTATGTTGAATGTCAGTTGACCTTATCTGGAAAAGCCACTTAGCTTCTGTGGTCCGTTGACCGTTTGTCGAAGGTTAGACTACATGATATCGAAAGGCCTATTGGCTTGTGTGTTCAGATGACCCGTTTGTTGATGGACTGTAGGCCAGATCTTGAAAATACAATTTGCTTCCGGAATAGTAAACCCTTAAGTGAACGCCGGTTGGCCTTATCGACAAAAGGCAGATTGCTTATGTAGTATGTTGACCGAGTTTGTGTATATCTTTCGGCCGGATATTGATAGCCAATTGTGTGCAGTCACATGGTAAGTTATGGCATTAAATTAACGTTGTTGAAAACAACTGATGTCGACATTGCATTCACAATCATGTATCGTATCAGTAACAATTTAAAATCGAAAGATATAATAAGTATTGGAGAACTTATTATGTTTCAGTGTTCCTCTGATTACATTAATCATAACATAACATTAATCCCGAAATAATTGACCTTTGAATGTGTGTCTGTTGTGTTTTACCCGAGTCAGACAAAAAGTAAATATATTTTGATTGTTAAATAAATGAATGAATCAACATGCGAAGAATCTTCACACATATGATAATGAAGTGTACGCATGCCATTAAAGCAAGACGCGAATTTATGTCATATAAGTTAATTGACAAGATATGAATACGATCATTAATGTGTCAGACAGTAAGGTCAACTAGCAAAGCATGGCATATCTTTTATAAATATGAACATGTATGTATTTTGATTCGGAAATGGAATCAGTAAACAACGCCGTTGTTGTCAACTGTTGTGGAGACGAAAGGGGCCATTCAAATGATCTTTTGCAATGACCAAATGTAAGCCTTCGATTCTAAAAACTGGTAATTATTCATTCATTAATTTATTTCATATTTTAACAATTTGTAAAACATGGTACATAAAGCATATATTACACATAAAATAAGTTGTATCTGCTTATGGCATAAGAAACAGCAAACATATAATTTAAAATAGCATCACAGTTGATAAATCAAGCATACAGAGATACAGGTCCATACAATTCAATAAGTTATATAACTAAATTAATCTCAGAGATCATTATTACAGACATGAAGTAACTATCACAGGATTTTCATTGCATTACTTTGCACTATTAAAATACAAATAAAACTAGAAACACAATATCAAATAGAAGCAAAGATTGTGAACACACGGCACAACATGATTTGATCAACCCTTTTAGACACTGGTAACCAGTTAAGCTTGACAAAATGACTTTGATCTATATGAGCCCTTGCTTTAAGATCCAACACAAATCTGATCATTCTGTTATGGGTGACCTGTAATTTATTCCAAAGTTCCTGAGTCAAGCTGATAAACCAAATCGAACAACTATAATCAAAATGGCACTGGATTAGGGGTGTGACCAATAACATTTTAGAGTGGGGGTTAAGGCACTTACTCTGCCTGTACAAAAACTTCAACCTAGCATCAGCTTTCTTGATGGTTTACCTAGCCCTTGAATCAAAAGATAGACTTTGATCAAGAGTGGCCCCAAGATACTTAACAGAATCCTTAGCTTCAATAGGTTTACCATTGCATACAACATTAAGAGTTGGTCCAGACTTTAACCTTGCTTTGGATCCAAACAAAACAGACACCATTCACCATAGAACATTCATTTCGGAGCTCAAAACTGATTCAGACCTATCCTTACCAGAGACCAAAATACCATAATTATCTGCATACAATAATAACTTATTCTTTACTGCATCTTTACTATGTCGTTGACGTAGATAAGAAACAACAAAGGTCCTAGAATAGAGCCCTGGAGAACACCACATGTTATCGTTGCTCGAGAAGATTGACTACAACCGACATCAACCAATTGATGCCGATCCGTTGAGAGACCCAACGCCTTCAACTTCATCAATAGAATGCCATGATCAAAATAATCAAAGGCTTTCTGCAAATCCAACAAAACCATACCAACAGGATTACCTGTATCCATTTGGAACCTAATGTAATCTGAAAGATGAATGAGTCATGTGTCAGTAGAGAATACTTTTCTGACGCCAGACTGGAAAACATACAGGAAATTATTTGAAGACAGATATTCTTAAGCCTGATCGAAGATAACCTTTTCCAATGCTTTGGATATAACACTAAGAACTGATACTGGGCGATAATTACCAACTTCCGTCTTGTCATTATTCTTGAATAATGGGACCACTCGAGCTGACTTCAGGTCCTCCGGTACAGAACCTTGTGTGATGGACAAATTAATTATGTGGGTAAGTGATGCTGAAAACATTGGGGCAGCATCTTTCACAAACCGAGAGGGGATACCGTCTAACCCATTAGCTTTATTTGAATTAAGAGAATTCAAATATTTAAAAATCTTACTTTCAGAGACAAGGGAAAAACTAAAATTATCAGCTTTGACACCTTTGGAAGAATAAAAGTTAAAAAACAATCTATTACCAAAAATATTCTGACATGGAAGCAACTGTAGTGTAAAAAGAATTGAACTCTGCAGCATTGTTGTATGTATCAAAACAAATTTCATCATCTATCTTTAACCAATATTAGATTTTGCCCGATCCTTTTTAGATGGAAGACCTAAATTTCGTAAACATTTCCACGAGGATTTAGAATCTGACTTGTTGTAATCTTAAGATTCTGTAAAAAAGTTTGTCTTAGCTTCAAATATAACAAACTGTGCTTGATTTCTACATGTTCTAAAGTGTTTCAAAATGTCTTCAGTTTTGTCCTTCTTGTACGTTGAACATGCTTTATTACATTCCTGGATACAATGTAGAACATCAGAATTAATCCAGTTTTCAGTTCTTTGTTTCAGTCTAATTTCTTTCAATGGAGCAAATTTGTCAATTGAGTCATTACATATATTTTGAAGACTCCCCAAGCATCAGAAACACAATCACTTAACATCACACTGACCAGTCACATCCAAGTAAATGCTGCTGAAAACTGTCTTTGTTATATTTTTTAAGGATCTTGCGATCATTGTGTTGTGTTTGCCAATAAAAGATTGAGTGACTTTTCTGGTACAAAATATCATTTGATGGTCACTAAGTGCACAGTCAATTACACCACTATTAGAAATTTTGTCCTCATCAGATACCAATATGGGATCAGTATATATATAATAGAAGATGAACATACTCTTGTTATATGCTGAATTTATTGCTTCAAACTGAACAGGTCACACATACTTAACAATGCTTTACTAAAAACATGCCTTTTATCACAAATATTTGTATTAAAGTCCCCTAATAAAATGCATTCTTTCAACTTCATGTCAATGGAAGATAAAAAACACAGATTCCAGTGCACTATTCAAATTATTGTGTGATGGTGGTCTATATATTTCTGCTATAAGTATAGGTTTGGTCGTTGGTAACAGCAAATCAATGAAAACTGGTTCTAATTATGGATGATCCATGTCTTTCCGGTGGTTGAAGGTAAGGTCACTACGTACGTAGATACACACAACTCCCCCATGACGGTTGCGGTCCTTGCGTGTAATAACATAATTTTCTATAGAAATTCCATTATCTGGTACATTATCCTCCAACCAAGTTTCAGACGAACACAAACCTGCGGTGTTGGATTGACGAAAAAGTAAACGAATTTCGTCCATTTTTTGTATTTAACAGCGAATGTGTAGGTGAAAAAAAAGTAAACCTCTTTTTTTCTAAACGCTGAAAACACATCCGACGTATTGTTCGGAGTACTTGCATTTACTGGACCAGGACAGGGGTTAATATCTCCACACAAACGCAAACAAATGTGAGCCCAGTTCGATAATGAGCTTCTAGAAGACGAAGTTGCATGTTCAGATTTACCACAATGATGAAATGGAACGATGACATGTTCATAAAATGTATTGCCTCCGTTGTTTGACCGAAAATGGAGTCATCCGAGTACAACTGCACTTCATGATTGACATTTGTTTGAAAGTTTCTCAGATTAATTATTACTAGCACTACAGTCAAAATGATCTTCAAACTATTCATTTTTACCCTGAAAGTTTATTGTACACTGATATAATTAGTAAATATCAGGATTTTCTGGTTTGTTTATAATTGTCCTGGTTGTTGTTTACGATAAAACGTCCTTGTGTGTTCGGATATTTAACTAAAAAGTAAAGACGAGTATGTTATCAAAATGTATGTGCTTGTAATTCTTGTCAAGTTACGCCATTTGCAATTTTGCCGACTGGCGAGTCACATTATCGCTGTATTATCGGGGTTTTGACCTTGTTCCCATGTAAATTACAGAACAATGTTATTATGCTAACTTAACATAACGCATTCGATGTTAATAGTGCGTCATAGAGTCAATGTGTTGTCACTGAAACCGTGAGGCCATAACGTGACAGATTTTGTCTTGTAAAACGGTTTGTCAGATATCTACTTGATGGTTTGCCAGCTATTGCATTGATCTAGTGAATTCACAATACAGCCTCATTTATTTGTGTTTGTCATCATGTCATTTTGGCAAAACAACAATACAACAAAGCAATTGTTCGGTTTCCATATATTCGCTTATTTTGTTCGTTTATAAAACGTCGAGATCCGTTTTCTTTGCTTGTATGCCGAAAAGATCACAAACAATTATTTTATAAACACCATTCATTTTAATCACTAGTTACAATAGGCCACCGAAATTTGTAAATAATAATCTGACCAGTTAAGAACAGTTCTTTGTATTTATTTCTCTTAACAGAGAAGACAACAATTTAATTATAAATATTGTCAACCGGAACATTCGTAAATTAACTTTCTTTCCTGAATGTCGCTAAACACTCATTTATTTGAAGAACACACTTACATTTATGTGATATTGACATCGTGCGTAATTGTGTGTTGTTTTGGTTTCATAATCTCAGTGACGTCCTTGCACTTACGTGTTGTTTTTCGTATAAAAGAAGCCCTTTACATAGTTTGTCATCTACCTTATTTATCAACAGTGACATACATGACATGTTTTTGTTCTAGGATTCAGCAACACCATTGTACTTACTGACACAATCATTCTCACGGAAATAGAAGTGTTTGCATATTGTAAATGCTATTTCAAACAATAAATGTCAAAACATCTTAACTTAATGACAACATGAAATTGATAACATATTGAAACGCATAAAAAAGATCATGACAATGCCACCAAACAGGTTTTTAACGTATTATTAACTCATTTGATTTTACAAGTCCATGCTGTGTCTGCATGTAAGTTTTCACCATGCGCATACATTAAACCTTCATCCAAACTCAAGATATTTAACAGAAACTGTTTGTCTAGATATGCATATAAGCTACATATTCACAAAGGTCACTGCCTTGGAACAGTCAACGCAAAATAATCTGGGGCTTTAACTCGTGGAAAGTTCTTTTTCAATATAGCAAACAATGACACTTCAGACAATCTATCAGGAGTGAAGTTATTGTTGTAAGTCGCTACTGTTATAAGAGAGCAACTACTATAACAATAAAAACGGGCAATTTTTAGTATTGATTAAATCGACATGAGGGAAAGCCGAACCACACATTTGTTCCATTGCAAACGATATCAATACAATGTTACCATGTTGGAGGATAATAAAACATGTCAAAACTGAAAACACGGTTAAAAACGAAACAAATATTCATGAGATAATTTGAATTCAATGTTAAAAGTATTTGATGTGTTTACTTCAAATTTAGAGGAATTGTTTTTTTTACGCCTAACTTAGCCTGTACCAGTGTAAGTAATACTATAATAAACAAGTCCTTGTTTGATATTCATTGGTGGCAGTTTATTATTTTAAATATAGACTTCCGTTTGTATAACGTTAATGCAAGTCCTGAGACATTTTAACAATACTTCATGTGCATATAATCAAACTTTAACAAATAGTTTACAGTTTTCATCGAATTTTATAAATGCTTTAATAACTCAAAGATTTAGTCGTTTAAAATGACGCACACAAAATCAAGTAAATGTTTAAAAAATTGTGTACGTCTAATTATTCTGTCCAGGCGCCTACAAGTAAAACAATAAATACTCATAATACATTTTCGAAGGAAATGTTCCATTTTGAATGCAAACAAATAAGATAGTGTTTGTTAAATATAATATAGCATACACTATATAAACAGTGCGGTTAATAGTTTTCTTCAACAACAATTAAAACTTAAAAAATAAGAATAAACAAATCAAACTTTCATTTAAACAAACTATTCACACGTTGTCAACTAAATGGAAGACGGTTCGAATTCAAATAACGTCGGCACAGTATATAATCACATAAATGTAACCCGCATATTATCATCCTTGGCTGTTCATTTGCTTTTAGATTTTAACTTCGTTATATTGCAATAATAAGAGTTCATACTGTGAAAGTATTAAATTTGTCGATGGGATATGAACTGAAGTTTACTTCAGGATGTAGATATGTAATTAATTTAACGATGGGATGTATGTTCTAAAAGAATAATTGTCTATGAGCATACAGCTTTTCTTAAGCGTTGCACATTTATTCCCTCAAAGCAGCACAATCCTATGCAAAACGCTACCTATATTTATCTGAAAATAGCGCATGCATGACAGTTGGTTATCGACGGGTGTTCATGTTTCGTATGTCTAAACATACACACGAAATACACTGTGGATGTCTGTCTAGACTAAAATCTCGCATGGAAGACGATAGATCCGCTAAAATAATCCCGTGACGAAGCGGTTAGAAAACATTCAAAGTAAATACCAAGGTGGTATCTATGATTATATATTACGCATATACATTCAGGAAATTGACGGACAAACTGATAGCAACTGGCTACCCGATTCATCGATTGCTGATATGTCAATTAATATTTAGATATGAATTTGATAGACAGGGGGCGAGATGTTTATTCGCCTGGGATTGATTCCTTCTTTCCCACTTGATCCGTATAATAACTTGGCATGTCGGTAAAAAATTGTTACTGCCAACAAAGAGGGGGGGGGGGCTTGTAAACAATTCACTCGTTTGTATACTTTACTTTTCTTTTACAGTGTAATGCGCAATAGGCTAATTTCCAAAAACAATTACGGTTTATATAACATGGTGTGTATGATTATCGTTTAATCTTAATGTTACTCATCAGCGTACACTACACACTGTCTTATTGTTTTGTATTGTCTAAACTTAGTTAACACCTTAATGAACCTGCAGCATATTTGCTAAGACAAGGCGAGTGGTAGTTCTTATGTAGCTGTACATCCTTGTTAATTGTAATGGTAGGCTTATATATAAATATGTTCAAGTAACTTACGCCATGTAAACGAAATATTAAATTAAAATAAAAGAGTGTGCAATTCACCTGAACAGCCAACAACCACTATTGATCTTTAATACCTTCGATTAGAAAACAGACCAAGAAAACGATAACGCATTTTATTCACTGTTGGTAAGATGAAATGCTTCATTGATATAAAACAAACCTGAACTATAGCTTTTTCTGGAAGTGATAATCGAAACCAAACGTGTTGCTGAGTAGGATTGATGTTTAAAAAGATAATTAACAATATATTTATGTCATGATCAAAACATGCTTTAACGACAAACGACAAGAAGTGCATATTTTGTAAAACTTCTTGTCTACTGTTAAGTTACGGACAATGTTTAGGATCCGTAAACTTGGGTTTTCTAAATAAATCCAGAAATGTCAAGTTTGGGTATGTTTTGTTTCACTATTGAATGCTCTTATACTACTTTCTATCAAGTTAAATTATTGGATCAATTCTACCCCAAATACATTTTGATGAGATATTACAATATTTGAAAATACACATACATTACAGACATTAAATTAAGTTAATAGCCTTAAACAAAGAGCAATAACAAAACAAGCCAAATAGGACCTTCTTCAATTTATGTACGTACTTTTTTGTTCATGCATCGATATAAGTTGTTTACAATTTTACCGATAATCTATCCATTTCTGATATAAATTATTGCATCAATGTTCACCCATACCATTAGTTTAACTATCTCCGTAACTAAATAGATATGTTTTACGTTTTACGGAAGTTAATTTTACAATACCTGACAGCTACAGCAGCAAGCCATTATTTGTTTATTGATCACGCGCCGCAGACTATCGGAGACTCTGCGCGGTCTATAAGCGCACGCCAAGCGCTGCTGTTACCAGATTGTTTCGTTAGCTGGACGATGAAAGTGTCTCTTAGAGTAACAGAATTGATTGAGCAGAGATTTTCACAACCGACGGGATTTAATGGAGGTGCCATCTTTGGTTGATGAATCGAGCTCTCATCGGATCGACGGCTATTTGTGTTCATACGGAATGATAATTAAAATTACTGTTATTCTAGCCATTACATAGGCGCTCTGATTTAGTTACGTATTTTAATAATTAACTGTGAATGCTGCGGATATGCGGATATCAAAACTATTAAATAACTTAAACATTAGTTATTTGATGTTATAAGTGTTACCCTAGCCATTAAATAGGCGTTGTGATTTATTTTCGTATTTTAAAAAATAAACTGTGAATTCTGTGGATATGCGGATATAAAAAACTATTAAAATGACGTGAACATTAATTAGTTGATGTAAGTAGGAACAAATTAAAAAAAAAATATATATATATTTCAGTATGTCGATAGGAGCAAAATATAAAATTTACTTGTGTCGAACGGCGTGTAGCACTACCAAGAAAATAATGCAAAAACAATAGAATGAGTGTTTGAAATTATAAACAATAACATTTTAAAACATGTCCATGAATATGTCAAATGTAACTTTAATGACGTCTGCAGGTCCGTCAAGGACCAGCATGTACATAGGAGCGGGTATAATGCTTGTGACTTTAGTGCTAGGCATAGTCTGTAACATACTTATAATGGTAGTTATATCTCTGCGAAAAGACCTGACAAATATCATTCACACATTTGTGGTGAGTCTGTGCATAAACGACATCATAAATCTTAGTTTGAACAACACGCTGGTAACAAGTTCGTACATGACCGGCAAGTGGCCAACAGGCATGCTTGGATGTGAAATGTCCACCCATTTTACTGTACTACTCATGGGATCATCGCTTTGGCATACGGCGCTCATCGCAATTCATCGCCTCATCGTCGTCGTGTTTAACAACTTTTATAAGAAGATTTCGAAAAAGGGCTACACTATATTCGTGCTGGTGTTTTGCCGCGTTGTCCCACTGCTCTTTTTATGCCAGCCGTCCCTAGGGCATATGGCATACTACGAACCGAAACTAATCAGATGTATAGTAAAGAAAAACTATGGCCCGTTCACACTACTTGTGAGCATCTTCCTAATGATGATTCCATCCATTATTTTGATTGTCTGCTATATTGCGATTTTCATCAAAGTCCACCAGTCCTCACAGGCATTTCGCGCACATCNTTTTGTTTAACATATTTTGAAGCGTTATAACCGTTTTGTTTAACACATTTTAAAGCGTTATAACCGTTTTGTTTAACATATTTTGAAGCGTTATAACCGTTTTGTTTAACATATTTTGATGCGTTACAACAGTTTTGTTTAAAATATTTTGAAGCGTTATAACCGTTTTGTTTAACACATTTTGTAGCGTTATAACCGTTTTGTTTAACATATTGTATGGACCACAGAGTTATTCATACAACTTTTATTGATAATATATAAAATGTTGCCCTAAAAACGGATTCAATACTAGTAATCAAAATAAAACGCCGTCTTTAAAAAGTGTTACAATTATGAATTAGATAAAACAATTCTCGATTTAAACAAGCTTATTGGAAACAACTCCGCATATTTCATGTGTGAGCTCGGTGAGTTGTCTACCTTGTAAGAAGCAATGCGGACAATTATTTATTCGCATTTCGGTTCAAATGATTGTCAAATCTAATACGATATTATCATAATATATTAAACATGCTCTATGATCTCGTAGTTTCTGGCGTCAGCAATGAGTCAAATTCTAACATTCTCAATGCCCTTTTAACTGCTAGGAGTGCGACAAATAACGTATTTTTAAAGCATTTTCAAGCAATAAATGTTTATTGTTCTAAACAGCTCAGGTATTTGGCACGCACCAGTGATGCAATGTTTGCACACACTTGTACACTCGGAAAGATACACCGAAGGCACTGTCTGACAGCAGCGTAAAAGCTTCTGATGTCTTCATATTTCTTTAGTTAGTTTAAACCCATTTATTTTAGCTCGATTGCATCGATAGTCTAAGGCTTATTTGAAACGCTCTCGAGTCCGTTTCCAGGGACTAGAACCAGTACTTGGTCTCTATGTGGGAGATCTAAAGAACGCTCCCACGGTGGGGATCTCACCCGTGACCTCCCGGTCGCGGGGCGGACACCATATCCATTACGCCACGGCGACCTAAGTTGGAGTTGTTTAACAGCCACGCTTCAGATCGACACATAGTTTTTTAACAGCCACGCTTCAGATCGACACAAAGTTGTTTAACAGCCACGCTTCAGATCGACACAGAGTTGTTTAACAGCCACGCTTCAGATCGACACAGAGTTGTTTAACAGCCACGCTTCAGATCGACACAGAGATGTTTAACAGCCACGCTTCAGATTGACACAGAGTTGTTGATTGGCTGATGAATAACTGTAAATCAAAATCTTTGTCGATTCTAACATGCTTTTAATACTTTATTTGCAGTTGAAATGAGAACTATTCTTTACTTAACTGTGCCCCGGCTCGTATCTTCTGTGTGCGTCGTTTATGAATACTTTTGTCTTTGTATTAACAATTTTCAATACCTGTTTAGCATACATGTATGTGTATATGTCGAGTACCAATGTCACGTAAGTAAACGTGATTTCTTAAAGCAAAAAGGTTTTATATGAAAAGTTTCAACTTTTCATCTGTTTCTATGATATTGGAATAACGATCAATGCATTTTTTTTATTAACGGCGTTTCTGTGGACTTTTCTTTTATTGCCTTGTTAAATTTTGTTTCCATACTTGCCACAACATCGTTAGCGTTGGTTGGGAAGAAGGCGGTCAACGTCAAGTATGTTTTACTGAGTTTTATAACATTGTTATAAACTAACTTAGATTGTTCTCTTAAGTATGTTTCTGTTGTAGTTGTCACTTTTGTTTTGTCAGAGGAATGTTTGTAAATTAAAAGGCACGACCATTACCCCAACAGCCCTTGAGTTGTATTCCATTTCAAGCCACTTTCTTTTGTTTTGAGAAGTTGCGTGTCCAAGTTGTGAGTGAAAGCAACGTTTTTTCGAAACGTAGTCATTTCAAAGTCAGCTGTGAATTGCAGTCATAAGGAGTAATTGTATAGCATTTCTCATATGTGTCGTGTTCTGGGAAAACTGGGCACACATAATGCATGTGCGTAAAGTGTCGTTCCAGATTAGCCTGTGCAGTCCGCACAGGCTAATCTGGGATGACAATTTACGTACATGCATTATGCCCAGTTTTCTCAGAACGCGACTCATATAACATTACCATTGCTAGTAAACATGTGTATAATTTAAAATAAACAACTACGTCAACATAATGTGTCCGTGTTTTACATAAAAAAACGTATTTATTGTTTTTATTTGTTCATGAATGGTACAATTCCTGAAACGAAAAAAATGCACGTTTTTACAATACAATTCGCGTCAACTCATTTAAATATGTTCGACAAAAAATATCCATGGATGTCACTTGTATGCCGGTCACTTTGAGGAAGGAAAACTATAGAAGGGAAACAATCGATGATTTAAGCCGTTCACTTTACGCGAACAAGTGATCTCCCTTTTGCTCTACATCGGAACATCAATCTTGCTAACGTCTTCGCAAAAATGTGACTTGTTCAGAGCATTGCTCATCCAATCATTTTCCCTATTACACACCATGTGATGGAGATTGATTCAGATACTGCTTTATGAGTGTACAGTTGTAATTCTTGATTTTGAATGTCATTTCTTTTATACCTAATGATACAATATGACATTTACGCAGTGAAATAACAGCAGTGAAAAGAACAAAATTGTTCTTTTCACAGGTGAAAAGAACACATTTTCGGAATTCCTTTTTCTATTTTTAGATTATCATATCAAGATGTACTTACCTTGTTCATATCCTTGTTTAAATTCTTCTATGATCACGAGTGAAATAAAATCTATATTCCACCGAATCCAGCACATTTTCCTCTTTCATTTCATGCCTTTGTTTTACCGTTTATTTACATTGTAAAAGAGTTTAACTGAAAAATTTCCCTGGAATAATGACGTCATTTCGTCAACAATGTATTGAGGCACGCCACGGGCGAGAGGGTCACTTTTCAGCGAAAGGGAAATTATTATTAATTATTTTCTTGAAAAAGGGGCATAAAAGAAACAGAAAATTTGTTAATTTCAGTGTAAGATCGTTTGCTATTTCACTCGTGCGCCACTCGTGAAAATATATTTTCTATGATCACTCGTTAAATAACAAACGATCTTACACTGACATGAACAAATATCCTCTATGTCTTACAAGAAACTGTGTATATATAAACATAATACAAAACGTTCCGAGAATGACAGAAGACCTTTCAATTTACCAATTTACCATAAATAAATATATAGCGCTGTGCATTCATAGCGCCGTGATACTACATCACACTGCAAACGCTCTACACATGTTTTATTAACAACGTTATTTTCAGAAAACAACTTTGAAAATAACGTCTCAACAGCAGGTTTCGCACACCGACCGTCATCTAATCAAACATGGCCACCTGTGTTGGTTCCATAGGAATATCCGATAACAATGTGATTGACTGCGTTTAATTATTCGTGACGAGTCAATTTGTTCTTTACACTCTTAGTCTCGATTCGTAACTACGCACACCTGCCATGACAAAATTGTCACACAATGTTATACATCAGAATAAAGAATTAACGTAAGCTTATCTTAAACACGAAAGATTGTTCGAAGAAACTCAATACTACTCATACCCTTATATGTCGTGTCGTTTTATTAATTATGACTTATTTTTAATGATTCAATATTTATGATTATTTAATGTAAATACAACTATGTGCATATTTTTGGTCGCACAACTCTCAACTGTATTTTGAAGGGAACTGCTTTTGGATATTTTATTGCGGGTCAGATTAAGTTGTTCGCCTGTTTGATTACAATGCATATATAATGTTCTAATCCAATTTTAAGATTTTTGTGTCTCAAACTTATAGCATGACGTCTAATGGGTATGCAATATGTGTGTCATATAGCTTTTCGGAGATTATACTGCATTTAGAGCATGCTGTTGATTTAAACGGTGAGCCAACTGTGAAGATACGTTCTTATACTGAATAACATAATCAAATCAGGGTGCTGTATTTCATATGTTATTTGCATTGATATTCGTATCAAGAAAAAACGAATCGTCTGTTTACGCTTTTGTTTTTTCAAAGTTTCTGTTCAGTATATTTGCATATTCACAATTATACTAATGGAACAATTCTTGCCCTGTTAAATTGCCGTAAGCCGGCAAATTAAATCACTTATGCAACTCAGTCTGCCGATAACTGCTGCATCAATTGAAGCCAACAAGGTAGGATAAGATTTAAGACAACCCTGTCGCTGGTATGGATTGCATGTGTGTATGTCTGCATATCACTTTTTAAAATGATAGTATCGTTGCCGTTAAGGAAACCATGTATCATTGTAATATGAACAAGTGCTGTATAGATGTTCTTCTTTCTATCAAACCACTTTTATTAACACAATTATTTACCAATGACGCCAAATTGTTGTTGTTGATGATGCATATAGCGTATTCGTATGGTAGTTATACTAATACTTATACTACATGTAAAAAATATTATTGCTATTTTATAATTATTATTTTATTATTATTGCAATTATTATTATTATTATTATTATTATTATTATTATTATTATTATTATTATTATTATTAGTATTATTATTATTATTAGTATTATTAGTATTATTATTATTATTAGTATTATTATTATTATTATTNGATTAGAAGTGCGTGTTTGGAGGTGTTTCGCCGGCACCGCTTGGTAATAGATGACGCTCAGGCTTCCCCTGAGTTTCTTAATAAGGAAACGATGACAAACCACACTCGAATGTCGGTAGAGATAGATGATTGTACAGCGCTAAGTACCATGATTCACTTAGAGTCATAGATAATGTCAGAAATGATACGAATGTCACGGTATTATGTTTATGTGGCCCAATATGTATACTGTATTTGATGGCTTACTGTATGTGAAACCAGCTCTGTCAAAAGTGTTGTGTATAAATATTGTAAACAAGATTTTTCACGTTGTTTAACTCATAAGCATATCAATCATGAATATGCAGGTTGTGTAATTGTGTTTGCTATTATATAATATTTAGCATAACCCCTTTGACTAATCAGCAAAACCTCTTATAAACTGTTAACGTACTTATTCCTTATTTCAAAAGTCATTGTTAAGGAGACGCTAAATTACTGAGTTTGCATTTTATTTTAATATTATCTGTTTTTTCTGAACACTATTTTAATTTGTAAACAATGTCAACTGTTTGAAAAACCCCAGAAATAAATGAATAATATTAGCATATACTAAAATAAATAACGATATGCATATTTTGCAAAAATGGTGGTAATATATTTAAATTATCACGTTTGTGTATGTGTAGGTTGAATTGTGTGTGTTTGTTTTTCATCGAGAAAGTGTGTATGCTTGTATTGCACGAGTATACATGTTTTAACAGATACCCAAATACGAAGGACCATTTTCATGGCAAATGGAATTGATATCAGTGGTGAAAATAATATTTGCGAAAGCAATTGTAGTGAAAGTTTACCATGCCAGTATATAAGCATGTTTTTCACATAGTATTTAGAACCGAATTAAAGACGTCATAATATGGATACTTTAAGTAAAAGAATAAACAACATTTGAAGCCAAAACGATGAGTACTTTTGATATGTGCGTCAATCGATTATTATTGTTTTATACCATTGCCATGACATCCACAATTACAAAAACGAATCACAGAAATAAGAACCATTTGTATATATTTACATATTGTAAGACGTTTCACCTTCAACGCATCTCAGTGAAGACATAGTTCGTAAAGATCGTGTGCCAATCATAATGTTTTATTTATACTCAACTTATGTAAAAGATTTTCTGGGACTGGAATGAAAGCAAGTAAACATCGGGCTTATAATAAAAAGGAACGCGTTTTTTGTCAATTCTTACATATTTCTAATTTTACCTACAATTAATCGGTTAGAGACCATAATGCCAAATACACTGAGAAATCGTTCACATGTTTAGACTTAAAACACACATAAGTGGTTGATGTGAAACAACGGATACTGTAAAATACCTATTCATCTTCCAAAGAAAAAAGCAATTCTTTAGTTTTATGACAGTGACATATTTTTGTTTAATATTTAGTTTTATCTTATTTTGACATTGTTTTATCAAAATTTATGTACGTTATGCTATTGATTTAATTAACGAACTTATTTGATTAAAAACAGTATTGGATTTGTCCAAAGGGTTTTTTAAACCGTATACAACAACGTATAACAACTTAACACGTATACTAGTTCAAAGCACTGTACTTGTAAATTTTGAAGAAATATAGTGAATAAACCAACTTTAGTTTGTATAAATGTTGATTTATTGTTTAGCTATTTCGTGTTGCAAAACACAACAGTAATTGTCACTTTTGAATTTTCTGAACAACTTTCACGAATACATTTAAGGATTAAGGTATTGACGACACCAGTGATGCCAAATGTATTGCAAATATCAACAGCGATATTGATGATTTTCCATTCCATTCTTAAGGAGGTAATTGCAGTCTTGAAACGTTAAAATGAGACAAACAGCAAATACATAGGTGCTCTATCTTGTAATTGTGTTGCGTTATATTATGTCAAGATAGAGCGTCATTGTAATGCGAATAATGCTAATTCAAGATACTCATCAGTTTGGTTTATAGACATAATTAGTCTTTGATATTTATGAATCAGCGTTATTTGTGAAGATTTTGTTTGTGACAAGTTATCCATATAACATTAATGCAAACGTCTTTTATAATGCATTTATCCAAACACTGATTAAATTGTTCACCATAAGCTTATGAGTTGGAAATCGGCACATATCCAATCTGATAAGAGTGTAACGTGCACATATTTGATTTCTTAATTTGTTTCCGTACTAAAATGTTAGTTATCTAAACAAACCACACTGATTTACGTAAATATCTGCAAAGGCAACCTGGGTGGGAAAGGGAACGTGCTTCATGTCAAAATCTGTAATAAACCATAGGTATATTACTACACATTATGACATTTTGTTCATACTCAAACATATAGGCGCCAGTAATAGCTAGTCCGAGATGTGCCAGCAATATAATAGGAATAAACACTATTTTTCTACAATCAAAATGTCATTTTTTTAGACAGAAAATCTGCTAATGACAACACCTTCGCTATTTTTATAAAAGGATTCACTTTTTTCCATGTGTTTATCCTTGCACGCGTGATGTAACTAATGTTCTAGACGTGTGCGTCATAATAAACACGTGTGAACTAAATATCAAGGATGATGATCTAGGAATTATATGAAACAAATAGCTCTCAATTAAAAAAAACTTATTAATGGTAAAGTGTTGAGAAGCTCTTCTTAGCCAAAGCGCATTATATGTTTTCTTATTTAATCCTTCCAGCTGAAATGTATAGCAAATAAAGGTCCAAAGGAAGTCACGCCCATAAATAACACGTTAAGACTGCATTTGAAGTTTGTGGATGTTACCATTAAAACAGTAGTTTTTTGTCATGCAAAGGTTTTTGACGAACACATACATGTTACGTTATATATGTTGTTGTTTTCTGGTGTTTGATGTGAAAACTGATGCGTATTAATAATGTTGTTGTCATTGTTGATGATAACTACATGTTACAATGATCCGCTTCTAGTTCGGTGTTGATTTGGTTTATTTGAAAGATACTCTTGTTCTGTTTCTATATAAAACAACGAAGATCGTGTTATTATTATAACGTTTTTTTTTTGTAATTTACTTATGCTATTTACTCGTTGCGACAAGCTATTAAAGGATTTGTTTTCTAGTTACGTCAACTTACACATTACGATGCGTTCAAATGGCGAAAATTAAGTAAAGTTAGCACTTTGTATACATAATTATTTATTACATGTAAAAAAAGCAATATACAATATGTTGCTTGTGTGCTTGTGAAACGCGTCTGTATAAAATAATAATAAACGACTTTTGTATGAGGAATACGATTTGCGAAATCAGCCAAGGGGAATCAAGCAAAACAAAGCCACGCATGTATGACAGTGTTTGTTATTCCTGCGTGCACGCATAGCGGTTCAAAACTTACCTTACTTAAAAGGAGTGATGATGGATCAAAAACGTCGTGTTTGTACCACCAATAAAACATTTATCCTATGTTTACCCTATGTTCTATGTAGCAGCTTAGGAAACCGCTGAGAATAAACGTAATAAATTCCCAATTATATTTTCTAAAGAAAGTCATGACAACCAGTAATGTTCAATCCACTGCTATCTATTCCGTCTCAGTTTGATTGCAATTTTTATTTTGAAAATTGTCAGTGCAATGACGTTCATGTATAGACATATACAGAGTTTAAAACAAAATATTTGAATACCATTTTGCGATTAGTAAAATTACTTGTATATAATATGTGGTTATATGTTGTGTCTGTGTAATCGTGAAAAATGAAAGAAATAAAGTTATGTATATATTTCGTCTTAAAGCGTATTGAATTTTGTTTGCAGCACGCCAATTCGATCATCATTAAGGTCCATATCACAGTTTAGGTCACCATGTTCACCGACAATATGAATGAAACATTTTGTTTTTTTAATCTATACTTAAAATAAACTTAATAATATTTGTTGCACGCATGTATTGTTCTATGGGAACTGTATCACCATATCTCTTACTTTGTTAAATTTGATTAAAACCTATTAGTATTGATAATATGTCAGAATCATGTCCACATTAAAGTGTTTAGATTCAATAAATAAATACATAAACACTAACATTTTCAAAGTTCACAACAGTACAATCAAATGTTGAATTGTTCTATGTCTCATAGGATACATAATGAATGTACGAAATATATTCATAATATACATATTGTAAAAAACTGTGATAGACGCGTTGGAGTAGTTTCAAGACAAAGCAGATCTATATATATTTGTAAATGCTTTAATGGGTATAAAGCTTGTATCCGTCATTCTCAAGTTTGTAGCAGTTAACATCGAGTCATTAAACATGTTTGTGTATGTTTGAATGTAGGATTTATATATATATATATATATATATATATATATATATATATATATATATATATATATATATATATATATATATATANTGTTTAGCCAATATGCATTATATGTTTCCTTATTTAAGCATTCTAACTGAAATTTATTGAAAAAAAAAGAAGTAAAGATGAATTCACTCCCATATGATACACGATACAAAAACCGAGGATTTTAAAACTGTATTTGAATTGTGTGGATGTTGCCCTAAAAGCATAAGTTTTCTGTCACGCAAAGGTATTTGAAGAAGACATACATATTACGTTATCTTTGTTGTTGTTTTTAATAATTTATTACATGTCCACCCGAATTCATAATCGAACAATAATCTGTATGATGGTTCTGTGAAATAGTGAAGAAACGCGTCTGTATACAATTATAATAATAATAAACGACTTTTATATGAAGAACCATATTTCCAAAATCAGTTAAAGGGCAACAAGCAAACCAAAGCCACCCATGTATGAATATGTTTCTTATTCCTAATGGTTTCCAGGGTCGCCGTGGTGTAGTGGATGTGGTGTCCGCCTAGCGATCGGGAGGTCGTGGGTTCGATCCCCACTGTGGGAGCGTTCTTTCGATCTTCCCCAAAGACACCAAGTACTGGTTATAAGTCCCAGGAAACGGAATCGAGAGCGTTTCAATAAGCCTTAGGCTTCCGATGCAATCGAGCTAAAATGAATATGTTTAAACTAATGGTTACATTAATGGCATTTCTGTTTAAAACTTAACTTACTTAAAGAGATTGATGATGGATCAAAAACGTCGTGTTTGTACCACCAATATTAATTAAACCCTATCTTTACCATGTGTTCTGTGAAGCAGCAATATTGTTTTGAAGCGTCAAATATCAATATCTACAAAGTATGGCATGCATTTCTCAACACACTTTTACGATACCGCTGAGACTTAACGTAATTAATTCCCATTTATATTGTCTTAAGAAGTCATGACAACCAGTATTTTCAATCCAAGGCTATCTTTTCCGTCAATTAATCATTGTAATTTTCCTTCCGAAAATGTACATTGTCATTACGTTCAGATATACACATATACATAGTGTAAAACAATTTATGTTAGTACCATTGTGTAAATAGTAAAATGACATGTATACATTATGTGGTTATATGGATTGATTGTGTATTCGTGAAAAATGGGGAAATAAAGTTATATATCTATTCCGTGTTCAAGCGTAATGTATTTAATTTAAAGCACTCCGCCAACTTGATCAAAATTAATTAACGCCAAAATCACACTTACGTCACCATGTAGACTTGATTAAAACCTATTATCATTTATAATATGTCAGAATGATGTCACACAAAAATCAATTAATACATAAACAGTTTCAAAGTTCACATTATTAAACAATTTTAATACGATTAATAGTTTCCTTTCTCCTTTATGATATAGTAAATGCATTCATCTGAGCCAGAAGTATTCTTGTATTCATTATTGCAGGCTAGAAGCTGTATTGTATGCTTTATTGCTGAAATAAATGGTGTTGTTGTTGTTGAATATGTCTTAAGTGTCAATTCCTTACCCTAATTAATGAAATACCATGGATGCTAAATCTATAGTTTATTATTGTAAACTCTATTTATTTAGAAACATATTTATTCGTATACCCACGACCTTATATTACATTCATCTGCGTATGCGTATATGGTCAACATTACTAGATAAAATAGGTATAAATAAATCGTGCGATTTAAAGATAAATAACTCTTGAAAACAAGCGGAGGGAGCGTTACAATTGTTCTCAAACAAATTGCATGGCGTCTCCGTGTAATTATGGAAATGAGAAGTATAATTATCTTAGGATTTTTGATCCACATGATGTCATCGGAACACAAAGGATAAACAGAGAAAACATGATTTGTTCCTTGTTTAAGATAGCAACATTACATATTTGCGAAATTTAGTATCTTCCATTTTAAGTGTCTGCATAGAGTAGTTAAATGAATTTAACCAAAAGACATTACTATTATTAGTTCAATAGTTTGAAACGTAAAACTATTTGTTATAGATACATTGTATCAAGACATGCGCGTGATTATATGTGGCATGTAAGTTAATGAGTGTTAGTAAAATAATACTTCGCTAATCATTACATAATATTCCGTAAAATGTATATGTATATGTCCAAAACGAATGCAAAGATTTAGCGAACAAATCTCGCATATTGAGAGTCATAAAATTGGAGAGTAGGTATATTTCTTCATATTATTTTCATGAAATAAAATCGTCCTAGTAGTCATGGCGGCTATATATTTGTCAAACTTTCGTATTATCGTGTTCAATTAATGATTAAATCATTAGCTATATGTGCATGACAACAATAAATGGCTATGTATTTGATCAAATGTACCTTTTCCTACAACTTATGTTTGTTTAAAGTTTGAACTCATGTAAACCTTTTTCAAATAAAACAAAGTTAGCCTGTCCGTTTAGTTGGTATCAACCAGCCTTCAATTGCCTCCATTTTTTAAGCTACGACATAATTATGAAATCGATCTAAGGTGTCCTCGAATTTTAAATAAATAATTTGTATTTAATAACAGTTTGTTTAAGCCCCTCTAACACTCAAAATTAACGAATAGTTCGTTAAAAATTTCGCACAATAACATTAACCCATAAAACATCAGTGTAACTTATAGCAATAGTCAAAATTTAAACGCTGAATCTGGTCTTGTAACATAGATTTCACAAAATAAAAATGCTTTGTTTTATTTTATAATGCTTATATTGCTACGAATAACAATACAAATAGTATTAAAACATACAAAATAAAACAAAATAATAAAAATAAACGTTTAATTGCCAAAATAAACGTTCTCAACGTATTATTAAATATAAACTCTACAAACTTGTACGAACGTGAGATATTTCAAGATATCACTCGATACTCTGATGACGTGTCACGAATACATTAACAATTGTCCGATCGATGAAATGTGTGTTTGATAGTGTTCATGTTAAACAGTTGTATTTTTTTTCACTCGGTATTGAAAATCTGTTGAGTTATAGCAGTATTTACCTTAATAATAACTACAAAACAGAAATGTATGGCATTGTTCAACCTTTATGAAACAACTGCTTTGAATACCCCATGTATAAACAATAATACGTGTCATGCGGGTGGATGACGTCATCATTGACACAAACGTTAAATGAGGTCCGTCGAGATTAACACGTTATATTAAATTTAGTGTATAGTTAGCACATCATTCTAATTGATAATATAAACGTGAATACGACAAAACACAACCGAATTATAATTACTGTATCAATCCGAACATTTTGAACATGTACTTTTGTTAAAATGTATAAAATACACTTTGCAAAAAACCGTCAGTTTGACATATATAAAGTACAAAACGTTTGTCCTTGATTTTGTATTACAATAAGCGCGGCTGTGAGACAACTTGACGTGTAAGTACTCTTAAATTGAAAGAAAATTATCAAGCATCTTACCATAAATCATCATCTTGTATAACACTTACACGTCCAAACTGAAATTTGCTTTGACAATTTGTTGCGCGAAAAGCCACAGACGCACAATCCTGAAAGTCACTGTCTATTTGACAGCGTTTGTCAAAATCATCTAAGCACACATTCACGACAAAATTCGAATGATTCGTGTTCGATATTCGAATTGTGTTTTTAAACATGTGTTTGCGTTCTCAAAACGCAGTCACAAGCCACATTTTGGAATATGTGACTGAGGCTTTTGCAAGGTGAGTCCACATATTGTTAAATTCACCATTTTGATATTTTAATTTTATAACATGCATTTCATAACTAGTTGACAATAAAGCGCTGCACACCATATCTTAACCATGCAGTAGTATTAATACCTAGGTGAGTGTATTAAGCAACATACCGATTGCTGATTAATACTGTAAATACTACAAGTTTAAAACACTGAAGCGGTCAAAGTTAAGGCAGCGACATATGGAAAAACGTTGCGAACGCTTATTGAGAAAAATGATTTGATTAAACTGGTGTTTTTTATGATTTGTATCAAACGGAAACATATTCGCTATTAAACTACAAAACATAAGTGGAATCCGTTAACATTAAAATGTTAATAGCATAAGCATCATGCTAAACAATTTGCATTGGTGTATTAGTTTCATAACATAGTATTGTGGATAATTTTGTTGGTACTTCTACTATTTTTGGACAAACCTACATATACCAGTGATACCCATATTTACTAATTATAGATCACGTTGAAAAAGAAACGCAATTCATATTGGACATTACATATCGATTATAATGACAATGGTTAAGCCGTGCACTTGATTCCCGTAGACCAAAATAACATATGGAGCCTGTCATTCCGCTTGACTACCGTAGACGGACAAAAACTTCTTTTCGGCAGATTGATGGGTATTACAATTTATGACATACCTGTTTTAAATCTTTACAAAAAACACACGCTTTATCTATCATTGAAATACATGTTGACATAACACGGTGTTAAGCTACTCGCTGTTTTTTCTATCCCTATTACCATACTAGCATGACTACTTTTTCGGCAGAAAATTGCGTCATTACACAACATAGATAACATCCACTGGAAAATAATGTACGTGGTATAATTGTCCGAAAATGTAAAAGTATCGTAGCTTGCGCTATTTCGCATAAACGTCCAGGCTTCGCCTCTCGTGTGATACGGTATAACCCAAGCCACTCTGCTGAAACATACTATGAGAACAATCGACTGGCTTAATATTCAGTATATATTGTCAAATCAGATACAAATATTAAATCAATCAATACACTAATCAATACACAATCCAGAGGATGTAAAGAACATATATTCCGTTTTTATTCACATCGTGTATGAGGCCCTCATACGTCATGCCTCACGTGGCTTTACTTATATGCCACATGTGTTATGGGCTACATCCATACCGCATCAACTTCAACACACGCGTGCATGCGGTGAAGTGCATATGCAACGTTACATCTGTATCATAATAATGCAACACTCCATACCAGTCTTACACGAAGTGATGTCGTTAGAACTTAGAACATATTTTTTCTTAAAATGAACGGAAACGTTAAATGTGCCAAAAAATGAGGGTGTCGTATCAATATGTTGGTTACAGCTAAGTTGAGAAATATTAATTCATGGAAAAAGTATCATCGAGTGTATCACGATTGGAACTGTATTTACTATTATCAATACAATGTATTAGCTTTCTTCTAATAAAATATGTAACATGCCTAACATATGCGCTAATTTAAAACATTTTAAAACGTCTACAAAGTGCGACATAACATATTGTTCATATTTATAAATTTCTTTAGAGGCAATATGGTTTTAATCACAATTGTACCTTTGGGCCCGTGGAAGATTGTATACGAAGCATATTTACGATTATTCCAATTCCATTTATATTTTATTTAGCATCACACTAACAATCGTGAACGCGTTTTTAAAATAACTTATTTTTCTTATAAACTATGTCCACCTTACATTGTGCTAAAATTATGATGGCCACACATGTAAATATGCACATGCGTCTCAATTCAAGTTATCAAGATATAAATAGAAAATAAATCGATGTTTTCGTTTTTTATTTGAATTTTATTTCCCGAAGTGTAGCTCATTTCTGTAATACAATAACATTACGAAAAAAAAAATTGCGGAGAATTGACACACATTCTATCTTGGTAAATATGACATTCCAACACGACGACACTTGTCATTTCGTGTTGATGCCATTGTTCCAGTTTGTGTATATATAACATGGCATAACAACTAAAAATTTAAAAAACAGGTATATTTGTGAAAGAGTAGTGAAAACGAATAGACGTATGCCAGTATTTACTCGAAATTTGAAAAAAAAAACACTAATCGGTAGGTATCAACGAATAGCAGTTATATTCAAATAAATACAGTTGATATAGTATGTGCCCACAGATTAGTAGGTTTTCCAAAATCATTTATTTTCCGGAATGCATATATTTTATATTAGCTGTCTTTTACTACATATTAGCCATATATATATAAATGATATCTGGACGCGATTTGTTTTGGCCCGGTAGTGATGCGAGTTTCATGTTAATAAAATGTGCTTTCGAGAACTATTTAGGTAGACTTCTCCAGCAAAAAAGATAAACACGCGTACGTCACATTGAATGTGAGTACTATAAGGTTGTTGTAAATAATGATTCTATTGTATTGTGTATGGAGTTACCTATCTTACATGAAAAACGACGAATGAATACAAAGTATTCGACAATTTATTTTACTTTACTATTTCGTATGTGTATTTTATTTAATGATAATCATGGTTAATCCAATTTAAAAATAAGATATATATGATGGATACTATGGTAAAGTAAAAGATATCAATGAAAATTACCCCCGTGTTATTCATTGATTGTTGTATCAATAGTTATCAAATGTATGCGTTTTATATTGATGTCGATATAAAGTGAAAGCCTTATACATCGTAAAAAAAAACAGTCTGCAAGCTCTTTGATTTTAAATAGACTTGACATGCATTGGATGTAACTCAACACATTAACGAAATCAAGATGCAGTGTTTAAAAAAATAAAATACTGCTTTTTATCCTAAAAATGCATTTAGGAAGAATCAAATTGCCACCAATTGCAAAATTTAAGCAATTTTACACGATTAAATGTGGGATCCGTCCTCACTTGTCCTGATTACAGAATCAAATACCAAAGTTGTGTTTAATATTCACATTCTGCTAAGGGATAAATGTATTACGTCGACAAATGCACGCAAATTAAATATAATCCACTTCATCTTCGAGAGAACGTTTTCTGATAGGAGTTTGTTAACGTGTCTGTTGTAAAAAAAAAATAAGACCAGAATTGAAATATGTATAATTAAGCAACAATTTAAATATTGTGTTGCATTTTGTATAATTTGTCACATTGTAGATGCTGTTTGACTGTTTTAAAACAATCCACATATTTGTCTGAATTATTACGAATATAAAATAATTTATAGTTGTGAAACAGATATATCTACATGAGATATGTTTGCTATTAAAAACATGTTTCACAGCTTTGTTGAGTTCAGACAATTTAGACAAAACACAATTGTTTTTCGGTCCGGTTAATGTTTAATTAAAAAAAAACAAAAAAACATGTAAATATTTTAATCAATACGAGCTCATTGCAAACTTTTCAATTCGTAACGTATGTGTATCCATTAGAGTAAGTCATTTAAAGCTGTTATATATTTATCAGAAACACATACTACACTTAGTTATCCACATACTTTAATTAGGAACTTATGCGCGTATTTATATTTAATTTCCAATAATACCTTAATTGATATTAATATAATTGCTTTTTAGAATCCAGCATTCTAAGTGCATCCTTTTTAATGACGGTACGTCTTTTTCCCGTCAGACGGTGCTTACACAACACAAACTTGAACGCTAAATATATTGAATAAAACCACACATACATTAAACAATCTTTGTTAAAAAAAATTATGCCATGTCGTTTATCCCTCTACTACCCAGCCATCTCACGTTTTCCTGGTTATAATTTGTAGATACATTTTACTTTTAAAGTAGGTCATTAAACTTAATTAAAATAACCACTCATATATTTCATAGCAACTATCGCTTTACCAACTTCCATATCATTATTTCGTCGTTACTGTTGGACACTCGGTCGGTTTGAAAGGAAACGGTCAATTTCGATGCGGATATGTCAAAAGAAAGCATTCTTATTTGACGCCATCATCGTACGTTTCGTCAAAAGTGGCTGCCAATAGACTGGTTTTTACTAAAACTCAGTCGCAATAAAATTACATGTCAAAGCATTGTTTTTTTATTAATACTGTTAGATACTTGGCCAATTACTTTTGAATTCGATTACAGAAACAATATATTCCTGGATTAAAGACATTAACATGTGTCACTTGTTCTTAGAATACTGTTAGTGGTTTTGTTAGACACGATGTACTCATTACGTTGTTTATTAATATCATTGCCTTTTTTCCATCTACAGCTTAAGTTCAGTGTGGCAAATATGTTTAATACCTTTGCAAACAAACATTCATTGTATGATTGAATTTACGCAAGGTAAAAGAAATTAAAATATTAGAAACACAAGCTAACATATTTATGAGGCAAGATATTAGGTTTAAGTTTAAAACAAGGTACGTCGTGGGAATAATTTAGCGTTTACTTTGTTTCTAAAATAACCATGGGAGGATGCGTCATATGCTGTATTTAATAAAGATTATTTTTCAGATGGAAGAACATACCCTTTAATAACAAAATGTTATTTTCATGTATCGTCTAAATCATTGATTGCATAAGAATAGATAGTACATAAACATATGTATGTGTGTTCGCTATTAAGCAAATACTTATACACATTTAATACAAATGAGAAAGTGCGACGTTTTTGTTTTGAGGATGATAATACCAACGGGAAGCGAAATATTTTCAAATCTTAAATAAAAAAGTCACTGAAGTTTATAAAAACCAACATAGCTAAGTGTTTTATTATCGAACGAATGCTTCATTAATGGTCCTCTTTGAAAAGTTACTAAAGCTCGGTTGCATTATTATTAAGTCATGGGTCAATAATATGAGTGAAAACGTTGAGCTACATTTTGTACTTAACTAGCTTTTTGCTGTTTGTCATGTTGAACATTTATATTTCATTAATTTTCCTCATTAAAAAGATACATATGAATATTTGTAGAATAAACCGGTCGCAATTGACATATTATACATAGTAAAACGTCTTATAAATAATTTCAATTCCGCACAGTAACTAAATGACTATACAAACACATGTATTGCATACAATCAATAATTATGACTACTTGGGGAGGGCTGTGCTTATTTGTGCCTATATTTCCATTTGTTATGACAAGATGTCAGGTTGTGAATCAACACTTCCGCTTTAATTGTGTTTAAAACGCATAACACATTAGCAATTAAACTACATACCTATTCCAATATGAGTAGGTGGTATGCCATATTTACATAAATATACTTCCAATTGTATTGTCTTCAAAATGCCAAATAGTATTAATATTTGTAAATTTAACTCAATCATGAAAAATTATTAAACAGTAACTAATTTCACTTACGGATCCTCGAATGTAAACTTAATTATATCAAATGGACAGAAATATCTTTAGGGAGAGTTTATGTTCCGGAATTGTGTTGACTGATACGTAGGTCAACATGTAACAGACATATAACATACGCCGTATGCTATTATATGTTATCGATCGCGATGCAATAACTAACACAGCAGAAGAAGGAATTCTACTCTATGAGCGATATGTGGATATCAAAGTTGTGTCCTTCCATAATTCGCTATATGTTTTCAAATGCGAGTTGGGCACGTTAGTATGCTATTATTAGTCAATGTTATTAATTTATAATCTTAGCATAATGATTGACACTAATAAACTAAATCTATATTGAGATAGAACTAATTATGTAAAGCGATACAAAATGAAAAAGAAAGACAGAAAATTGGAAATCGTATCATATTTAACATTAAATATGACCACTGTATTGCTTTATTTAAACCAACAGGGAAGGCTACATAATTAATACAAACAATCTTTTTTTTTTCCGGTCGCCCTGGCAGCTAATGCATTATGTTCTTAAACGTCTTCAAATAATACCCACTGGCAAAATTATCAGAATTTAAGTTCTACATAATTAAAGCACACAACGCGAGAAAATGCGAAACCTTTTATACTCAATAATTGATGTGTTGATGTACTTCTTTATAAGGATATCCCGGTTATTTATTGGTTTTGTCGTTGATTGTTTGTGTGTTTTGAGTTTGTAAAAAAATAGACACAGTCACTGCGCACTGCAAACACAAATATTGGAATACCGTACGTGTTGATAGTACTATTTTCGACGATAAAGTACATGATAATACCATTGCATATACACATCAAACGACTTGTCAAATTCTAAATTTAAGGTAATGTGTTTATTATCAATTGTTATAAGAATACATTAATAATTTATGTTCAAAGCAATTCAATTATTAAAAAAAAATGTTCAAAACATGCACGAATAGCACACAATTAATGCATATTTTCCACGGTAAAGCAAATGTGAGATAAATTGCCGACCAACTACCGACCAAATGCCGACCAACTTTTTGGCGTTACGACCAAGTCTAACGATCAAGATTTAAAGATAATGTAAGCATGTTTAGATGTACATTGTGTACACGAGCATGGTAACATGTCTCCTTTTAAGTAAATGATTACAAACTATACGACAACCACCAACAATCTGTTAAATCCATCCAGTTAAAATCAACGTTCGATCAGGTATGTGTCGCTGTTATGATTTGAAGACATCGCGGAGGTAACGTTACGTCGAACTTTTCAGTTTTATCGAATGTGTTCGTTAACTAATAAAATGACTTATTATATAATACAATTGTCCTTGAACCTCACCGAGTAAACAATTGTTATTGAAAGGTTATCTAACATCATCGGAATCAATAACGGTAACAGTAACCGGAGAAAATAAACGCGTCACACTGGTTATGATTTAAGTGAGATTGAGGCAGCCATCGGTTAATATTGGTCAGGAGTTATTCTTTAATTTGTTGATTGGTTGCAGTTCTTGTGTGACCATGATTTTAATAGCTCATTGCTATACATCCTAGCTAATTCCAGTACAGTCTACGTATTATTGGTTCAATTTAATGTCTTTTTATTAGCTCAAGGATCGTATGTTTTCATATAAACGCGTTGACACTTCTTTCGTCGTGCGTATTTTTCAAATAATAGATTTAAATACATGCATTAATCATGTATTTAAGATCGTAGTGTTCACGACAATGCCGACAAGATTACTATTTTTGCTTGACATGTGAATACTTTTCTTCGTATATATAATTTGCTATGGATATGTTAAATTGCTTCGTGAAGTGGAAACGGAAGCAAATTAAATATTAATTTCAGCGTCTGTCTGAAAATTGTTAGCTGAACTGCTTGATAAATTGATGAGTAACCATGGTATGGAGCTGAATGTAAATACAAATGTAGTATGTGTTTATGCGTGTATACATTAACGAATATGTACGGTATAGTCTATGTTGTCTTTACTTGGAGGAACTTCTACGTTTTTCATCTGTTGTGGTCTGTCAATAAATAGAACAAGCAAATGCACATGCGTTTTCTGCAAAGTCATGAAATGAAAAGTAAAATGACTATTTGTTTGATGACACGCTCATATGTAACGCTTGGGGTTGTAGTTTCATTGATAAGTTGCTTATGGGTAACTGCAGAATAAACATATTAACAATCTTACATACATGTATATACTTTCATACTACTTCCTATATTTAATTAAATATAATATTGTTTTTTTTCGAGAAAGCTTTTTTCGCTTGTTTTGTGCAACTGCTTTAAGTAAATTATGCTTAAAGCATCCTTACGTGTCACTTCTTTATATAAAGATAAACGTATTTTAGCTCTGGGACGTTAATGCTTAATAAATATCTACATTTTACAAAATTGTTACTTGTTGGACTCAACTGAGAGGGAAGAGATAATGTTTTATTCGCGTTCAAAAAAATGAAAGCCTAGCACTTAATGTTGTCAAAAACTGTAAGTAGTCAACTTTAAATATTAAGTAATTTTCAGTTTCTTATTATATAGTATTTGAGGATTTTAGTTTAATCACCCGGTTGTCTTTTATATGACACATTATAGTATTCGAACAACAAAATAACTTAATTTTGGAACAAACTAAATATCATATATTACCTTTTATTAATAACACTTGTTTTCCATGTGAGTTTGCATTTTACGCCTCTTGCATTTGTTATAATCGTATGTGATGTAATAACTACTCAAGCAACACCATCCGACATAATGATTAACAGTGTTTGTCATTAAATATGCAAATGGTCGCACATGTTGTGTTATAAACATGACGCAGTGCAAATCAGACTTTATGCATTCAATTTTTCATTAAACACCACGATATTGTAATTACCTCGTAAAAGAAAAGGATTTTGGAATATGCTTTAACAAATAAAGCGTGAATATGTGTGGTTGTTTCCTTTTTTAGTATCTGTTTGCTATGTTATTCAATAATAGTAGTTGAGCACATGTACGACAACCACCAGAACATTTCAGGAAATGTTCATTGTTTCACTTCAATTTGTTCCAGATGGAATTAATATTACTGCCATTAACATGATGTTAAGTATGGTATTACAGTTTAATATTCATAAATCAGGATCATACGATTAATACCCTAAGCACATGGACATTCTAGTTTGTATTTATTTGGCTGCAGTTTTAACGTCATATAATCGATTCAAGTTTTGTCAGAAATGTTGGCTAAACAGAAACATGTTACATTAATCCATCGTTTCACACTGTCAACCGATAATAACTCATTAACAAGACTATGCGTAAGATGTAGTTTTATGTCCGAATCGTTTCGCTATTGGATATGTATTTATTTTTTTGAATTGTGAATTTAATGTGAACACTTGTCAATACATTATCATGCCGCCTGGTCATAAAACATAATGAATGAAGAACTTTAGCATTTAAATTTGTATTCGAGCTTCAGCACTTGCCAAAAGAGGAGGAAATACTGGGGGATTACTAACATTATTATAAAATTCGCAAGACTAAAATTCGTTGAGGACCTTAACTACAGTATTAATAAACGATTACTAGCAAGCATTATCTTAACACGCTTGTTCGCACCGACTAGTGAATCATGAAATTAGAAATCCCATGGTTCAACATATTTAACAATGGTTTATGGTTATTATCGATTTATGGTATACATCTCAAAATCTGTCAACTAATAGCAAATTAATGTCATACATATTCAAATATTCATAAATCTGTGATAAATAGTTTGAGGGAATTTTATAAAATGAAAATGCAATTATGATTCGTTGTTTCTAGTTGAACTGTCACTGATTGATATTAAGAAAAGACACAACTCTGTGTTGCGTTAAGAAAGTTGTAATCATCTAATGTTATGTACGCTGTTCGAAGAGCCAATCGTGGAATAATTTTAATCCTGTCTAAATGTGTTTAGTAAGTGTTAATCCAATTTGAATGTTAACTTCTTTGTCCGCAAATACATTGCTTTTAAGAATTAATTGTCCCTGATGTTGCAATTTTCCTCATATATTACCTTCTGATGACACTAAATGGTGTCTGCTTTCATTTACAAAATATGGAAACGAATTGGAACTTACATGTTGAATGTTCTTGAGTCATTTTATTCCCGATTGGTGTTGTCATGGAAACATATAATTTGCTATTTTTGAGATACCATATATTAAATGCGTCATTTTTGGCCAACTTATAGTTAAAAATAATAATAAAAGCTATCATGTGCACTATTTAAGGAAAATAGTGTTTTGTTTAGAAAGTCATTTGGAATATTATCTCAACAAATAATAAGTATAAGTTCAAAGTTAAGACAAAGGACAATACTTTCATTAATATGAAACAATACCATACAAGAACGTGCATATTAATTGCTTGTACCTTACAAACCATGTATGCGTCAGATTTAAATAAAACACCTTTGGACAAAATACGAAATTAGTACTTATTTGCATATTTGGCTTTAACGACAGTTGTGTGCATCTCAATGTTATCAAATATAGAATTCAGTTGCTTACTTTTTCAAATATTTAATTAACATTGTACTGTATACTTCTGATTTGATTTGTTTCTGGAATTGTTCAGCCTCGATTATTAAGTAAGTGACACAATAAATTACGTACGCGTTATAACATGTGTAAATTGTATGGCCGTAACAGATTATACGAATATATGAGATGACTTTACGCGGCAAAAGAACATGCTTTTTCAATAACTATATTACAACCGATTATAAATATTATAATAAAAATATATTGTGTTGAAACGAAATTCAATTAATCAGCATAGACGCCTCTCGCTTACTATAAACACTGCACAATGAACATAATGATTTTGCAGTGTAAGCGTATTTTTGTTAAATTCAGTAAAAAGTTTGTGTCATGGATATACATGTGAGGAAAATATGACGATGTAAACGTATGCTTTGAAAAGCAACTAAAATGTTATGTATGCCACATTTTGTGTGCACACAATAAGCATAGCAACTAATTGCTTTGCATACTATAAAGTATTTAATAAATTCACGACTGCTGATGCGTGGATGTAATTAATGCAAATTTATTTACTTCATTTCGTCTGCCGGCAACTGGCATGCCAACTATGTGGAATCATTAATAGTCTGGCAACTTCTACGTTTACAACACAAAATGAACTCAATGTAAACACATTAATAGTGTAACAGCCAGTTCATGTATTAAAGACGAAATACAATGGAAGCCAATCTAGGAGAAACTTTATAACATTTCTTGTAAATGCGCATACAATGTTTTTACCAAAACAATATTTAAAATTAGTTATAACCTATTTATTTAGCTCAATTGCATCAAAAGCCTGAAGCTTATTTGGAACGCTATCGAGTCCGTTTCCTGGGACGAGGAACCAGTACGTGGAGTCTATGGGGGACTCCCACCGTGGGTATCGAACCCGTGATCTCCCGGTTGCTAGGCGGACACCATATTCACTACACCACGACGACCTTTTTCAAAATTCTTATTCAGAGGTCACAGTGGTATTGTGTATAAGCATGTGTGTCAATAAATAAACTCATGTTAAGCTTTAATAAATACACCAACTAAGTGTTCATGAACCAGAACAAAACATAGTGTTGTATTTCGCTCTTCATTCTGTTGACAGCCTGTAAATCAATAATCTCAAGATGTTTATCTTTCTAATTTCCATACTTATACGTATGCATCATGCAAATTATTGCAGAATTAATTTGCCAACGCTACCTCTTCAAGTTTCCGTTAAGTATTTGTTTTACGCTTAAATGTTTGTACATTAGGCATTGTCACTTGTGTGACTGATTCAAGTAAATATAACATTAATATGTATATATATATATATTGGATTAATATTTTGGGAATGCATCGCTTTACATCATACATACTTATTTGTATATTCATTGATCGCAAAATTTGAGATATTTGCTACTTGCTATATATACAGAACAACAATTATATAAATAACTATCAAATCCGTAATCGATTGAAACCTTTAAATTGCGAGTTGACATGACAACGTCAACAAAAAAACGACGCTTTTTTTCGTTAAACAAAACAAGAATAATATTTAATATTTCTGTCTCTCAGTCGCAGTTATGTAGAGTTTTAATCATGTGTTGCCATGTACACAATGTATCGTTAAAACTGATAGATTTTGAGTGTGTTTCAAGTATTACGTGGTACTTCGTATATAAATAAAAGGAAAACTTTTGTTGTACTTATTTACATCATTTGTATGCGTTTTAATGAAATAAAACTAAATGACTCATATACATATGTACCATGTACGCAAACTTTTTATTCAAGTCATACAAAACAGGTCACAAAAAGTAATCTTGTAACGCAACATGGTTAATGTTTGATTTGATCGAATTGCATACACATTGGAATGTGTAACGTTATTGTTGAACAGCATATAATCATATTGTATTGCATGTCGGAAAACATAGTATATACAAGGCATTTGCTTAAACATTGCATATACAAAATGACGTGGTGTTCATAGTAAGGCTAATATGCATTTTATCCTAAAAAGTTCTTTAACAAATCGTGCATTTTTGAAACATGCTAATCATATTTTGTTATAGTGTATATTTCCTATAAGCAGCAACATATGTGGCTGCTGGATATACGATAATTTATGACCTATGATACCCTTGCTTTAGGAAGACACAAATTCGAACAGAATGTAGCGAGACATGTTGTAAAACCTTGACTTATCACTTACTCTCATGTAAATGTTTTAATTCGTAATGAGCGCTTGAATTAGTAAAGTTTTCTTTTATTCTCTTTCAATTTCAAATGTAATTTATATGGAGAATTGATAAAACACGCGCATGGAAAGACTCGCATGTATAGATTATTTCTGTTCTTTAAACTTGTAAAAGGGTAAACATTATTTTTATACAACATTATTATATTTGTTTGCAAATTTTTCCTTGTAACAAACCAACATGTTATCTGTTCTGTTATACTGACAACGCAGTTACATTTAACGACAATATTGTTTTAAATCATAACTTCATAGATTGTCATACAATTTTGTATTCATTATATATTTCATCAGATTGTTTTACTTATTATCGGAAATTAAAATTTTAAGACCACATGAACCTGATAATCGTTTGCGCTTGGTTGGCATGACAATCCCGAATCTCTGGATTCATTTCGTAGCATTATGTATAATAAAAACCGAAAAAGCAAAATGGCTTCTACGAAATGATACGCATGATATATTATCAAATATTATGGGTTATTAACAAATACATTCAAGTGGTTTAAATGCGTGCGGTTTTGACAATTTCCAGTCATTATACATCACTTTGGATATACATTATTCATTTGCTAGCGATTTCCTACGTTCTCTTTCTAATATCGAAAAATATAAGTATATGTCATGACAACGTATTACGGCCCATTAAGAAGACATACATTTTTTTCTTATATTGATATACATTTGATTAGGATAACACGCTTTTGGAACATAAATACAAATGTACTTTAAATGTCCCCCGAATGTACGAGGACACGAGTCGTCAATTATTTTTATGATTATAATTATTAAATGTAAGTCTACATAAATTGAGTACGCCTGTACTTAATGGTGTTCTTTTATATATCATTTGGTTTGTTTTATTGTTGTTAGACTTGATTTAACCTATCGGCCATTTGAATAAATGTTCAAGGTCATAGACCTCGATCATGTAGACAAAATCATGTTTTCGAAAACTGTATTCAATCAATCACTTTAATTCATGTCGTTACTTGGTTGAAACAATATTTATTCAGTTTTTCGTAACCACACGTAAGCAATACAATACACACACATGCTACCTTTAACAAAATATGCAAAGCAGGGAGACATTGTTAAATTGGTTAACATTAAGACGGAAAAGTGTTATTTTAGAGAATTGAGACAAATGCTCAAGGCTTATGCTATGTCTCTCTTTGCACAGCTGGAGTTGTAGCTAATATGGTAACACCATATCAAACCTGTAACTTCTGTGAATAGAAATATCAAAATTATAAACAGTATACAACATAAGAAGGTTTAAGTGTACAATATAGGAATGGAAACATGAAGAAAGTTATAATACAACAAGTGTAACAGAATACTGTAGATAGCTAGAAAAATGACAGAACGTTAATATCCATCAGCATCAATTTGTTATACGGGTTTAGATACATCTAAGATTAAACGAGTTAAACAATTAAGGACGTTGCGATAAGACAAGACGCTGTTGCAGGGCGGGTCATCGTAGGCTAATATGGTAATTTCATGAGATGGTTAAACGTAAAATCTATGGCTATATGACTATGGCAGACTGAACATGCATCAATATCAATGATTTACTTCGTATGATCCGTCTTTAGCACCGAAGAAATGTAGTTGCAAAGTAAAAGATTGGAAACTTGACAAATTGTCAAAGAAAAAAAAAAAAATGTATGAGTTTGGCAATTTAAGAAAAAATAAAATGTAACTTCAATCTCACAACATTGACTTAATTGACTTTCTCATATGTTCATTTAGTTGATACAACGCATTTGAAAACGTGCATGAGAAATATTAGAAATCCACACACCATCACAATGATGCACTGGAATGCTGTATTCATCATTTATAAGGATTGGTTTTAACATATTTATTTCAGAATGCATATACATGGATTAAATACCCAGTAATATGTGGATATACCTTGAAGCTAAACTAAGCTTATTGTAAGTCGTTCCACGAGCATAAATAAACGATGCATTAGGCGAGAAGGACGTCAAAACATATATGTTAATGTAGAGTGGTATAATTAAATTGAAGTAAGTTTTGGTGTGGGAAGAGCAGATGAGTATGGATATATATATATGTTGTGGATGTTTAAGTAGGGAAAAGATAAAGGAATGGAAGCGGAGATAGAGTGTCAGAACGAGATTGGAGCAAGATGAGGATCAGACTTTTGTGAATTGCATGTGTTTCTTTAGAGCTTAATGAAACACTTCCGGTACTTATGGAAAATAATGAACATATTTTGTTATTGACATGTAATCTCAACTGCGATTTATTTTAAGACTTGGCTATTTATTTTGCTCGGCCCTGAGGCCTTTCAAGTTTTCATAACTTTGATAGAATTTTGACTTTGACAACGACATCTTGAAGGGATATGGTGAGATCCTCTAAGATGAGACAGCCTGACTATTGGGCATTGAAGATGTACATATGCGTATTAGGGATAGTGCAAGTAGATTGAGTTTGGAAGACGGCAATAAGAGAGACAAGTCGTTATGAGAGGGTTTTTTATGAATGTAATTTTGAATCATTGTCTAGAAGTCGGATATTGAGTGTTGTTTTCCACGGTTAAGTTAAGCAAGATTATCAACATGATTTTTATTTTCCATGTTACGTTGTTTGCGATAAATAAGATAATGTTTGTCTAAATTGGTAACCTTAGATTTCTTATATGAACGTTTACGGCGTCGCTTTTCCTTTAGTATGTTATAAGGAAGCCATGGAGGATCAGCTGATTTTATTATAAAAATGTTGGGTGGGATAGTAATGTCACCGAATGAGATAAGTAAACAAGTGAAGTTTGTGGTATACATATCGATATTGTTATCGAAGGAATTATTCCAATCTGAGTTTTACCCCAGTTACACAATACACTGGCTAATGATAATGAACTTGTTGGTAAAAAAAGGTTCTCCGACGCCACCTTTCAACACTGTCGATGACGATGGTATCATTAAAAGGTCAATATAGATTCCGAGGATTCAGTGAAAGGATTGAGTTCTTTAAAAAACATTTGAGATATTATTATGTAAACGACGGGAAACTATTTTGATCTTACGCTGAGGTGCATTCATGTCGAGGTTTAAGTCAACTGTGATAACAATATCTTCAATACCGTTTTCCACTACTATTGAGATCGAGTAGCTTATGCATTATCCCAAAAACGGACTAGATTTAGGTGGTCTATAACAAGAGCCGAATAAAATACACCTACTCTTTAAACGTTTTTTAATCCATATGCATTCAATATCATCGATTTGTAGGTCTGGACGCTCATTGACATAGAGAGCAAAGTTGTTATTCACGAAAAAACTCCAGAGGATCGTTCGGTCTATACCGTCTAAACGGCGTGTGATATGAGGGAAAAGTAAATTGACAGTGTCAATTGTTGAACCAAGCCAAGTTTTGGTAATGGCTTGACTATCTAAGCCATAACGGTTTCACAGTAAGGGCATAGAACAAACTTTTTCTCATCCTTTACAAACTTCGGAAAGCGAAATGGTCCAAGATTATCGGAAATATTGATAAACGAAGCTACATGTATATTAGTTATTTATTATAAAAGTGTCTGCTTGTAAGCATGTTTATAGAAATAAGTGATTTTTTTTGGTAATTAATGTGTGCATTATATATAAAATGTGCCTTTCAAATGTTATAGATGAAGTGTAGCGATGTATTGATATAGGTTTATATTATATAAACCTTGATGTAGGTGTTAAAACCCATGACCTATCATGTGTAAGAATTTGATAGTTGATTTTAAGTGGATTTATTGTGAGGAAAACAATAAATTGATTAAAGTGTGCACAAACCTTGATGAGATGTCTTTCACTGTGAAAACAAATTAGACCAAGGTCTACGATACATTATGAGTATAATTTGAGCAAGCCTATTGAGGGTGATGTAGTGCACAACAGTATAGTTAAATAGTTCAAACTTGTTTACCGGTTGATCACACTTTACATAAAATAAATAACTCATTGTACACTATTTACTTTATTTACGTTAACAAGCACCATTCTAATGGTATTATGTAATTACATGACTAGTTTCACAAATTGGTGTGTTATTTAGATTAGCATATCAATGGTGTAAATAAAACATTAAATAATAGTTAAATTACATCATTAAACAAGGCGACAAGGTAATGTGTACTTACATAACTAGTTTCCACATATAGAATAATAGATAAAAAAGGAAAAGGGTATCCTACATACTTGATTGCAAATCTTATTAAGTAAATAGTATATATTACAATATTTACCATATTTTGGAAAATAATGTCCGTGGCATTGTATAATTAAACAAAAATTAAATATACTGATATAATACTTGAATTATGTGAGTAATTAAAGCGACACTGGTTTTGCATATTGCATAAGATATTGATCATGTTATTGAGAAAAACACGTTTTAAGCAATGTTTTGTAACATTTACATCATATACTACACATATCCTACATTTATTAACATAGTATACGGATACATAATTTAGAAAAAAATAAAATTAAATTAGTTGATCTGACATAACAATTAGAAAATACCCCTTATACAATATTTACATTGTGTTAGTAATTGTGTATCGCGGAAATATTATTATGTATTTATTTAACATGTATTTTAAGATCGAATGTTATTATTTATAACAAAAATAATTAATTGTATACATACCACCTTACATAACATGTTTAAGTCAGTAAGTCGGCTATGGTATTATTGGCAAGTATATTTTGCACATGCTGATAGCATTATTTGGATAAAAGGAAGGGCCAATTGGACTCCGAAGTATAGTAACTACGTTCACTGTTCATATATTATAATAATTCAAAAAAGCAGTTGAGTGGCAAGGACAAAACAAAGACAAATTACAGTAGTATAGTAGTATTGTGATAGGGTCTGTAACAAAAAGGTTTAATTGATCTAAGATACATTGGATTTAATTAATATCATATGTAATATGGTAAGTTGAAAATACTATACAAAAAGTGACTTGAAATGAATGAACTCAGAACACAGCATTTCCACACTCTGTGTAACATTGAAACAAGTGAACAAGGCATAAAGTTTCAAAGTTTAACAAGCCAAGGGAAATCACGATCTTACACTTTAATGATTACTGATGGTAAATGAATGTGTATATCCTTATTAGTATGATCGGTTATATTAAGCAATATGGGGAATGGATTAAACACTCCTATGTCAATTCCAATTTCTGTTCTTAAGTCATATTACATGTTTCAGGTACCTGAACCCTAAAGGTATTGCATGAACATGAATACATGATTGTCGTGTTTTGTCCCGATGAACAAAGGATCCGTGTGCATGAGTGAAGCCATGTATGGCTTCGTGATAATCAGTATCGCACATCTTCAAACGCCTTCGTGATATGATTGTTTTAAAAGGAGATTGACTTATACTTTCCTAAGGCTTCTGGTATTTTGATGAGAAAGGATTGCATTTATTAAGTTTGGATTGAATGTTAAAGATGTCAAGCCATGGAAGATAGTTGTCTACTAAGTACAATTGAGCGTTCCTGTTTTATAAGCACAAATTGAAAATTTTAGATGTTTCAACTAATTCAAGATATTCTATTTTGTGTACAGCTCTCATTAACTGCTAACACGTTTAAATAGCAGTAGGTCATGATGTGTAAACTAACGAAATCGATCCCGCAATCATTAATATTGCTCATCTAAGCAGTGATACTCAGAATTGCCTATTTGTCATATACATAATAGTTCAATTTTGCAAACATAGTTTAGATATTCTACAATAATTGTAATAAAAAGAAACGTTGAATTAAACAGTTTACCTGCGGCAGGATTCGAACCCGGGTCATTGCATGGACAAAGCCAGCGTTATACATCAACAACACCGAAGCATTTAAGATTATTCATTGCGAATTGGGATCTCTATCTTGATTTGATTGTGACCGAATGTTCACAGTTTTACGAACTCGGAGAAAGTTCGGAGTTGCGGATATAAATGCCGCAATGCGATGTATATATATATATACATATATATATAACTGTTGCCAGTATTAAAAGGTTAAAAAATATAGGCTAGTTTCTTTAAGTGTTAACCTCGAAATGTGATATGTTCTGATATAAAATTGCAAAATTAAAACAATAAACATAAGTTTAATGCAAATGAAAGAACTTTGGAACAACAAAAAAGACAATAAAAGACAACTGAACGTAGCTAATTAAATTCTAACCCAGCGAATAATAACAGGAAACGTTAAAAACGTCACGTGCATATAATTGTCACTTCCTGTTATTAATGTAAATACACGATCGATCCTGGGATATCGCATAGTATAATACCTAAATTTTGGTGCCGTGATAAGTAAATGGAGGATACATATACCGTTGCTAAGAATAGTGTCATTTATTGTGTCGTTTATAGTGTCATTTTTTCTTTGATATTATTTGAATAAATCAATGTATATAAAGTAGATGTATTAAAATTTTCCTTTTAACGGTACGGTTCATAAACGTCCACGTACATTATTATATACGGTTTATAACAGAGTGTATCCTTATAAGAGGAAACAATGTTATCGTGCAATGATTTTGAATTTACAGCAGATATATCCTTTTAAAACTCAGGACACTGCAAAAGACAAGAACACGATTGATATTCAAGAAATGTTTGTAAACTAGTATTGTTTGCTGGATGACGTAAGAATACATTGTAAAAAAAAATTGTTTAAATTTGGTCATTTGAAGATACCACGTGTTCGGGATTTGGGATCGTCAATTTATTATATTACAACACTCGAGATATGCGCCGGTTCAACTATTTTATTCATGGCACTACATGGCACTACATGGCAATTCTCTACAAATAGAGATATGAAAATAATAAATACCAGGTTCAAATCGTTATCAAATTACAATTGCTAATACATAAACATAGATAATATGTTCAAAAATGTTTACTCTTTCAAATCATGTAGATCTCATGTAGATGCAGCGATACGGACGAGACTTGGATGGGCAGTTCGTGGACCAGTCCCTCGAGCCAGCATAGAATCGAGCCGAACAAAGCACCCCAGAGAAGCAGCGCATATCAACTTTGGTCAATCAAGTGACGTTATATTGCAACAGCAACTTGAACGTATGTGGACGTCAGATTTCAACGACACGTCACACTGCGAGAAAGATTCGATATCAGTTGAAGATAGGAGAGCGTTACGTATTATGGATTCAACCCTGTCGTACGTGGATGGTCACTATAATATGGGACTACCTTGGCGAGCAGACTACATTATACTACCGAATAATTCGGCTTTGGCGCATGGTGTTCTTAACCAACTGAAGAGAAAACTTTCAAACGACAAAACATTGCATGAAATGTACACCAAAATAGTTACAGATTACATCGACAAGGGATACGCGAAAGAAGTAGAAGGTAAAGATACAGACTGCAAGCGGATATGGTATTTCCCCCATCACCCCGTGACCAACATAAATAAACCGGGAAAAGTACGTGTGGTGTTTGACTGTGCCGCGAAATACAAGGACATCTCGTTGAATAGTAAACTTCTGCAGGGCCCTGACATGATTAACAGTCTTGTTGGTGTACTAACCAGATTTCGACAGGAAAAGATAGTCATAGCTGCAGATATAGAAGCCATGTTCCATCAAGTCCGCGTGTGTGAGGAAGACTGTGACGCACTCCGCTTTCTATGGTGGCCTGGTGGGGACATCTCCATAAGTCCGAAAACTTATCGTATGCAGGTGCACTTGTTTGGCGCCACTTCATCTCCTAGCTGCGCGGCGTATGCATTGAAAAGAACAGCCAGTGATAACGCGGGAACATTCACAAACGAAGTTTTAGATACCGAATATGGGAACTTCTACGTAGATGACTGCCTGAAATCAGTTGATTTAGAAGAAAATGCGTCGAAGTTAGCATCGGATCTGCAATCATTGACGAAAAATGGAGGTTTTAGATTAACGAAGTGGATCAGCAACAGCAAAGCAGTACTCAATACAATTCAGGAATCTGAACGTGCAGCCACGGTTATAAGTCTCGACCAAAAAGACGCGCTTTCGTGTGATCGTGCATTAGGAGTTCATTGGAACGTCAATGACGATGAAATAACAATCAAAATAAAAATAGCCGATAAGCCACTGACAAGACGCGGCATCCTTTCCATTGTTAGTGCTATTTTCGACCCACTTGGATGTGTATTCCCAGTGACATTGCGAGCAAAAATTATGATACAACAGCCCTGCAGAAAGAAAATAGGCTGGGATGATGCAGTACCACAACAAGAGCAAGACGATTGGCAACGCTGGATAGCAAGCTTACCTTGTTTGGAGAATATTCGAATAAACCGATGTTACCAACCGAAACACTTCGATAAAATAAAGAATATTCAGTTGCACGTGTTCAGTGATGGTTCCGAAGCGGGCTACGGCGCATGTGCATACCTACGATTAGTAGATCAATATGATAGGATCGTTGCAACCTTGTTCTAGGAAAATCACGACTCGCCCCGATCAAGCAGTCATCTATACCCAGACTTGAGTTGTGTGGAGCCGTAGTGTCGTGTAGACTGTATGCCATGATCACAAATGAACTTGAACTTTAAGATTGACCAGGCAGTTTTGTGGACTGATTCCATGATCCTTCTGGGAAATATCAACAATACAACATGCCGTTACAAGAAATTTGTTGGAAACAGACTTAGCCGTATTCACGAAATGACTAAACCTGAACAACGGCGTCATTTTGACTCCAGATCCAACACCGCAGACCTAGCATCGAGAGGCATTGATCCCCATGACGTTAGCAGTTTGAAGATCTTGCTTGACGGACCAGAGTACCTGCTGCACGATGAATCGACTTGGCCTTGTTTACCAAATAAACCGGAAGTAGCGGAAGAAGACTCGGAAGTCAAGCACGAAGTTGTAATCAACACCACCGCATCGTCCACCGGAACAAATATCGACGACTTAATCAACCACTTTTCTGACTGGAACAAGTTACTCAGAGCGGTTGCCTGGCTACAGAGGTTCATAGTATTCTGCAGACGACACACATCCTTAGATGCAGTAGAGTTAAAACGTGGAGATCTCGTCCCAGTCGAAACACAGAACGCTACACGTGCAATATTACGACATGTACATAGGGCCCATTTTATGCAGGACATTGAAAGCCTTAGAAAAGGCAATCATGTGAAGAAAAATAGCAGATTAGCTATGCTAAATCCATTTCTGGTAAACGGACTCATTCGGATGTCTGGAAGAAAACTCCCCATAGATAATGACAACGCCCAAATAACCCTTCCCCATGATGATCACGTGACAGAGCTAATCATTCGCCATTTACATAACAACAATGGACATTTACAGTACAGCTCACGCAAAACCAACAATGTCCCGAGTTGTCGCCGCGTCCGCAACGAGTATTAACTCGGCATGATGCCGAGGCACTCGGCGAAAATTCGCGGAGTGACGCCGCGGATGTTTCTGCCTCGGCATCGATTCGCGGAGTCACGCCGCGTCTTTACATGCGGTGATTCGCCGAGTGTAAATATTAAAAAAAAATCATTGTATACTAATCTGTAACACATGTTATCGAAAGATAAAAACATACACAGAAAATACGCTGGAATGTTTACTTCTGTGCGATTGTTAACATTTCTTAATATCTGCATACATTTAATAAAATTCCCATCGGATCTCATCTGTCAAAACAATGATTTTGTATGTCAGTTACTAGACCAATATTGAGTTTAAGCTTCCACAGTTAAATCCCGTAGATGATTTTGGAAACGAGACTTGCTTTAAACGTCGAAAAAATCGTTATTGATTTTCGTAAGATTTGCTATAATGCATATGAGAACCAAACCAACATACACAGACGACACAAAATATAAATAATGTTGACTATTTGATGAAAATTCAAATGTTTGTTTATTAAAAATAAAGAACTTTCACTTCGTCCCGATTTTTAGAAAAATACTTCAGGTGATATACACATTGCTCAGTGGGAATACCGCCTTGGAAGTCGTGATAAACGGAATTATCGAGTAATAGATAGAGAGGTTAAAAGTGGCATGAATGTGGTAATCAAAATAACATTGTTCAAATGACGCACACATTATTAATATTGTTACAATTAAATTCGCTTGTCATGCAAATCTTTGGTTCTGCTAGAAATCGCGCGAAAATATATAAAGTGTTATCACGTTTTAAGCATGTAAAGCGTGAGCATTTACATGTACATTGCAATATAAAAACAATGTAGCGCAGGTAAAATGGATATCGATATTTGTTTTGCTAATTTCGTTGCACTTTGGAAAAATTACGCATCATGCACTATTTTCAAGAGTTAACATTCATGCTATAACTATATGTATGAACAGAATTTCGCGTGCCCGTACATTGTAGTATTCATGTACTCGGGGTATTTTAAAGAAGTACCCGAGCAGACAATGTCCAACCGAGCGCGCTAGTAAATAAATTGTTGGGAGACTCCGAAATAAACATAAACCCATAAATAATGTTCTGTATATATCGTGTTTAGTGACGCTATTTTCTATAAATTAATTTTATTTCATTCCTAAAAATTTGATGTTATTAGCATCAGCGTAAAAGTGATCAAGACTAAAAACAGACAAATTCCATATTTTAACAAACAAAGCAAAGATATAAATTAGTCGTATTATTTCTTGTACAAGGAATAAATAAACAATTAAAAACGACAACTTATTTTCAATATGTAACGATGGAGTTTTAATTTACCCGCTTAATACTTGAACAATNAAGATCCCACTGCTGTCTGCGCCCCGAAGTTTTTATTTAGAAATAAATATACCCACGCCGATTACCCCGCATTTTTTATCCGGACAAAAGAATTCATGAAATCATGTGCAATATTTATTTGTGACTAGAATTTGTAATAGAACATGAACTGTACACGACGCGCGCACACCGCGTCAGGTGACTTACGCATGTTGGAATACCCCTGTTCTGATAGGGCACTTATTTCATCAAATCTTTAAATAGAATCATATGCCGAAATCAATTTGATACTTCAGACAAATGTTGAAAATTTGTGTGAATGAAATTCTTGAGCATTTGTTTCGTCACAATTTACCAGAATTTGCTTTTACAAATGGAAGACGCATAAACGGGAGTATCGGGTAATGGATAGAAACGGGAGAAGTCGCATGTATGCGGTAAAGAATACAGATAATTTGGAAAGATGATGAAAATTCTAATAACGAACATTTCAATGTATTATTTAGTGTATTTTTTTCGGAACGTAGTTACTCTACATTTAATAAATATTATGATGCAAAACTCGGAATCAGTTTCTATCCAAGATAAATTAAAGTTCATAACATTGTTCGCCGAGCGACTCGGCGTCATATCGCCAGATGGTCGACTCCGCGTACACTCGATGTCGCCAAACTCCGCGGATCGCGGAATTTGCTTGTTTTGTGTGAGCTGTACTGTAGGAAGACACCATGTACTTGCTGAAATACGAGCGAATTACTGGATACTACGTGGTCCTAGCGCTGTCAAGAAGACGATTGGAAAATGTATTGTTTGCAAGAGACAGCACGGTCCGTTAATCACCCAGCAGATGGCACCACTTACCCTAGAGCAGACGACACCTGACAAACCTCCGTTTACATTCGTAGGCGTAGAACTACTTTGGACCGTTGATGGTAAAACAACGTAGATCCAGCGTTAAAAGATATGGTTGCCTGTTTACCTGTTTGCCGACGAGATCGGTCCATTTAGAAATAGCTCACAGCTTGACCACTGATTCGTTTCTAGCGGCTTACCAACGCTTAACAAGCAGACGAGGATATCCTGAAAAATTGTTCAGTGATAACGGTACCAATCTAGGCAGCGAAGATAAAGAATTGAGGAAATCTATAGAAAGATGGAACCAGTCAAAGATAGGGAGATATTTATTGCAGAACAACGTAGAATGGAACCCACCATATGGAAGCAACATGGGTGGAGCATGGGAGCGCATGATCAGGTTCACGCGCACCATACTGAAATCCCTTGCCAATGAACAGCTCTTAACAGACAAGAAATTATTAACATTCATTGCCGAGACCGAAAGGATTTTAAATGACAGACCTATCACCCCCGTAAGCAACGATCCAAAAGACATCTCAGCATTGAAACCAAGCATGCTACTATTAATGAAGAGTAATCTCAGTATACCAAGAGGAGTTTTCCAAGCAGACGACAGAAGATGGTGAAGACAAATACAATACCTCAGCGACGTTTTTTGGAAACGATGGTTGAAAGAATACTTGCCAACTCTTCAAATTCGCCAAAAGTGGCAAAAGAAAACCAGAAACTTACAAGCCGGTGACATAGTACTGGTCGCAGATGACAACATCCCCAGGGGACCGTGGCCACTAGGCAGAGTGACCGAAGTATTTAAGGGCAGGGATGGGCTTGTACGAAAATGTAAAGTTCAAACTAGAAGCACAAATCTTTTAAGACCTATAACAAAGTTATGTTTATTAGAGGGCACTGATTAAGATGTTTAAATACAAAATACTTTTCTTAGATTTGGCTTTTGATAAGTGTATTTTGTATGGATTTTTGAATTTTGACTACTTTTGTATGAGATGAAATTAAGAGATTTCATGGAGGGCACTGTAAGAATTGAATAAATATTTAAATTCTTAGTTTTTAAATTGTTAAAATGTTAACTTTATATTTAGCGCGCTTTAATTTTTGGCGCTAAAAAGTATGGCGTCACGTTAACGTCACCGCCTGTTTACGTCGACGTCACACATAACACACTTCTGCCAGTAGAAAAACAAAAGTTGACGGCAACGGCCGATTGATAAGACAAACACATAATTATTCAGGATTTGAAGATTAATACATTATAAGACACCTATGTTTGGTAAGAGTTTTGATATATCTTTTATTATACACGCATATTTCATTTTGTTTTAAGTAATAATTAATTACATACGATAGTTTAGTTTTTATGTACTATAGGATATAAGATCTACATGATTTAAAAGAGTTAACATTTTTGAACATATTATCTATGTTTATGTATTAGCAATTTGTAATTTGATAACGATTTGAACCTGGTATTTATTATTTTCATATCTCTATTTGTAGAGAATCGCCATGTAGTGCAATGAATAAAAGAGTTGAACCGGCGCATATCTCGAGTGTTGTAATAAAATAAATTGACGATCCCAAATCCCGAACACCACGTATATTGCTCTATAGTTTAGTTGATATAACGTAATATTCGTTGTTTCAGTTCTTAAATAACATTTATGTTCTGTTAATATGTCACGACTTTATACTTAACTCAAAAATTCGTAGTAAGTGTACGAGCGCTTCGAGTCTCTATGTTTAAAATCGTAAAATGTTGCGCTTTGCAAAGGAAAAACGAATCACTGCGCATTTATTGAAATGATCCATCGTATGTTTGCGTTGTTCTTTTGCACATGCTGTCCCGTGTGCCGTTCACCACATAGTCCTGCAAATGAATGACAAGTTAAATAGGATGTTCAACAGTTTCACATTTCTTTTTTTCCCCGAATTGTTTCTAGTTGATGCATTCTTAGGCCCTGTTTACGCGTGCACATGTAAATATGTGCTTATTCGCTAATAGAAGCCACACATACGTTACACTATGATTAGTATGAAGACATTGAGAATGCATGTGATAAATAACCTGCATGGCTGAAGTTTGTATGTGCTGATGAATTGAAAATCTGACAGCTATTTAATATTAAAAAACAAAATACAATAACATATATATATTATGTTTGAACAATCAAATTGTGTTTTTGTTAATGGTCAATGAAATAACATATCCTGTGTGAAGAAATATACCTTATAAAAATGAAACGTCTTGGACTGGCAGTCGGTTAGACACAGATGCAACTGGAAGTTATATGTAAACGCCGGTATAATGAGGTTTTATCAATTAACGCCTAACCTCGCATCTTTTCACAGGAAATGCGACTGCACGAAATCAGAAGCTAATGATCTCCGTTTCAGTTTGATGTGCCAATTACTATAGCATGACAGCGCATGGTATTCTGGAATATGAGCTATATGGTGATTAACAGAGGTTGTATTGTATTTCTGTTGTAAGAATAATGTTCAGGAACACTAAGTATGTCATTTGCAAATGAAACACTCTTTTTAACTCGTAAAACGTTGATTTAATATCTCGGTGCATTTAAACGCATTTCGCATAGCATGTCGAAGAAAAAATACTACATATGCAGTTGTTAAACCGATTAGACGACCCAATTATAAAACAAAATATAAAGTCGATATAATATAAGAGCTATCAGATTGAACTATCATCTTAGCTTTGAAGCTTAGAGTTGTATTCCCTAGAAATCCTGCGGACATTACATTAACAATAGGCACATATACATACAAAATCAATCATTGAATGTGCATATATAAATAGCGCTTAGGTACCGGTATAAGTTTAACTCTATCTTAAATTCCCTTGACTATTCTTTTCTTACCGTCCAGACATGATTTCCGGAAGGATTGACACAAGGACAAATACAACAGGCCTTAGCCAGTCAATCATAACGTAATAAATTGATTATATTATGTCTTACAGTCACCTGACTTTTCTGTTCATGTCATTACAATCGGAAGGCAAGCGGTGGTAATTATTGAAGTACGTAAATATTCCTTTGCAAAAGGGCAGCAATAATTCGTATTTCTCTCTCTTAATGTTATGTTAAATAGCACTTTACTTATTTTATTTAGAATATATTTGAAAACCAATAGTGGTAATGGAATAAACATGAAATGAAAAGCCTATTTAAATATTAGATAGGCTATGGTACAAATATATAATACATTCACCATATTTATTTTTAGACAAATTAAAATTGAATATTTCAGATGCTAGTTTTAACAAAAACAAAGCTTCACCTCAAAGATCAAACACGAAGCTGAAGCCATAATAATGCGAACGGGATTGCTTAAGGTTTGAATAATGCTGATAACATATCAAGGCGAAACAAGACAGGTCACACCATGATGTTATTTTCTGAAATTAGGATTTCAGAGAAATTGCTCTATCATTAACATATGTTGGCTACCGTCATGACATCAGACTCTTAGTAAATCACCGAGATAACTAGCTCAAGAGGTTATGTTGTCAATTTACAATCTCCAGAATTCGATTGTATTGTACATGTGAAACATTTAAATGGAAATCGATTGACACATAGGGAACACGATTGATTGAAAGAAGATATTTAATTACACTTTACGTCTCACGTGCTTTCAAGTCTACTCAGAATTTGAAAATATGAACATACAAAACATACAATCGTTCATGTGCTAACAAACTCAATATAATTATAAGTTTAAATGAGAGTATATTAAGTAGACACATGCACAATACATAATGGTTAAATGATACTACATTAAGCCGATTGTTTAAATATATTTATTGTACGCAATTAATACTTGAAATCCTTTTTAATCAAAGCTTCAGCAGCAGTGATGCATTTAACTCTACATTTTATTCTAATTGAATTACTTTGTTATAAAAATCATTACTTGTAGTTTCATTTTTTTTTAAATAACTTATTGGATCATTAAGTTATTTTTATTAAATACAACGAAATGTGCAAGTTTCTGTAGTTTTTATTCAACTATAATATCATGGTGTTTTAAATACGGTTTTTAATTATATCTAGAAGCGTTCGGAAAATCGTCCCTATTGAATGCATCTGGATTTGTAAAATTGATTGGCGATTATTTCCGGAAGACTGATCAAACGTTCTTTCTTAATATGCATTCTTTAGATAATAGATGTTTTAGTTTTTAGACATTACTCTTTAAATCATGGTTTTGTTAAACGAAAAATATCTTATGTGATATACCATAATTCATTTCGTGGTCTATATTTCTTACTTGTGTACGGTACCCGTTAACAGATTCGCTGTCTTGTTGTTAACGACATGAGTGTGTGTCGGCTTCTAAAATATTACGGGGTCAATAGATTATTTATTAAATAAAATACGTGCTATTTTACAGCAGTAGTGTATATTTTATATATTTGCCTGTGATTTCATGAGAACCACTTGCTCACTTTAGAAATACGCAATTGCAATGCGAGTGACATTAAAAACAGATGAATATTATTCAAGATCAATAGAAGGTTCCGCATCAAATTATAGTAACAAAAACATTGATGAAAGTTTATAAAACGTCAAACGCCTTGTGTGAGTTCATAACACTTAACAGGTGGTTTACAGCCTGTATTTATTATCCATTAGTTGTAAATCAAAAAGCACAACTGTTCATGTTCATATGAATGAAAGCACTCATCTTGTTATACATAAACAATTATACATACAGATTAGACAGCAGTAGTACTAATTAAGTTGGAGCAATTCGAAGATCAATTTCGGCAAGAGGCGTATTCATATTTACATTGTATATCAATTTAGATGCACCTAATATTTAGTTGGATTCATCACTGAATGGCAGTTAACCCCATTCTCTCTCACATCTAATGAACATGACGAATGGGTTGTTCATTTAGTCAGAAGAAAAAAAACAGTTATCAAAGATATTTCAGCCTCATGGGATTAGGTATATCAATCATTGACGGCGACGTGGGAACTGTATACAGTATATATGCTAATTCAATATAATTATTCATAGTGTTAAATGTCAAAGAAAACCTATATTTCTACATCGTTTTTGTTTACACATACAATCCTTAGCGCTACATCTGAAGTATAATTTGATCTGTTATTCATGCTTCTCCAAAAAGAAGTTGCGGAAGTGATTAATAGCAGTGATATTATGTATGTTCTGTAAGTAAATCAATGCAACACTTATTTTGAGACTTTACTGTATCTTTCGAAAGTTATTTTCATAGGTTTAAATACAATATAACACCAATAGTATAACCTTAATCATTCGAAAAATGTTCTTCCAATTAAATTCATTTAAACAATACAATAAATCAATTTCGGCTAAACATATAATTCCCGCATTAATATATTTGCAAATATTAATATCTATACATATGACTTGTTCGTTAGTGTGAGTGATTCGAGTTATTTTTTTTAAAATAAATTTCATGATGAGATAACCTTGTAGCGCATACTCGCATCTGTATCTCGTGTCATCGCATCATGTTATTGAGTTGTCGTCCTTGTATACCACAATTTGAAACTACGAAAGGTCGATCTCACATTTTATTATCTCATGTTCGAGAATCGAATATACATGGCCGACAATCAATGCGAAAACACTTGGCAAGGGCACAATATTACGATGACAGATCCCGATTTTTATTTGAAAATCCACAATGTGATATCGTTCTCATATCGTGATATCGTGGCAGCCGAAGCATCGCGTGTGTGCTCTTATAATCAAGAGGTCGACAAAGCGGAACAACTAGTTCCCCTACAAAAACCGCCCGATGGCGTGTTCTAAAACAGAATTGGAAACAAAACTTTAAAATAAATAGTCACTGGGGCTGGCACTGCTCCTTGTCATCGCAAAATTTTGCGTAAAACAACTCACAAGCACAATCGTCATACGCAAACACAAACGCACACACACGAAACCACACACACGAATATCGAACATTGGTCAAATGCTTGTGCGTTAAAATGTATATTCGCCCTAACGTCCATTTGTATAAATGTTGATCCATCTACGGTTTGATCAATCATGATATTTTACAAAACTTGTGACGTACATCCTAACCTACAAAATACAATCGCTTGTCATCCCTCGTTAATCATTTATCACGCATATGGATTATTTCCATAAATATTATATCCTTAATTAAATAACTATCTTAAACGAGTTCATCTCTATGCAGAATGTACATTCGTCAAAAGCGACTCATATACCACAATCGACGTTTTGACAATATAACTATACATCCGGGAATCAAACGAATCTCGGTTCCCGATCAAATGCCATATATATCAAATAATGGTTTATTGGTTCCCTGCAATATTATAACTCGCAACCACACAAGAGAGATCCGCGAGGCCTGAAATCACTCGCTACATTTGCTATCAATTAAGTATAATTCACTTAGGTAAATAAAGACAGTAAATAGAAATACAGAAATGGCATGAACAATACTTTCAATGCTGCAGTATGCAAGCAGAACGTGTGCAAATATTCACGCAAAAAAAAACGATACTAATGAAGGGACTGAAATTTAGTATTAAAACGCATGCTATTTAAATTTAAACAGTGTATGCAAGAAACAAAAAATTCAGTTGCCATGCCGCATAACCAATATGTTAGTAAATAATACAAAAAAGTCACTAAAAAGCATGCAAACGTGATTTTTGAAACTTGAGTGAAACTTTATTTGGTAAAAGTCTGGTCAAATTGTATTTCATGTATAGTTTGGTGATAATATGTATTATTTATTTGATCTCATTATTGATAAGTTTGATAGTTGTATTAAAACAAATAACACATTTCGATTCTTCTGCAACTTTATGTCTGAAACAGCGCGGAACAATTAATATATTCAAAATTTAATCTGTATTGTATGTTCAAATTACACTTCACCTTTGAAGTCGATGCTGTCGAATTTAGTAACATATGGTCATTGCACACAAGCCTCATTTTACAGTGTTTCACATACATTTTTTTAAACAAATAGTTTGATTATTGGATAAAATCTCATTTCGTCTAAATGCATAGCTGTAATCAAATGATCGCATCAGTCATATGCTTGGTTTGTGCAAGGCTTAATTAAAACCGGAGATCAGACTGAAGTAGAAAATGCGTACGTTTGTTTCGTCAAAATAAATTCGATTTAAAAACAATAATAATATGGCAACTTATGTATTTGTCTTTTTTTCATTGATTGTAGGCGATGTTCATAGTGGCATACAAGTAAATAACAAAAGGATGTTGATGCATGATGCAGAGATAATAATCACATGATTGCAAACTATACACATACATAAATCCTTCATTTGGCCTCAGACTATCACATTAAACCATAAACATACTAAAAGTACATCATACGAAAATACTTCAATATAGTTGTATTGTTGTTAATTGGCGAAGAACGTTATTTTCGTTGATACAGTGTAAATGTGATTATCATTTATAAATTAAAGTGAACTACCTATTAGAAACAATCCAACGGAAAGCACATATATATTCAACATAGACGGTACAGAATTCCATTAAACATCACGTTCTAGACGTAGACACGTTGTTAAATGTCACAAGTGGCCGCAATCATGAGGACATCCTTTCAGCCACGTCTACAGAATGTGTCTAATGAACCAATTAATAACTTCGATCATGTTTTACACTGATTTAGGAAACTACTAGCATCTACCTTAATATGAATCTGAAGCGAATTCACTGGTGCCTATTTTGACAGTACTTGAGACAGATATAACACTGATCTTTAAGGGTTTTCTTAAAAAATTCTAATAATTAAGCTGTTTGTTACACGGAGTTTTCCAATTATATGTCAAAGATTTATTATACGAGTAAGTAAATGGTTGATGTATGTGTAACAAGATATCCATAACATTGCTCATTCCAACAGACACATGTTTACCATACTCATCCCACACGTTTTTTAACTAGGATTTGTTACCAAGTTTCAGTGCACTTAGTTCAATTTCGCAGAGGTTTGTCCACTAAAAAGTATCAAGTTATATGTTTGATTAAACATATCTGAATTTGTTAAGCGATAAACAATGGTCACAGGTTATAAGGCACAACGGACAAAACTGTCAGGCTATTCGTAATATGAAATAATTTACTTAAAAAATAGAATCGTGATAGATGAAACTTTCCACTTTACAACCATATGTGGTATTGATATATTACTTACCATAAATTATATATTGGTGTTTAAGGGAGTCAACACTTACATTCAAAAATCTCCAAAGTCCCTAGGAATCAAAAGTTTCTTATTTCATCAGTTTATATGCTCATTTAGGTAAACATACACAACTATAGCTTGGAATGTAATAAGCACCACGCGCTTTCTAGCACAGCTTGTACCTACCAGAAGTAATGCCATTTCAAAAACAATCTAATATTATCGTTGAATATTAAATATATAAAAATACAGTTTTGTTTTTTTACCTTTTTGCAGTTCAACATAAAATTGCATACAACATTCGAGTTTTTTTTCCGAAAAAATAGTACAGCGCACAAAAACAATCAAATACAATTGTTTAAAATAACTAAAGAAATATGTTCGATTGCATAGATAATGTGTGGAAAATACATATTTAATATTGGTGAACTTTACAACGGAACATAAAAATTAATGGTCCACATGCTTCTGTAAAAATCTTCACATAGAGTAACATGAGCACAGGAAAATTATTAAACATGTTCATTGGAAATATGATTGCCTTTCTTATTGACGATAATATAACTTTAAAAAACGCTAGAATTTTGAGTTAAGTATAATGTGTCGACCTATTAAAGGAATAGTATCACCAATAAAAAAACAATTGTGAATAATTATAGAACAAGACAATTTTAGTTACTTAAATGTTAATAGTCTTAAATTTAAACTTATCAATTGTGTGGTCATTTTTGTGTTTAAATCAGTAATGATTCGTTTACATGCTATTTGGGAGTAAGACAAGGTGAATCTTTATCGCCATTTTTGTTTTCGATGTATTTAAATGATATTGGGGAACATTTTATGCTTAATAAGTTTGAAGGAGTTAATCTTGGTACAATGTATGTTAAAAGTGTTTCTATTGTTATACGCTGATGATATTGTATTATTTGCAGAATCGGAAACGGGACTGCAAAAGGGTTTAGATTTATTAGAGCAGTATTGTACTAAATGGAAGCCATGTGTAAATGTGAATAAAACAAAAATACTGATTTTTTAAAAAGGCGGACAAAATAGACGAAATTTAATTTTTTATTACAAAGGAAACACTGTAGATATGGTGAATAGTTTTACATATCTGGGTATAGCATTTACCACTGGGGGTTCTTTTTCATTAACATATAACGCACTCGCAGGACAGGCTCTTAAAGCAATATACAAGCTGAAATCAAATTTAGTTAAATACCCAGATATATCCGTTAATCATAGACTTGAGCTTTTTAATAAACTTATTGAACATATTTAAAGCTATAGTTGTGAAGTATGGGGGTTAAACAATAGCGTATAGATTGAAAGAATACATTTACGATACTGTAAACAAGTGTTTGGCGTGAGGCTTCAAACGCAACATAATTTCGTTTATGGAGAACTGGGACGAGCACCGTAAATAAATAAACGTATTATTTGTGTTTTAAAGTACTGGTTTTCAAATATTACAATCTGATGATGTCAAGTACATAAACAAAAATTATGATATGTTATTACAAGATCATGATATATACCCAAAACAAAATCTTGTGCTAAATCTCTCAAGGATTTATTAGACAGATTAGGATTTAGCGAAGTATGTTTTTTTCACGGAGGAGATATAAATATATATTTTATCCATAGCTAAGCAACGAATATCTGATATCTTTTTGCAAACCTGGTCAAGTGAACTGGAAACACGACCAGAGGAAGAAGTTATAGCCTTTACAGTATATTTAAGTTTCAACCATATTTAAATGTAGTAAATATTTCAAAATTTAGAATTGCGTTAACTCGTTTTAGAGTATCTGCTCACAGACTTGAAGTGGAAGCGGGAGATCGCACAAGCCTGAAAAAATACTTTTTGAAAACAGAAAATCCAAACACTGTAACGTCCTTGAAGACGAATTTCATTTTTTACTTGAATGCCTATTGTTAATTCATTTACGTAAGAAGTATATACATAAATGTTATCGGAAGAACACAAACATGATCAAGTGTATTGATCTCTTATAGACTGACAATGAAAAAAGGGTACGAAACCTATCAATTTTTGTTTTTAAAGCTTTTAAATTGAGAGCTGACTTATATTTTCAATAGTTTCTCTCATTTATTTTCATCTATTTATTTACTTTGTATAAAAAAAATAATAATACGATAAAGTGTATACAAATTTGTTGTATAAATATATTGATCTAGGTTTTGATAAAAATTCTGCACGTCATTGACCATCTGTGAATATATTGTGTTGTAATATGTGTGTACTCATGGGCTTAAAGCCTAATGTATGTTAAAATAAACTATTAAACTATTTACCGCATATATTAATAACTGAATATAAATCAATACATTAATGAATATGCTTATCTTAAGCTCTATAGTATATATGAATACTATTTTGAACGCGGTTAAAGACAAACTCGTTTTAATATGCGAGTGTTGTCTTCCGGTATGCAATTCTTTAATTGGCAGACAAATAAAACATAGGCAATTGATATGTTTGGTATTTTTTTATAATTCATTTCAATGCAAAATATACTTTCTTTCCAGTAGTAACATTCACCACCCAGTGGATCTCCATTAATAATTGTACATATGTTTAAGCGTAATAGTACTTTAAGTATAGAAATTTACAAACTTTGCAGATTACAATTTATAAATATATATATATTTTTATATACATATATGGGCCGCGCTCTATGAAAAATGGTTTTAATGCATGTGCGTAAAGTGTCGTCCCAGATTAGCATGTGAAGTCCGCAATATTCTTTGTGTAAAGTTCACAATGTGCAGTAAAACAAATTAACATTATTGGGGATTCATATTTCCCTATTCAGTCTTTTATATGTCAGTGTATTTTGGCATCATAATAAACCAGAAAGCATCATTATTTTATCCGATTTGAAATGTGAAATAACTACGTCAGTATTTGTAGAACGTTTCACTCAGTCATAACACACACACTATTTCATTCGAAAGTACAGATAAGTGAACTAAATCTTCGTAATGTAGGGCAAACAAACATTGTGTTTGCATTAAAGTACAGTCATATATGAGTAATACAATGTTGAAGGAGCGGTTATAACATGTTTCATCTGAACTATTTTTAGGTTAAGGTCATAATGAAAACTATTTAAGTGTAACATCACGCTGTTGGAATACCAGACGCATGGCAAGGTGTCTGTGTTTGCAAACCTTTTTCAAAGTTCATGTACTTGAGATCACGTGTGGTCTTTGATTTGAAGATTTGGATGTATTTTCCGTCTATTCAACGCTTATTTCGTGGCCACTGAATAGGCCTCACTTATCGCTTTCAAATTAATAATGAATCTGTATCGGACTTTCTGTCTGTGAATAAATCTTACTACATCCTTTTTGTCCTTCGGCTTGTTAACATATTTTAAGAAATGCATAATCAATCTGACTGAAGTCAGTACTCTGACATTGTTCACTTAAGTATATGGTACACAAACCTGGTACGTGCATTGAGTCAAAAACAAGAGTAAACTGTTTGATCCTGTCTTAATAATTAGTTAAACGTATTTTAACTTGAAAGATGACGATGCTAAAGTCGATGGAGAAGAATGTATTATCGCTTATTTTTAATATTTATATAACTTATATTTAAAAGTTCAGAAACATGTTAGTGCATTTTTGTAACAACCACATGGCGTTATAAAATAACGATCTCATATGTTTGTTATTAATGTTGTTTTTACGAATGATTCAAAAGAAATACCTAGTGTGTTGAACATGTGTCCCGGATCAATATGCCATTGCATTATTTGTTATAGGTTGCAACATATTCCGCATATTATTTATATAAAAAAAAACGTACACTGATCGTTAAGGCGGACTCGTCAATCTTTAAGCATGTCGTTACAGGTATATTGATATAAAAAAAAACACGAGAAGTCTGCATATACAACTTTATTTTATCTCGTTCCTGCGTGTTATTGGGTTTCAAGTTGCCAACACTACAACACATCAGAACGAAACAATTATTCGACAAAAAAAATAGTTGTCGTTTCGACACGTTTAATTGTCGTTTTAGTGTTTTGTCATGTTGGCGTTCCTAAAAACTGCCAGAACGGTATGGGAGAGATCAGCCTCCACTACCCATTTGGATCTGGTATGATGAGCAATCAAATAAAAGCGCAACGACGCATTGTACACGGCATCACAACCAGGTGGAGAAAAAATGATTCTGACAGTCATAAAATGGCACATAATTGTGAATTTACGTTTTTATCTCGTTATATGTTACTTAATATGAACATGTGTTAAGTAAGTGCATTGTGCTATTCAAACATAAGGGTTTCTGCATAGTAATGCTGTCTAAATCAAAATAGACCACGGGAACACATGAACAAGCATTTTACAAATGTATTATATGAGCATAACAGGTAATTGCAGGGAGTTATATTACACTATAGATCTCACGGGTTGTTTCATAATAATAGTGTATTTGTTCTTCGAATGAATAATTTAAAAGCAAAAACTATAACTGCCCTGAAACTTTTAAACAAGTCATGCTTTGTGTTACATTAACACAACTCAGTGTTAATGAACAAAACTAAACTATGTAAACATGTCGAAAAAAGAGTTCATTGACAATACATATAGCATCTATCTATTAAATTTAGATCACTTTTTAAAAACACAAAACAATACAATAAACATTAATTAATTACATAACATTACATTACATGTAAACACGAATATCTAATGCGTCAGTGTTAGTTTGAAGTCTTACTTTTACTTTAAAATATTCGACAATGACGATCAATAATTCAGGTTTTCGCGATATAATATAAGTGTGATGAGCAAATCATGTGATGCGTATCTATAAATATATTACTTTGAAACTCATAGATCTGGAGGCCAATTTATGACTTATAAAACAGTTCCTGTGATAGTGCGTCGTCTAATGTTAGGTCACACACTACACAAGACTTGTATACTGAAACAAAATCAACATAATAGTTTTTTAAGTGGTAGATACAGACCACTAAACGTATTATTTTCAAGCTTTCTTAGCTTTTTAAGTAGTTTTGGTTCAAAGTGGATGTTCCTCCAATATTTTAATATGACAAACAACGTGTTTGTATTCGATGTATTGCAACGCTAGTAACGTGTGTGCTTGAATAATGCTCAAAACTGAATAACAACATCAAATGATCATTCATTCGGTATCATGCATATTCAGTGTTCTGTCATAATGATTATAGTCGCAGAATAATTGTTGACATATCTGTAGAAAAAAGCGATTAAGATCAATGCAGATTTCATTAATACTTTAGCAAAAGTAAGTGGACCCTATAAAACGTATAAATTTCGTGCTGCTGTCCGTGTTGCTCTTATATTCATTCACCCTTTTCATATAAACATTTCAGAAGTTTTCAGGTTCGAATATTTCTTTTTTGTTTAACGTGTGTGTATACAGTTTGATGTTTAAAATCAAAGAATGAGATGCAACAATTGAAATATAAACCGTTCTTCAATCATCCATAATGCATTGGCGGTTGAGAGCGAAACACAAAATACAAAAAAGACACATTTTGAATTGGCTAATATAAGAAATGTGTTCAACTGTGTGTATTCGTGTTTAACAGGTTAACTTAAACTAAAATAGTTAAGCGACTTTTTAAAACACTCGCTGATGATTAAACTTACATTTCTCAAGGACTATCTCAAAGTATACTGGTTTGGAGTTCTGCCGTTTGATATCAAGATCCGATCCGCGGTTATACAATTAACTCTGTTTTATCGACATTTAATAAACACGTCTGGTTAAAATGATACTGTCTTTTAGGCCAAAAAAAAAATAGGTCCGTTTTCGGTCGCCCGACCGTGTCTCCAGAATCGGCGCCGACCCTCAACTTTTTATTGGGGTCGCCAAAAAAAANAAAAAAAAACCCTACCTACCGACCCTGTTTTTTTTTCCAAGGAGACCGGAAACGGACCTATTTTTTGCCCTTACTTGTCGCGTTGCATGATGTTTCCGGAGAACGAAGGTAACGTGCGTTTTTGCTTATATGTATAGCCTAAAGAATTTTTGTAAAACTTAAGACACGTCCATGACAGTTTATGTGGATACTATGAATTTATATCACTCGGAGTTATATCTCAATCCCTCTTTGTTGTTTATTTAAAATATGTTAGATGACAAGAACTGTATATACGAGTACTTGTATAAAGATACTCACTTAATATTCAACAATTTTCATTCATCCTATTTTCTTATCGTATCACTCATGAAGTAATTAGCATTGCAATACACATACGGGTTTTAATTCGTATTATGAATGTTATTTAGCAGAGATATATTGGTGACGGTTTATTGCGTAAACAATGCACGTATTTCTCGGCATTTACTGGCGTTGTTAATCTATGGATTGACCATTTGAGATGTTGATTTGACGCGGTAACGATGCTGAGAATGAGAATATGGATAATGTGTCGCTCATGGGCTAGATACATATTATTCTGCACAAGAACTTTTCGTACTTAATGAAAGACATCGAGGAACAATCGAGAAAAAAATGACTGATATTCCGTTTCTTCTTACAAGAACGGGATAAAAAAAACAATGTGAATTTAATAACGAATATTTGACATTGTTAACCTGTGTGAATATGCTCATCATTAACAAGCCTCAGCTACTTGTTGTGTTGCCTTGTTTTGTTGATTTTTGTTTTGATTATGAACACAACGTTTTGATCAATGTGCAATAGTGAGAAATACAATAGTTCATGTTCTTATTTAAAACTGTTTTCATTTAAAGCCCCAATTTATATTAAAACTTTATCAAAACTATTGTATACAGTTCAATCAAATTTATAAATGTTTGGTACAATCGATATAATGAGGTTTAACTAATTTATTCCGAGGGAGAAGAAAGTATTTTACTTTGTGGACACCATTTATAAGGTTAACACCGATATTTGTTTTTTTGTAACGTGGTTATGATAAATATAGTATTATTAGCCTGCCGCTGAAATTGAAACGGTTTATCTACAACGATAAGGGGATTTTGCCCATGCACTCGTGATATAATGTGAAGGATTTACATTTCCTTTTGTGAAAATCTTTTGTTGCATTGTTCAATAAGTTTTAATGGGCCGAGCTAGCCGTGGATTTTAACAAAAAGTAAAATACTTTGTAACTTTGACCGATTTGGAGCTTCGGTCCTCGCACTTTTCCCTGCCATTTAAAGAAAACAAAAGCTGCGGGGTTGTGTTACCTGCTCGCAGTTACAAGAGTGTCTATTGTGGCATGATTATTTCTGTGTATCGGTGTTTGTAAATAATTCAGAATAGTGATAGGTACGGGGTGATTAGAAGAGGTGTAGAGAAAATAAGAGATTTGTTCTGTGATCAGTTGACCCATTTGTTGAAGGTTATCTGGATACACATGTTGACTTCTGTGGAATGTTGAATGTCAGTTGGGCTAATCTGGAAAAGCCACTTAGCTTCTATGGTCCTTTGACCGTTTTTGAAGGTCAGATTGCATGATATCGAAAGGCCTAATGGCTTATGTGTTCAGATGACCCGTTTATTGATGGACTGTAGGACTTATCTTGAAAATGCAATTTGCTTCCGGAGAAGTTAATCCTTAGGTGAACGCCAGTTGACCTTATCAACAAAAGTCAGCTGGCTCATGTAGTATGTTGACCGAATTTGTGTATATCTTTCGGCCGGATATTGATACCCAATTGTTTGTAGTCACATGGTAAGTTTGGGCTTTAAATTAATGTTGTTGAAACTAACTGATGTCGACATTGCATGCACAAACATTTATCGTTTCAGTAACAAGTCGAAAAGTATAATAAGTATTGGGGAACTTATTTTGTTTCAGTGTTCATCTGATTACATTAATCATTGCATTACATTAATCACGAAAAATATTACCTTTGAATTTGTGTCTGTTTTGTTTTCTCCTGTGTAAGACAACAAGGTAATACATTATGATGGTTTAAATAAATGAATGACTCAAAATGCGAAATATCTTTACACTTGCGACAATAAATGTAACTTATTACATTAAATCAAGACACGAATTTATGTCATATGAGGTAATTGACAAGCTATGAATACGATTATAAATGTGTCAGACACTAAGGTAAACTAGCAACGATTGGCATAACTTTTATAAATATGAACACGAGTGTATTTTGAATAAGAAATGGAATTAGTAAAAAACGCCGTTGTTGTCAACTATTGTGGAGACGAATGGGACCATTTACGTGATATTTTGCAATGATTAAATGTTAGCCTTAGATTCTAAAAAAGCCGAAATTAACTGGTAATTAACACAAACGTTTAAGGCGTTTAGCTTTATTTCCAATATAACATTTTTTTACGATAAAACGTACTTGTGTGTACGGATTTTTCAAGCAAAAGTAAAGACGAGTGTGTTATCAAAATGTATGCTTGTCATTCTTGTCTAGTTACGCCATTAGCCTTTTTCCGACTGGCGAGTCACATTATCGCTGTATTCTTGAGATTGTGACCTTCTTTCGATGTTATTTACAGTACAATGTTTTTATGTTAACTCAACATAATGTATTCGATGTTAATAATGCGTCATAGATTGAATGTGTAGTCACTGAAACCGTCAGGCCATAACGTGACAGATTAGGTCTTTTTAAACGGTTCGTCAGATATTTAATTGATTGTTTGCGAGCTATTGGATTCATCTAGCGGATTCACAATACAGCCTTATTTATTTGTGTTTGTTATCCTGTCATTTTGGCAATACAACAATACAACAAAGCAATTGGTCGGTTTCCATAAACTCGCTAATGTTGTACGTTTATAAAAGTCGACATCTGTTTTCTGTGTGTGTATGCCGATAAGATCATAAACAATTATTTTATAAACACCATTAAATTTAACCACGAGTTCAAATAGTTCACCGACACGTGTAAATTATAATCTGACTAGTTGAGAACTGTTCTTTGTATTTATTTCTCTTAAAAGAGAATACAACAATTCAATTATCGGTTTTGTCCACCGGAACATTCGTTAATTAACTTTCTTTCCTGAATGTCGCTAAACACTACATTTGAAGAACACAATTTTATTAATTTGATATTGACATCGTGTGTAATTGTGTGTTGTTTTTGTCTCATAATTCTCTGTGACGTCTTTGCACTTACGCGTTGTTTTTCGTATAAAAGAAGCCCTTCATATATATTGACATCTACAGTATTTATCAACAGTGACATACATGATATGTTTTTGTTCTAGGATTCAGCAACACCAATGTACTCACTGACACAATCATTCTCACGGAAATAGAAGTGTCTGCATATTGTAAATGCGATTGCTGTCAATAAATGCCATAACAATCTTAACTAAATGACAACAGGCAATTAATCACATATACAAACGCATACACAAAAGAACATGACAATTCCACGAAACAAAGTTTTTAACGTATTATTAATTCCTTTGATTTTACACGTCCGTGCTGTGTCTGCATGTAAGTTTCCACCATTTGCATACATAATACCTTAATCCAATCTGAAGGTTTTAACATAAACTGTTTGAAAATATTCATGTAAGCTACCGTATTCACGAATGTCAACGTCTTGGAACGTTCAAAGCAAAGCATCGGGGGCGTTAACTTGTGAACAGTTTGAATTAAATATAGCAAACAATACAACCCCAGAACAACTATCAAGAGTGAAGTTCTTGTTGTAAGTCAAATTTTTTATACGAGAACAACTATAAAAAATTAAAACGGTCAATTCTTAGTAATGGGGTTTAAATCGACATGAGGGAAAGCCGAACCACACATTAGCCCCATAATTGATCACACACCAAAGCGCATTACACACGATATCAATACAATGTTACTATGAAGGAAGATAATAAAACATGTTAAAACTGAAAATACGCTTAAAAACGAAACACATTTTCATGAGATAATTTGATTTCAATTTTAAAACTATTTAATGTGTTTACTTTAAATGCATAGGAATTGTTTTTTTTATTACGCTTAACTTATCATGTACCAGTGTAAGTAATATTACAATAAACAAATATTTGTTTAGTTTTCATTGGTGGCGGTTTATTATCTTTAATATAGACTTCCGTTTTTAAAACGTTAATGCAAGTTCTGAGACATATTAACAATACCTCGCGTGCATATAATCAAACTTTAACAAATAGTTTACCTTTTTTCATCGAATTTTATAAATGCTTTAATAACTAAAAGATATAGACTTAGTCGTTCAAATTGGCGCATACAAAATCAAGTAAATGTGTGCAACGTTTACGTCTTATTATCTTGTTCAGGCGCCTACAAGTAAAACAATAAATACTCATTTTCAAAGGAAATGTTCCATTTAGAATTTAATGAATCAAGATAATGTTTGCTAAATATAATAACATACAATATATATTTAGTGCGGTTAATATTTTCTTCAACAATTGTCAAAACGAACACATTTGAAGTACAACAAAAATGCATTGAAACCATCTACATGTATATACACGCTGATAACTAATTGACAGACGGTTCAAATACAAATAATGTCAGAGATGTACATCATCAAGTTAATGTAACCCACATATAATCATTCGTGGCTGTTCATTTACTTTTCAGAATTTAACTGCGTTTTTTTGCAATAAAATGTGTTCATGCTGTGAAAGTATTAAACTTAATTTATCTTCCGGCTGTACACATGTTATAAATTTTACGATGGACTGCGCAGTTTGTTATCAATAACTATTTATTTGTCACGTCTGTGAATCAACATTTAATTTGCTCAAGCGATTCACATTGATTTACTCATTTCATCCCACGTCTATGAAAATATTGTCCAAACGTTATCAGAAAACAACGAAGAACACGACATAAGGTGATCTTCGGGTGTTCCTGTTTCGTTAGTCTGAACATCGCAAAAACGACACTGTGGGTGTCTGTGTAAATTAACAACTCGCCTTAAAGATGATCACTCCTACCTCGTAAGCGTGTAAGAAAACTCGGACAATATAACACCAACATGGTATATATGCTTATAGATTATGCAAAATCGGGATTTTATCATATCGTGGATACTGGTAAAAAGGTTTGCATCAATAACATTAGCAGTCGTTTAGCAATCTTTAACGGTATTTCGGTAACATAGACACGCTCTCAGGCGCTTGCGTGGGTAACTAAACCCCATCTGTTACTGCATGTAATTTTGGTATTAGTCATAAAGAACACTTCGACAATGGTATTTACCAATGTTATTTACGAAAATATTAACAACACAATGTTATCACATGTATCTGAAACAAAATAGCGTTGTATAATTATTGTGGTTTTGGTAAGTTAAGCTTTCCCGCACCGAGCGGGTACCAACATCTCATGTTATTATATATAAATGTTATATTAATAATATGAAACATTGCTAATAGGACATTTATCAATCATTATAATGGAGAGTGCAAATCAGCAAATCACCATGGTAATTTTCTGAAATAAATCAACGTCCCATAAGGGCGATTTCTGTAAATTAATAAATGCTACATACCGAACCTGCCATTTAGTATGCGCCCGCGGGGGTTTCGATATCCCCCCAAGTTACCAAGTCTGATGGTGGTTTTAGTTATTAATAATACTTTTAAAGTGGCATTTATCAATCCTTTTTATGAACATATTACCACAATATTGTTTTCACTCGTTTCTTACACAAAATAGAGATTTATAATATGTATTAAGGAAGTTAGGACTGCCGCCATCACCCATGATTTTACATATAAAGGTGATACTTATAATATAAACAAAATGCTTTTTGAACATTCATCAATAATGATATTAACAAGTAAAAACCAACAAATCAGTTTGATCAATTTCGGAAACACCTTCACGTTATATAACGGGAATTTCGGCAATGCTACATCTTGAAGTTGCCAATATAAGACACTCGCGAGGGTACCGACATCCCCCAAGTTACCTGCTGGTAACATGCGCTGGTGGTATAAGTATTAAATAACCGTAGTACAATGGAATGTATTGATGCTTTTTATGAAAAAAGTAAAACAACTTGTTTTAATTTGTTGTTTTTTTACACAAACATTGATTTGTTAACGAGTATTCCGGTACGTTACGCATTTCTTGTACAAAAATCCATCATATGTTTTTCATTTAAACGTCATATATTTCATATTTAACTTAGTCTTTATAATGGCACATGCTACACGAGATTTACGTTGGTCATTTTAAGAAATAAATTAACGTTCTAATGCGGGGATTTCGGTATTTGTTCACATTCAAGCTTCCACTCGAACTTGTCGAGATGACATTTCGACTTTTGAAATGGTATAAATTGAACGCCTCCAACTAATGATTGATACCGACTGTCTGAGTTGCATAACCCCCATCATAAACGTTTCATCAACGAAAATAAACAAAACTCGTTGAGAAATAGTGGTAGCATAAACATTAAGGAAATTGGCGGACAAACCGATAGCAACAGGCTACCCGATTTATTGATCGCTTGTATGTCAGTCGATATTTGGATTATGAGTTTGATAGGCAGGTGGCGAGATAATTATTCGCCTGATTCCTACTTCTCCGCTTTATTGCCATGATACCTTGGCATTTTGATCAAAGTTTGGCACTGCCAACAATGAAGGGGGCCTTGTAAAGCACTCGTTTTTATACTTAACGTTTCTGTTACAGTGTTATGCGCAATAGACTCATTAAAAAAACATACGTTTCATATAACATTGTGTGTATGATAATAGATTAATCTTAATGTTGCTTATCAGCGTACACTACACACTGTTGTATTGCTTTTTGTATTATTTAAAATAATTTAACACCTTAATGTACCTGTAGCATGTTTACTAAGACGAGACGATGGGGATATCTCATTTAGCTGTACATCCTTTTTAATTATCAATTGTAAGCTTATACATATAAACATTACAATTTGTATCAGACACGTGGCCCACGTGAACGAAATATTCAATAAACATATAAGGTTGTGCAATTTTATTGGTCATGTCGTTATAACACCTGTATATGCATACAACTGAACAGTTAACAAATGTCATAACCGCTATGGATCTTTAATTTCTCAAATTGGGAAAAAGATTCCGAAAACAACGCACTGTAGTTCACTGTTGGTAAGATCAAATGCTCCATTGACATGAACGTCTGAAATGAAGCTTTTTCGGGAAGTGATAATCGAAAAAAAAAACGTGTTGCCGAGTAGTCTTGATGGTTTAAAAGATATGTAACCATACATTTATGTTACATACAAGACATGCTTAAAAAGGTTTAAAAATGCACCAAGCTGTTAAGTTTGGGTATGAATAATTTCTTTGAATATTAAATAGCAAATGATATTAGAACACATCAAATCAAACACAATTTTTTTAATAATGCAATTGCAAATATTGTTTAGGAGATATTACAATATTTAAAAGAAACAAATATTAAAGACATTTAAAAAAGTTATACGCGTTGAACAAAGAGCAATACGTAAAACAATGTTTTTGCCAGATAGGATTTTCTTCAACTGCTGAAAGTACGTTTGTTCTCATGCATCGAAATTTGTGGTTTACACTTTTCCAATATTCTGATATACATTATTGCCTCAATGTTCCAATGCACCAATACCATTAGTTTTTGTATCTCCGTAACAAAATAGATATGATTAACATTTAACGGAAGTTAATTTAACAATACCTGACAGCTACAGCATCAAGCCATTATTTGTTTATTGATCACGCGCCGCAAAGACTATCGGAGACTCTGCGCGGTCTATAAGCACACGCCAAGCGCTGCTGTTACCAGATTATTTCGTTAGCTGGACGATAAAAGTGTCTCTCGGAGTAACGAAATTGATTGAGCAGGGATTTTTCACCACCGACGGGATTTAATGGAGGTGTCATCTTTGGTTGATAAATCGAGCTCTCTCTTGCATCGACGGCTATTTGTGTTCATACGGAATGATAATTAAAATTACTGTTATTCTAGCCGTTACATAGGCGCTCTGATTTAGTTACGTATTTTAATAATTAACTGTGAATGCTGCGGATATGCGGATATCAAAACTATTAAATTACTTAAACATTAATTATTTGATGTTATAAGTGTTACTCTAGCCATTAAATAGGCGGTGTGATTTATTTTCGTATTTTAAAAAATAAACTGTGAATGCTGCGGATATGCGATATAGAAACTATTAAACGACTAAAACATTAATTAGTTGATGTAAGTATATACACATTCATAAATAATAATTACAATTCTATTTTAATATGTCGATAGGCGCAAAATATAAAATTTACTTTTGTCGAACGGCGTGTAGCACTACCAAGAAAAAAATGCAAACAAATAGAATGGGTGTTTTGAAATTATAAACAATAACATTTAAAAACATGTCAATGAATATGTCAAATGTAACTTTAATGACGTCTGCAGGTCCGTCAAGGACCAGCATGTACATAGGAGCGGGTATAATGCTTGTGACTTTAGTGCTAGGCATTGTCTGTAACATACTTATAATGGTAGTCATATCTCTGCGAAAAGACCTGACAAATATCATTCACACATTTGTGGTGAGTCTGTGCATAAACGACATCATAAATCTTAGTTTGAACAACACGCTGGTAACAAGTTCGTACATGACGGGCAAGTGGCCAACAGGCATGCTTGGATGTGAAATGTCCACCCATTTTACTGTACTACTCATGGGATCATCGCTTTGGCATACGGCGCTCATCGCAGTTCATCGCCTCATCGTCGTCGTGTTTAACAACTTTTATAAGAAGATTTCGAAAAAGGGCTACACTATATTCGTGCTGGTTTTTTGCCGCGTCGTCCCACTGCTCTTTTTATGCCAGCCGTCTCTAGGGCATATGGCATACTACGAACCGAAACTAATAAGATGTATAGTGAAGAAAAACTATGGCCCGTTCACACTACTTGTGAGCATCTTCCTAATGATGATTCCATCCATTATTTTGATTGTCTGCTATATTGCCATTTTCATAAAAGTCCACCAGTCATCCCAGGCATTTCGCGCACATCGACAAAAGGAATGGCTTAAACGTGAGATCCAGATTACCAAAATGTTCGGAATCGTATTTCTCCTGATCATGGTTGGATATATACCATACGGCATAGTCCGAGCAATGGATAAGACCCTTTCATACGACTCGGATTTCTACGTATTCATCACTGTGTTTTTCGCCATTGCCAATTGTTTCAACCCTGTCGTGTATGGTGTGATGGACAGACAGATTAGAAGTGCGTGTTTGGAGGTGTTTCGCCGGCGCCGCTTGGTAATAGATGACGCCCAGGCTTCCCCTGAGTTTCTTAATAAGGAAACGATGACAAACCACTCTCGAATGTCGGTGGAGATTGATGATTGTACAGCGCGAAGTACCATGATTCACTTAGAGTCATAGATAATGTCAGAAATGATACGAATTTCACGGTATTCTTTTATGTGGCCCAATATGCATGCTTTATTTAATGGCTTACGGTATGTGAAACCAGCTCTGTCAAAAGTGTTGTGTATAAATATTGTAAACAAATTATTCACATGGTTTAACTCATAAGCATATTAATCATGAACATTCAGGTTGTGTAATTGTGTTTTCTATTATATAATTTTTTGCATAACCCCTTTGACAAATCAGCAAAACGTCTTAGTAACCGTAAACGTACTTATACATTATTTCAAAAGTCATTGTTAAGGAAACGCTGAATAACTGAGTTTGCATTTTAATTTAAAAGCATCTGTTATTTCTGAACACTATTTTAATTTGTTAACAATGTCACCTGTTTGAAAACAAAACACATATAAATGAAAACTATTAACATATAAACATGACACTTTGTATTTGATTAAACGACTATTTCTATAAAAAATATATTCAATGGCGTTGTACAATGACAAATGATACAATACAGCACTTAATAACAATACTAACAATAATACAACTTATTACACAACTAGCAATGTTAAAAACAAGATCGTCCGGATAATTAAAACAAAGTTCAACTGATATGACTAAAACAAATAACCATATCAAATAAATAATTATTACTAAAAATCAATTGACACTGACATAGATATAAAAATATATTATATAAAGGGATATATAAAAGATATTATATTAAAGATAGTATACAATATTATATTAAAAGATATATAAAATATATTATATTACAGAAACAGTACAATATTTATAGTATAATAGTTATTATTATATCTAAAACTTAAATGATAGTATTTATAATTTAAAAGCTAAAGATGTAATCACAGTCATGTTTTGTGCGTAGATATACTAATATATTTTACACTATCGTTTAGAATAGTGCGTATAAGTCTTTGAAATACCATGTTTTCAGTTTCCGTTTAAACATTTCGATTGTTTTTTATTTCCGAATGTCCAGGGGAATTTCATTCCACAGGCGTTGTCCGACAGTCATAAAACCTCTGTCACTAAAGGTTTTTCTCTTGTTGAAGGGGACATGGTAGCACCCTTCCGATGACGAAGCTGAGCGCAGAGGTCGTGTTTGTTCGTGTTCTGAAAGAAGTTCTGTCAGATAAGGGGGCGCATTCCCAATTGAGCAGTTGTACATGAATGTTAGAATTATAAACGTGATTCGTGCTTTTACAGGTAGCCAATGGAGTTCGTAAAGAGATTGTTTAGAGCCGTCAAATTTTCCACGTTTGAGGACAAGTTTTGCACACATGTTTTGAATTCGTTGCATTTTCTGGATTTCGTTTTTTCAATATTCCATAAAGGATAACATTACAGTAGTCGAGATGTGATATGACTAGGGATAGCACGACAATTTCAGTTGCTTCCTTGGTGAGGTACTTTCTTATGTTTTTTTGATTTTCAAATAATTAAGCATTGCTGTTCAGCATTTGCGCTTCACATGTTCCTTGAAAGTTAATGTCTCATCTAAGAATGCTCCCAAATATCTAATACAGCTTTCGACCTCGATGTTATCACTGGCTATATTGATTTTTTTTTGGTGTTACACTTGTCAAGTTCTTGTCTACTGCCAAATATGATAAATTCAGTCTTCGAAGTATTCATTTTTAATTTATTTTCATTCATCCAATCATTAATTGTAAGTGCGCATTGCTCTAGTTCTTGAATAGCATTTGATTCTGAATTCGCTGATGTAGGTCGAAAACGTGTGTTTGCTGAATGGTCATCAGCGAAGCCGTAGACTGTGATTGTAGGTGGGTTAACATCAAATATCGTCGCGGCATATGTCAGGTACAGCCAAGGGCCGAGGCAGCTACCCTGGGGAACATTACATTGCAGTGGACGTGCTGATGACAATGCTGAGTTTATGCTTACTCGGCAGTGTCGTGGACGCAAGTACCTGTCGATCCAGCCGAGTGCAGTCGATGATAACCCATACTGTTTGTGAACCACATCAGTTAAAATGCCATGGTCCACGGAATCGAAGGCGGCACTCAGATCAACGGCGATCAACGCCGTCACCTCCGGTTTCTCCATACCGTCCAATATATCATTCACTTGTCTTAACAACGCCGACTCACATGAGTAAAAACGTCTGTATGCGGATTGGTTTTTCAGTAAACAAAGGTTACTTACAGGTCTGTAGTTTACAAAATTTGGTTCAATATATATATATATATATATACAATATTTTGTTATATATATACTACAATAAATAACGATATGCATATTGTGCAAAACTGGTTGCTATACATTTAAATTATCACGTTTATGTATGTGTATGTTGAATTGTGTTGTTTTTTTCATCGAGAAAGTGTGAATGCTTTATTTACACGCGTATACATGTTTTAACAGACACCCAAATACGAAGAACCATTTTCATGTGTGAAAATAATATCTGCGAAAGCAATTTTAGTAAAAGTTTACCATGCCAGTATATAAGCATATTTTAACATAGTATTTACAACCGAATTATAGACTTCATAATATGGATACTTTAAGTTAAAGAATAGCTAACATTTGAAGCTAAAACGATAAGTACTTTAGATATGTTCGTCAATCAATCAATTAGTATTGTTGTATACCATTGCCATGACATCCACAATTACACAAACAAATCACAGAAATATGAACCATTTGTATGTATTCACATAGTTTAAGACGTTTTACCTTCAACGCCTCTTAGTGTAGACATAGTTCGTAAAGATCGTTCGCCATTATACTGGTTTACTGATACTCAACTAAGGCGAAGTTAAGATCGGACTAATAATAAAAAGGTACGCATTTTTTTTGTCAATTCTTACTTATTTCTGATTTTATCTATAATTAATGTCAAATAAACTGAGTAATCGTTTACATGTTTAGACTATAACACACATTAGTGGTTGATGTGAAACTATCGATACTGTAAAAGACCATTTCATCTTCCAAAGAGTATAACAATTCTTAAGTTAATTGACAGTGACATATTTTTGTTTAATATTTAGTTTTATCTTATTTTGTTATCAAGACCTTTTTAATTAAAAAGTATGTACGTTATGCTATTGATTTAATTAACGAACTTCTTTGATTAAAAAACAGTATTGCATTTGTACAAAGGGTTTTTAAAATCGTATAAAACAACGTATAACAACTTAAAAATTATAATAGTTTAAAGCACTATGCTTGTACATTTTGAAGAAATATAGTGAATTAACCAACTTTAGTTTGTATAAATGTTGATTTATTGTTAAGCTATTTCTTGTTGCAAAAAACAATAGTTATGTTCACTTTTTACAATTTTCCGAACAACATTCACGAGCAAATTTAAGGATAGCGGTATTGGTGACGCCTGTGATGTCAAATGTATTAAAATATAAATGTAGATCAAGATGATTTTCCATTCTAAAGCCGGTATTTGCAGTCTCGAAACGCAAAAATGAGACAAACAACAAATAAATAGGTGCACTTTCTTGTTATTGTGTTGCGTTATCTTATGTACAGATAGAGCGTCATTGTAATCCGAATAATGCTAATATAATATACACACCCGTTTGGTTTGCAGACATAATTTGTCTTTCATAATTAGGAATCTGCATGATTCTGAAGATTTTGTTTGTACATGAAACATTTTGTGACAATGTATCCATATTACATTAATGCAAAAGCCTTTGATAATGTTTTGATCTAAACACTGATTCAATTGTTCACCATAAGCTTATGAGTTGGAAATCGGCACATATCCAATCTTATAAGAGTGTAACGTGCACATATTTGTTTTCTTAATTTGTCTCCGCACTAAAATGTTAGTTATCTAAACAAACCACACTGATTTACGTAAATATCTGCAAAGGTAACCTGGGTGGGAAATGGAACGTGCTTCATGTCAAAATCTGTATTAAATCATAGGTATATTACTTCATATTATGACATTTTATTCATACTTAAACATATAGGCGCCAATATTAGCTAGCCCGAGATGTGCCAGCAATATACACGATTTTTTCGACAATCAAAGTGTCAGTTTTTTTAGACAGAAAATATGCTATTGACAACACCTTCGCTATTTTGTATACAATTATTCACTTTCACCATGTGTTTATCATTGCACGCGTGATGTAACTAATGTTCTAGACATGTGAGTCATAGTACACACGTGTGAACTAAATATCAAGGATGATGATTTAGGAAGTATATAAAACAAAGAACTCTTAATAAAAAAAGAACTTATTTATGGTAAAGTGTTGAGAAGCTCTTCTTAGCCAAAGCGCATTATATGTTTTTTTGTTGAATCCTTCCAGCCGATTTTTTTTGCAAATAAAGGTCCAGAGGAATTCACGCATATTAAATACACGTTTATACTGTATTTGCAGTTTGTGGATATTGCCATAAAAACAGTAGTTTTCTGTCAAGCAAAGGTATTTGACAAATACATACATGTTACGTTATCTGTGTTGGTGTTTTCTGGTGTTTAATGTGAAAACTGATGCGTATTTAAGACCCTATAAAGGTGACGATCCGTAATTATTTATCGATTTTTAAATATTGTTTTCATATTTTATTTATTAAGGTTATCAAAAAAAATATATATATGCTATTGGACATTACCATAAAAAATCAGCAATACAACTTGTTTTGAGCTCGAAATACAGTGTCCTCCAAGTTAATTGTGTTTACAAACAATCAGTTTATTTACATCGCTGTTTACTTGGAAAAGTTAAAGTGAACGTGACTCAGGTCACCAAAAATATATCGTTGATTTTCAACGTTTTCCGGTATCACTCACAAAGTAGGTCTCTTCTAAATGGTTAAAACGTTTGTAGTGATCTAATAAGTTACTTTCTGCTGGCAAAACGTTGTTCAAAATAGAATAAAAATAGAATTTTCTTTCGGCTATTGTTAGCATACGTCACCGCTTTGAGGCTACATACATGTACCACGTTAGTTGCAAAGTTCTAAACACATTTCTTCCAATTATGAAACGGGTATATCTTCCATAACTCTTGACAAAGTTGAACCTAAGCTGTGTTATTAGCATTTTTAATGCAAGAGTAACTGAAATCTGGTAAAAATTAGACCAGTTTAGATGCATTATAATTGGATTTGTCACCTTTATAGGGCCTTTAATAATAGAGTTTTCATTGTTGATGATAAGTACATGTTACAATGATCCACTTCCTTCTAGTTCGGTGTTGATTTGGTAGATTTGAAAGATACTTTTGTTCTGTTTCTATATAAAACAACGAAGATCGTGTTATTATTATAACGTTTCTTCGTAATTTACTTATGCTATTTACTCGTTGCGACAAGCTAATAAAGTATGTTTTCTAGTTACGTCAACTAACACATTACGAAGCGTTCAAATGGCGAAAATTAAGTAAAGTTAGCACTTTGTATACATAATTATTTATTACATGTCAACAAGAGAATAGACAATATGCTGTTTGTGTGCAATATTATAGAAACGCGTCTGTATAAAATAATAATAAACGACTTTTGTATGAAGAATACGATTTGCGAAATCAGCTAAGGGGAATCAAGCAAAACAAAGCCACACATGTATGAAAGTGTTTGTTATCCGCGGTGCACGCATAGCTGTTCAAAACTTACCTTACTTAAAAGATGTGATGATCGATCAAAAACGTCGTGTTTGTACCACCAATAAAACATGTATCCTATGTTTACCCTATGTTCTATGTAGCAGCATATTTCTTTTGAAGCGTCATTTATCAATATTAAAAAGTTTGGCGTGCATTTGTGAACACCATTTTATGATACCGCTGAGAACAAACGTAATTAATTCCCATTTAGATTGTCTAAAAAAGTCATGACAACCAGTAATGTTCAATCCATTGCTATCTATTCCATCTTAGTTTTATTGCAATTTTCGTTTTACATTTTTTTGTGCAATGACGTTTATGCATACACATATACAGAGTTTAAAACGAAATATTTGAAAACCATTTTGTGTAGTAAAAATACATGTATAGAATATGTGGTTATGTGGTTTGCCTGTGTAATCGTGACAAATTAAAGAAATAAAGTTATGTATATATTTCGTCCTCAAGCGTATTGTATTTCGTTTGCAGCACGCCAATTCGACCACCATCAAAGTTCATATCACAGTTTAGGTCACCAAGTACACCGACAATATGGATGAAACATTTTGTGTTTTGAATCTATACTTAACATAAACTGAATAGTATTTGTTGCACGCATGTATTGCTCTATAGGAACTGTATCAATCTATCTCTTACTTTGTTTAAATTGTTGATTAAAACCATTTATAATATGTCAGAATCATGTCCACATTAAAGTGTTTAGATTCAATCAATAAATACATACACACTAACATTTTCAAAGTTCATAACAGCATAATCAAATGTTGAATTGTGCAATTTCTCACAAGATACATAAGAAATGTACGAAATATATTCATAATATACATATTGTAAATAACTGTGAAAGACGCATTGGAGTAGTTTCAAGACAAAGCAGATCTATATATATATATATATTTGTATATGCTTTTATGTGTATAAAGCTTTTATCCGCCATTCTCAAGTTTGTAGCAGTTAAGATCGAGTAATTAAACATGTTTGTGTTTGTTTGTTTGAATGTATGATATATATATGAAAATATAAATATAGATGTGTAATACAGGAATTATATAAAACAAAGAACTTTTAATTTAAACATCATATTACTGGTAAATTGTTTCTTTAGAAGCTCTGTTTAGCCAATGTGCATTATATGTTTCCTTATTTAAGCCTTCTAGATAAAAAAATTTAAAAATAGAAGTCAAAATGGATTCACGCCCATATGATACACGTTGAGAAAAACCGAGGGTTTTAAAACTGTATTTGAATTGTGTGGATGTTGCCCTAAAAGCATAAGTTTTGTGTCACGCTAAGGTATTTGACGAACACATACATATAACGTTATCTTTGTTGTTGTTTTCTGTTGTTTTATGTAACAACTGATGCGTATAATTAATATGGTTGTCGTGTTGATGATAACTTCATTTTACTATGCCCGCCGCTTGTTCGGTGTTTATATTCGTAAATATTGTCAGTTATTGTATTTAGAGCATTTCATAATCAAACCCCAACATACATACGTTACCTTTTGACGCCTTGACAAAATACGCACCATAATTTGCGATCTTGTGAAAAGGGGGTTTTAAAGCTTGTGCAAATACCCAAAACAAACTATTTCAAACAATCGTTCGAATTTTCTAGCACAACAATGTGGAATTCGTTACCCCAATCTATACGTCAAACAAACAATTTAATAACATTTAAGAAAATATTAAAAGCTTATCTTTCTACCACCCTTTATGAAATAAACTGAACGTGCTTCATGATTTTGTTTAGTAAATAACCTTAGTGTAATGTTAAAATTATGTTCTTGCATAAATGGTAACTGTAGTTTTATGTCTGTCATTTGTTATGATTGTGTTTGTACTTGCGTGCATACGCGTGTGTTTAAAAGTGTGGTTCTTTTAATTATTATATTTCATTATTAGTGTGCATGAATATATGATTATTTATGCTTTGTTCTTATTGCTTAAAATAAAATATGATGTATTTGTTGTAAATTGTATTATGTTAGAAGACCTTGTTGAAAATAAGAAATGTATTATATGAAGTGCATATTATGTAATTTCATCGTATGTATTTCTTAACATGTCTATCTTCTTTAAATAAAGATTTTATTATTATTATTATTATTATTATTATTATTATTATTATTATTATTATTATTATTATTATTATTATTATACGCTTGTTCTATTTCTATTTAAAAAGAAACGAAGATCGTGATATTATTTTAACGTTTCTTTAAAATATACTAATGCTATGCGACTAATGGTTCCTGAATTATTTCTAGTGAAGTCAACTTACACGTCACGAAGTGTTAACAATGTGTAAAAAAAAAAGTTAAGTTTGCACTTTGTATAAATAATAAGTTATCACATGTCCAGCCGAATTCATAATCGAACAATAATCTGTATGCTGGTTGTGTGAACAAATTATAGAAACGCGTCTGTTTACAATAATAATACGACTTGCAGATGAAACACACGATCTGCAAAATCAGTTAAAGGGTGTCAAGCAAACCAAAGCCACCCATGTATGAATATGTTTGTTATTCCTAATGAGAACACTCGGGGCATAGCTGTTCGAAACTTAACTTATGTAACAGGATTGATGATGAAGCCAATACGTCGTGTTTGTACCACCAATATTATTTACATCCAATCTTCACCATGTGTTCTGTGTAGCAGCAATATTCGTTTGAAGCGTCATATATCAATATCAACAAAGTATGACATGCATTTCTCAACACACTTACACGATACCGCTGAGACTAAACGTAATTAATTCCCATTTATATTGTCTTAAGAAGTCATGACAACCAGTACTTTTTTAATCCAATGCTATCTATTCCGTCTGATTATCATTGTTATCTTCCTTTTGAAAATTGACATTGTCATGACGTTCAGTTATACACATATACAGAGTGAAAAACAATTTATGTAAATAAAATTGTGTAAATAGAAAAAAATACATGTATACACTCGGTGGTTATATGGATTGATTGTGTTTTCTTGAAAAATGAGGGAAATAAAGTTATATATCTATTTTGTGTTCAAGCGTATTGTATTTCATTTAAAGCACTCCGCGAACTCAACCACAATTAACGCCTTAACGCCCAAAGCACACTTACGTCATCACGTAGACATGTTTTTACCTATTATCATGTATAATATGTCAGAATCATGTCCACAAAAATCAATTAATACATAAACACTAACATTTTCAAAGTTCAAATTATTACACAATTTTAATACGATTTATAGTTTGCTTCCTCCTTTATGAAATAATATATGTATATATCTGAGCCAGAAGTAGTTTTGTATTCACTATTGCAGGCTAGAAGCTGTATTGTAAGCTTTATTGCTGAAATAAATGGTGTTGTTGTTGTTGAATCTGTCTTAAGTGTCAATTCCAGACCTTAATTAATGACATGTCATTGGTGCTTAATCTATGGATCATAATTGTAAACTATATTTATTTAGAAACATGTTTATTCTTAAATCCACGACTTAATATTACATTCATTTGCGTATCTGGTCAATATTTCGAGATAAAATATTTATAAATAAACCATGAGATGTAAAGATAAATAACTTTCTTGACAAGCACGCGGAGGGAGCGTTACAACTATTCTTAAACAAATTTCATAGTGTCTCCGTACAATTATGGAAATTAAAAGTATAAATATCATGGAAATATTGATCCACATGATGTCATCGAAATGAACAAGAGCACAGACAAAACAAGATTGCTTTCTTGCTAAAGATAGCAACATTACATATTTGCGAAATGAAGTATCTTCCATGTTAAGTGTCTGCATAGAGTAGTTAAATGAATTTAACCAAAAATACATAAATAATCTTATTTCAATCGTTTGAAAAGGAATAATATTGATAAAAGATAAATTTATCAAGACAAGCGCGTGAATATATATTGCATGCATGGTTAAGCGTGTTAGTAAAACGATAGAAAAAACATCAACTTCAGTAATGATATGCAATGTTTCCGCGTCGACTTTGTAAGTGATGCAAAAACATCTAAAATTAAGTACTTCGATAATAAATACATAGTAATCCTTAAGTGTAAACGTAAATGTCCAAAAAGAAAGGAAAATTTTAGAAAAAACAATCTCGCATATTGAGACTCATATAATTGGAGAGAAGGTATATTTATTCACATTTAGTTTCATGAAATAAAATCATCCTAATAGTCCTGGTGGATATATTTTACTCAAACTTTCGTAATATCGTGTTCAATTAATGATTAAACAATTGGGTATATGTGCGTGAACAAAAATAAATGGAAATTTGATAAAATTTGATAAAATGTACCTTTTTCTTCAACTTATGTTTGTTCAAACTTTGAAGGAGGGTATTTAAAAATGCATTTACATCTGTTTGAAATAAAGCAAAGTTGGCATGTTCGTTTAGTTTGTATCGATCAGCCTTCCATTGCGTCTGTTATTGTTAAGCTACGACTTACTTGTTAAATTGAACTAAGATTCCTCACATTGTAACATAATATAATGTCTAATATTTATGATAATACAAAGTTATGAACAAAACACATAATTTGTATTTAATATCATGTTTTACAATTTTAGTCAATAATAAATTGTAATTAAACTAAAAATCGCATTCTCAGTTATTTTGGTAACATTCCCAAGCAAATGTTCATCAATGAAGAACATGATGTCAATTTCATCGCTAAATCGTTGCGGAAAATAAAAATGTGACAGACACTTAGTACGAAAGTGTATTGGAATGACATTTTATTGTAGTTGTACCTATTATTACCTATTCACTTATAAAATAAATATCGTGATACGCACTTAATAATAGTATGCTAATGCTAATATTGCTTAATATAATGGTACGAAAAATAATAAATATAACATAAAAATAAAAAACACTTATAATAATTAACGTTGGATTGTCGAAATAAACTTGTTCAACGTAGTATTTCAAATACCTATTCTACAAAAGTGTTCAAACGCGCAATATTTTGAGATATCGCGTGATAGCATGATCACGTTCCACGAATATATTGACAATTAGGCCGTACATTTGTTGAAATGTGTTTGCGATACTTTATGCTCATGTTAAACAGTTTTGTACACATTGGTTAAGTGCAGTTCAACACAAAATCAAATTTAAATGTGCGAAGAAAATATTTCATGAACTGTGTAATTTGTATTTGAGGTACATAACAAGTTATTGCATTTACCACTTAGCTAATAATACGAATTACACAGTGCATTTACATTATTAAAATGTCTTAATCTAAATTCAATAAAACACTTATATCTTCTTTGGCCTTTGTTTCTGTTTTACGTTATACAGCCAGATCATTAAAGTATGCCCGTATGTTATCAATTCATTTGAAAGCAGATATAATATTTAACTACTAGTTTCTAATAATAAGATTTTCTTTAGTATCGAGTGTGAGGCGAAATATTTACCAACACTTACAAAAATGTGTAAATGGAAAACAAAATTCAGAAGATTGCAGCACATATTGCATTATCTTTCTCAAATGGAATACGATAAATGAGTGTTGAGGCTTTAAACACACATATATGAGTGTGGAGACAATTTATACAGTGTGTCTTAATTAAATGATTACGCCGTTTATTTTAGTGCATTCCATTTTTATTTTAAAATATTTATAGTGTACATGTTTTCAAATTAGACGGGCTTTTGCTGTTAGTTTTTCTACAGGATTTTCAAAATAATGCCTTTAAGACAGACTTTCCAAACGTCGCTAGGGTTTTATATAATGCCTGTAAGAAATAGACGCATAGTGCTACATTTGCGTCCGTTTATTAACAACACATAAGGCAAGCGATAGCATTTGTACAGGAACTTGTTGACACATGCTTCGACATTTTTCAAATTCGCCGTTGAATGCTTACATTAATGAATGTAGACGTCGGGGCTCCAGAATAACAATACGAATTGAATTGAAGAAAGAGTGTCTTCTTCGTATATTCTGCTATCGTGCTGTTGTTCTTTTCCGACAACATGGCTGTATTTTACGAATTGTAATGCATTGAATTACAAATATTATGTAAGATTTAACCAGTGTACTCATAATAACCGCTATACTTGTATTTATCCTATTACCGGACGTTTGGACCATCTATATTGATTCTTATTTTTATTTCGTAGGTTGTGTGTATAAGATTTACGAAATGCTTGTTAATTAATACGAAACGTCATCATTTCAATACAATTTGTTTTGCTTGTTTATCTACAGATACCGTTTCATAATATCATTTTAATTAAATAGTGTACTATGCCCAGAGCCTTTGGGCTGCCTATATTATCGTTTCGTATAGGAAGCAAGAAAGGGCTAATGCTTATGCTATTGATACATTCATGGACCATAATTGACATGTATTTTAGTACAGCTAACTGTAAGATAGCATAATATAAGAAAACAATTCCATTACTATCACATATTGTTGTATGACCATCAAACATGTACATACCGCTTTTCTAGTATCATGAGCATGTGCCTCGTGACACGAATTGTGTTACATAGGATTGGTAACAAGTACTATTAATATTACAATTGTCATTTGAAAACCTTATATATGTAAAATACAGTTTATTGTATATGTTGCTGTAGTTAATTAGCTTCATTACAAGTTAACGTAATAAGACATATTTAATTGCATATATACTGTCGCTATTAATATAAATGTCCTTTAATTAATAAAACATGTATGCATTATTGCAAATAAACTTTTTATTACTTTTTATAATCATAAATTATTGACTTTGTTAATACTGTATGCTTACTTTGTTCATTCGGGCTTTTGGCCTTCTGGATGTATTGTTTAATAAACAAAACTTGATGTTTACAGTCCACATAAAGATAGAAGTTATTATCGGAATTACAATTATACGTAAATGTCGCATATAATATCGCATGCTCAAATAAAACGAAAGTAAGTTATTCCACATTTGTTTTCATGAATAAAACCATGTCATTTATAGTGACTCTGGCTCGTGTATAATTGTGTTACTAAAAGGTGTTTATATTTGTTCATTGATTAGATAATTAGCTGTATGTACATGAAAACAAAAATAGGAAATTATTTGATAGAACGTAAAGAATTTTCGTTTTAAGATGCTATACAAAATTCACCTTCATGTTTTTGAAGAAAGAATTGTCAGTTATTGTGTTTTGTTTTATAACAAACGAGTACCTAGATCCGCACAGTACGGAAACAATCAAAATAGACAAATATCTGAAAAAAAAGTTTTTTGTTTTTGTTTTTGTTTAACTCGATATGGAAAATCTTGTGAGTTATAGTAATATTTTACCTTGATAATGCTTACAACATAGCATCGGGGACGCAAGAGTGAAATGAGGTCTGCCAAGGCTAATACATCATATTAAATTTAGTGTTCAGTTAGAAAATAAAAATAAGTGATGACATAAACTAAAATAGCACATGCCATAACAAATCAGAATTATACATAATGCATCAGTGCAAACATTTTTAACATGTTTTTTTTTAAAAAGCTATAAAATCCACTTTGAAAAAAAACCAGTCAGTTTTCCTGACATAAATTACACAAAGTTTTCCCTTTATGCATATTATTACAATAAGCGCGGCTGTCAGACAACGTAACGTGTACGTACGTACGAACATTATCACGTATCTAACCATAAAGCATTATTGTGTAATAAACTAACACGTTCAAACTAAAATTGGCTTTGACAATGTGCTGCGTGCAAACACAGAGTCGCACAATCCTGAAATTAACTGTCTAGTTTGACAGCGTCTGTCTAAATCGCCAAAGCAAAAATTCACAACAAAATTCGAATCATACGCGATCGAAATTCGATTTTTGTTAAAAATGAAATATAATACCCTGATATAGCAAAAAGGATAGTCAGTTTCGGCCATAATGTGTAACATTAAAAAAGTGTATTCCATAGCTCGTCGACAATAAAACTTTCCTCTCCATATCTGAACCATGCAATAGTATAAAGGCATAAATGATTGCATTAAGCAACCTACCGCTTGCTGATTAATACTTGGTGCATATTACAAGTTTTAAACACTACGTCGCTGTTGTTTTTTTTATTTTTGGAACATACATGTAAACAAACGCACCTGACGCGGTCAATATTTGATAAATTAAAGCAGCGACGCATGTTGCTAGCATATTTACAAACGTGTCGAACGCTTACGGAGAACAATAATACAATTAAACTGGTGTTTGTTATGATTTGTATCAAACGGAGAAATGTTCGCTATTAAACTATAACATTGCAATGAAAATCCTCAAAATTAGGAGTTTAATATCATAAGCATTATCTTTTTGTTGCATTAGTTTCATAGCATATTATTGTGTATACTTTTGTTGCTACCTCTTCTATTTTCTGATAAACGCAATTCAAATTGGACATTTCATCTCGATTTAAATGACATAAGTTTAACCGTACACGTGGTTCTTATTATATAAAATAGAGCCTGCTATTTCGCTTGACTGCCGTAGACGAAACAAATCGACAGATTGATGTGTCAAACAATAAAACGTGTGTACAATCTGAACAAAATACACGTTATCAATCAAATCACAAAAACATATTACACTAATCAATACACTAATCAATACACAATCTGGAAAGGTTAAGAACACATGTTCAGTATTTATTAGCAACGTTTATGAGGCACTAATGCCTTAGGCCTCACGTGGCAATAATTACATGCCACATTAATTAGCTACACCCATACCGCATAAACTGTAACATACGCGTTAATGCGGAGAAGTACATAGTCAACATAACGTCGGTATTAAGAGCAAATAATCCATATTATTGTCACAAAAAGTGATGTCGTTAGAACAAAAAACAAACCTTAATTTTTTCTCGTTAGATATCTTCAAGGTCATCCGTATCAACTTATTCGAAACATCTCAGAACGTGCACAAAATGTGAAATCACATTTTTCTGTATGTTTCTGTATGTTGGCCTTTCACACGATATGAGCTTTATGTATGTGTGTCATGTTTAAACAATGGCAACTTATCTATAGGAAGTTACAATCCGCGTTGGTTTACAAACACACATGTGATAATTGCAAAACGTATCACGTGACATATAATAATTATATTGTTGATACAATTAGTTTTCGGATATTTTGAAATGGATTCGCGATTGATTAATACGTACATTCCAAGTCATGACTATTTTGAAAAGAAATGTTGTTTTTTTGTTAGCATGAGATACTTGAAACGAAACCATGTAGTATTGTGTGTGTTATTGATAAAAGAAATGCTGAAAATTATTGGTAAAAACCGTGGTTGTAGGCTTGTTTCCTCAGACGATGAAGGTAAATTAAGTTAAAACATATTTATTATTACAGAATATAATACATACCACTCATGTGTATATGACAAAATAAAATAACCTTTCATGGATTAGACGACAAGCATATACCATGAGAGTATATGCATCATGTTCCATGCTGGAATTTAAAAGGGAATACAATCAGGTGGTTTAGGATGCTATTGCAAGGAAACCATTTTGTCGTTTCGTTTTTTAACGTTGTTTTATGTTTATCGATTATGTTAAATAGTTGAAAACTAGGTGAAATAATCTTGAGCATACCACCACGCTTAAAATAATTATTAACAATAAATGCATCTCAAAGAGGTTCGTAGTGTCACAAACCTATGTAGACACAGGGGCAATCAATCCGAAACACTGTCTACACGTCGATGCGGTGTGTTGCTGCAATTAAGCCTTGTACACGTTGGAATAGATATGTGTTGTGTTCAAATTATATCCGATTATCTCCAAATTGTACATTTTTTTTTAAAGTCAATGGACAAGACAGATTTAAGGAAGTAGTTACGTGAATATCAAACTTTTGACACCGCAAGAAGTAGTGGGATGGCTAAGGTAAATGTATGTGTCACATCGTCCAAATTTGGTATTTCGTTAATCTATTTTGAGCTCCACACGATGGTAACAGTATATAAAAAATTACTTCCTTGAGGATGATAGTTCGTTTTATTTACCCATGACAAAACTGTCGACCGATGCTTTAGGTGTATGTTGAGGGTTAAGGAAACGCAATGTGATCCGTAAGAATTATTAGATATATTAATCCGAAAAAAAAACAGTATCTTTTTTATCCATGAATATAATTAGTAGTATAGTTATAATAGGTTTAATCAGCAATACGTTCATTTTAATACCAGTATGACCTTTGATCGTGTTTAGATATATTATGACATGCTTTGCTATACAAGTTGGCGTGTCAATGGAAAGTTACTACACGGCGTTGATATACATCAGAAATAAACAAGGCGTAATAAATTCCAAACATTGTTTTAGAAGGCAATATTGATTATCCGAAACATGTAATAGGAGCAAATACGGGTTTGATATACACCAGTAATAAACACGGCGTTATAAATTCCAAATATTGTTTTGGACAGCAATAGTGATTATCAGAAACATATTATAGGAGAAAAAACTATCTAAAAAGTACGTTTTGACCAGTCGAGGCAATTTAAAAAACACAAATCGTGCACCTGTTTAGTTTGGTTCGTATCATACGAAAACTTATCGGATTTTAATGAAAAAAGGACTTGCATATACTACTTGCATGATATTGTTTGGAATAAACATTGATTCTACGTAAGTATCATAATACGCAGTAGCTCGACGGCTATTTTTATTTTTCACATTTAGTTCAGTACCTGTCTTTCGGTGTTTCTTTTTAAAGCACCCAGCGAGGTTGTCCGAACCGCTCAATTTTGGTCATTGTCGGCTCAGGTACTACTTCAAAGTACCCAGGGTACTATTAAGTGTACTACAAAGTACCCGGGGTACGGAAAATATGCTGAAGCGTACCCTGGAGTATGGTCGAGTGACTTAAAGCTTATTTTCAGGACCGTGTGTATATATTATGGGGAAAATACACGTTTCGAGGGCATGATCGTCTGCGGGCGCTCGAAAAATCCGTTCCTGCCAGAGCGCGCAACACGAGGGTTTTGAGAGCGCCCGCAGATGACCATGTCCGAGTAAATGTGTATTTTCGCTAATATTGCATAAACAAATCACACATAACAAAATAAATTCAAATAACATTGAAAACAGTATATCTTGTTCATTCGACATTGACAAATTAATTCAATTATTTCATATGACGTTATACAGTTCAAGGTTGAGTTGTACATATGCCTCACTCGGTCATCATCAGAAATGACAAGGCTTTACCTTTGGATAGGCAGTTTGCAATTTAAAATGTGTTAAAATAGTGGATTAATGCACATTTGAAATGCAGCCGCTCAAAGTAAGAAATGAAGGATTATTTTGTCGATATCGATGAACAAGACATATTGTTTTCAATGTTATTTTTATTTATGGATTTAAAAAAACACATAACAGGGCTCGAACGGCACGTGAATCGCCTTGTTAATACACGATTTCTCCCGTTCAAGCCCTCCGTTCGCCAAGTTTCTGCACCCCGCCAGAGGGCATTATAGATAGAGTGTATGCAATAATGTTGAATGCAATTAAGAGTACTCGGGCTACTTTTAAATAGTACCTCAGCCAATAATTACCAATTGAGCGAAATAGTACCTCAGCCAATAATTACCAATTGAGCGACAGTGCGGTAGCGACCGACATTACAACGAGACAGTGTAAATTGTTCCCCGCTTCAATTTGTATGAGTTGCATAAATACACTTTGAGGTAAAGGAACAAAACATGAAATCATGTGGCTTCTTTTTTAAGGACAAACTGCGCAGAGTGGTCACGCGAGGTACAGTAATTCAAATATCGCGATAAACGTTGCTGACGTTACAACAACTTTAATTTGAATGTTTAATTTTGCGAACAAATGTTATTTTAACAGTTTTATAATTAGTAAATTCAAATTGATATAATTTCCGTGCGTATAATGATTGGACTCAATGTAAAATAATAATTCGACTTCAACGATGCACTGAATTTGAGTTTAAAGTCGTATTTAAGTTTAAAACGTTTCTCCTTTTGCGCCCTATTTGATCGTTGAGGTTTATCAGCCAAGTAATAACGAAATGACCTTTTATAAAATAAATTACACAGTTATAAATTTGATTTTACGGGACTAGTCATTGGAGCTGGATTCCAGAACTAGCCCCGTACAATTAACGGTATCACCGTTATAATTGATTACAACGGTCGGAAATCTGGAAACTATCTGTCAGGTCGTTACAATAAAATTGTAAATTGGACGTTAATAGACAATTACCGTCCCCCAGCTAATTGTTCGGTACTGTACTAGAAAGCATCTTTAAGGATTTTTATTTGAAACATATTAACTAACATTCGTATATATTCATTTTATAAACATAGAAGTACAACATTTACTGACATATTTTCAAATGTCAATACAGACTAAAGGTCAACCAATTACATTTAAATCTATACCAGTTTTGCCTTCAAATTGAGACATGTTTTAATGCATTATCACATATAATTTTAAGCTTGTCGCTGTAACTGTAACACAACAATTATATTACAATAAGAATATACATGTGCAGTATTGTATAACGTTACAGTATGTTTCGCATACTTCACATAATTTATGAAACTGAAAGTTCAAGAAGATTTTGTTGACAAACCATTATTAATTGTACATCACTTAGAACAACTGAATTAACTTTTTACGTATTATAACATTGGGCAATACATTGTCTAAAACATATCTTTATCAGTCTGACAATAGTTACACACTTCATTAATCAACATGTTTTACAAAGTTAGTAGCAACTGTATTGCCAATAATCAATGCATAAACAAGCCCAACAATCGTTTGCTTACTCTATTGTCCTAAAGTCAGACTTTTTCATTATTGCTACATGTATTATCCCTCCCTTTCTGTAGAGTCTCATAAACCATTCACGCAATCTGCAAATATGTATAAAACATATCATAATATTTCTTAAGTGACATGTTTAATTTAAAATATGAAACTGTATTAGCAGACTAATCACTCAAAAACAATTATACAATTCTACTGCGACAATGTTCCTTGCTTATTTTTTATAAGTTCAAATGAAGCAAGAAGATAGCTGGATTTGAACAAGCCATAGATATAGTTGTACTTCAGAATAAACTAATTAATGGCTTCCGCTTCATTTGGTTACTGGATGTTTTATACGTAATATTATCCAAACAGCAACGCATTTGGACAGCTGAGGAAACACCCCTATGCAAAAACAGAACAGATTCCTTGGTTGATTGCGTTACATGCCTTGTAAAATTGTTCAAACTAAATTATGATCGAAGTAAAATGCTCACAAGATTATCGCAGATCTGGTTAAGATATCTGTTGTTATCCAGGGAATCTTCAAAGTGGTTGTGGAGATATGATATAACTTGCACACAAGAAGGCAAATATGACTCAGCACAAGTTTTTTTAGAGCTATACGTAGTTATTGTGTTGAGTACTGCTGACTTACTCATTTAACTAAAGACCACTATACAGTCTATAAATAAAAATATTAATATAAAATAATTTCAGTAATAATAGTACTTTATCAAATAGGTGATATTATTAAATAACGGCTTATGGTCCTGTATACGCCTTATTGACTCTTTAGTACAAACAAACACACATTATTACCAATCACTTAATAGTAATGGTATTAACAGGACCATAGGACACACAATAATGAGCATGGTATAAACGTATGATAATTGTAACAAGAACTCCCAGAAATATCCAGACATACTGAATTATCTATGACAAATTAAGTACGAGTAATGACTATATAATGCCAGTTTTTTTTATCTGTATGAGTGTATTAAATATGGTTAAGAAGGTTTATTTAATTTAACGATAATTTCATTCCATGACATCCCGCTATTATAGCCGAAGAAAATACAGAACAAGTCGATACTTCGATCCTAGAAAAGCTTTTAACAAAAATATAATCTTGTAACATCAAGAGCAATATTTCATAATACGAATTGAGAACGTCTTGGATCGATTAACACGTTATATCATCTACAAATCAAATAAAGATGCAGTGCTTGAGTGACAGATGAGAGTGTTTTATGGTGCCGATTTCTCGCTGAAGCAAACACGATATTTAAATAAAGCTATAAGTGATAAAACGTGTAAAACGTTTACACTTTGTTTGGGCATTATACACCATAGTGGTTCGCACTCAGTAGTGTTAGTAAAACACAACTGACATACATGGAAACTGACACTTTGTTTTGCTTCAGATCATTTTATTTAAATGTAAACATAATAATTGTACAATTATTAAATGGTATGCAGCTCTGGCATTCAAATATACTATCGTGTGAACTCATGTTTTAAGTCGTCGTATGCTATTAAATTCACAATGAAAATACAATGTTAATATGCAATGATATATCATCAGAAATACATGTTTGCGTTTATACAAGACTTAAATACAAAAGTAATATACATGTTATGTTTGTGTTAATCATGGTTAATGATTCAGATACTGTAGTGAATGACACAAACGTAAAGGATTTCAATGCTCTATCAAGGAAAGTTTAGATCAATGTTTTAGTATTAGTAAATTTGAAGTGTGTATCGGTATGCCCATAATTGTGTTCGTCTGGATGTCTAAAAGTCTGATTGCTCATAGGAATTTTAATGAATATTTAAAACTAGTTTAATACACATGATATCAATGCATACATGAGGTGTTGACAGCCAGATAAAATAAAATCATATTGCAAGCGAATATTTGACACTATCGAAGGGATAATAACCGTACACTCTCCACTTAATAACTTGCAAAATACCATCAAAAACCGTATATTATAAAACGATAATAAGTTCATATACTTATGCATGTAACTGACAACTACACTACTTGAATGACCAATGACTGGTGATCGAACCCGCTTTCTTCGGATTTGTAGACCATAGCTCTACCAACTTAGATTTCCGGCCCGACTAAAGCATTTCGTTATTTGTGGGAAAAAGGAACGTTACCTTCTTTTAAACATATATTGTTGTTAAAAAAGTAATCTCTACGTTATATTTTCCTGGAAAATTGTCTACCAATTGATAGTATAATAACTGTCAACGTAGTTAGCGTTGTCTAAATGGTTAGTAATTTAAATTGTTTTAAACATTAAAAGAGAGTATGGCTATCATTTACTTATAAGCTGACTTAGTATTATTATGTGTATGTAATTTTGATTCGTTTACTTAGGTTATATTCACATTTGAAAAAAAAAATATTCATTAGCACATTAATCCAAAACGAAATCGGTCGCATTGCAGAATAAGATTACTAGAACACAACAGCACATTTCCTGATAAATATGTCAAACTAACAAAGTGGTCCATTTATTTGTTAAATAGCAAGCAGGTACACATTAAAAAATTGTCACTGAATAATTGGCTGAATTGACTAAACAAGATTCGAGAGTAACATACTTGGTAACTAATGACATGGCTGGGTTCTGCTTATATATTAAGAGAAAATACCAAATCATTGTTGAACGTTCTGTCTTAGAAAATGTTAAAAAACAAAGCCATAATGTTCAAATCAATACGAGTATCCTCAATGCAAATGTTCAAGAGATTTTCACTGTTGCCTGACCAATCAAACTGTAAATTATAGTATGTGTAAGTTATAACATATTCACCTCGGAGACCCTTCCTAACAGAGTTGGGTTATTCCGTTTTTTTTAACGAATGAGCAAAAGCTATTAAAAGTGCACATTTGTATCCAGATATGTAATGAACAGATAACGAGGAGAGAAATGTATACATGAACGTCCTTTCACAGCGATTACGTTCGTCAAGTTGAATCAGTACAAAGGCGCCCTATGTACGGCCTAATTTAATTTGACAAACGCGCTTCAAATTAGCAACAGGATTGTGCCTGTCGAAAGGAGTCCACCATTAGGAAAAAGCATTTTTGCTAAAAGCCACGACGATGGTCACTAATGCTTTCATTCGAACTAGGAAGTATTTATGTCTCAGAAACGTGTTAGTTTTCTATAAATCAACAATCAAAGTCCATAAATTACGTTGCACATCAGAACATAATATATAAATACAACAAACCCCATATATAACGCACGGTTTGCTAAGAATTGGGTTCATTACAAATTAAAACAAGTTGCATTAACGTGTTCATTCAATGTGTAAATATGTGTATGCGTGGAAAGATTAAAATATATAATATTGATAATATGTTTCTGCTCTTATTAATTAATGAAGTAGTGTCGATATAGTAGTACATTGTTCAAGTGTCGTTTATGGAATGTTACAAAGTTCATACACAACGGATAAATATAGATTTATATGATTTTTCTGGGTGTTGATATGAACAAATCAGCATTTGTTAATTTCACCTGCGGATTCTCAAATGTAAAATTACTGGACACAAACATCTTTTGGGATTACGACATGTTTCTTTTTACTGAATGTTAAACGTGTACTACACTAATAAACTGAAACTATATTAAGATAAAACCAATTATGTTAACAGACATAACACGATAACGAACGACCATCAATTTAAAATCGTATCATATTTAACATTTAATATGACCACCTTATTGCTTTATAAAAACCATCAGGGAGGGCTACATAAATAATTAATACAAAACATCTTTGTCTTGTCGCCATGGCAGCACATGCATTATGTTCTTAAACGGCTTTAAAAATACCAACTAGCAAAATTCTCAGAATTTACGTTCTTCATAATTGATGCGAACAACTTGAGAAGCTGTGAAACCTTTTATAATCACACATTGATGTTTTGATGTACTTCTTTATAAGGATATCTCGGTTATTTTGGTTTTGTCGTTATTACTGATATTGATACTATGTTTTGTTGTGTTGTTTGAGTTTGTACAAAAATAGAAACAGTCTCAATTTGAGGTAATGTGTCCATCTTTAAATATTATAAGACTACATTAACAATTTATATTCAAAGCAATGTTTGTGAGAACATATTCAAAACACACATTGCACGCGAAGCACACAATTAAGAAATATTGTCAACGGAAAAGCATATATTACATAAATTGCCGACCAACTACCGTCCAAATTGCCACCAATGTTTCAGCTTACGACAACATCTAACGGCCACGATTCAAACATAATTTGAATAAATGTATATGTTCATTGTGTACAGTCCAAAAACCTGTAATGGTATATTGATCTTAAAAAAACACTTCCAACATTGATCTGACACAAGCTTGCTAGCATGTCTCCTTTCAAGCCAAGCATGATCGAGCGCCTGTGAATACTTTTGCTGCGTTACATAATTAGCCTGATATGGTCTCATTGTATTGACACAAACATTATTTTTATAAAAGATATATTGCCTGTGCAGCATTTGATACATAAACAGAACTGCTGCGTTACATGATTAGCCTAATATGGCATTATGCTTTTGACACAAGCATTATTATTTTTTATAAAAGATTATTGCTTTAGCAGCAGTTAATACATAAAAAGAACTCCTCACCATTAACTTTCAAAATGTATAAAGCATTTAAAATGAAAACAATGTCGTTACCGAAATCGCTAGTCAATCGTTTCGCTTTTGTGTCTTGTATAGTTCATATAATGCATGTGTCTATGTTTGTATTTATTGCTGTTTGAATATTGATACGTTTTGTAAATGGAAAATATTAAGCTATGATATGTTGTCATTTACTAGACAATTAAGTTTACAATGTTGTATAGAGGCTGCTTTGATCCTTAACGTAATGCAACGTCTGGACGAAAAACATTAGAATTAGACGACATTATGCATGGTTGTGTTATTAGGCATTGTAGGATAATTGTATGTCTTATTTTTATTGAAACTGTATCTGAAAGTTGTATTTATATTCACAAATATTATAAAAAGCATTCGTTTACATATTTTGAATAACATTAACACAGAAAAAAGCCTGCGATTACTTTAAACTGGTGTAAACCCCAATCATTGTTTTATGTTAAATGTTTGAAAGGACTACAGAAGATTGAAAGTGAATTTCTCGTCCCATCCGGTAACCATTGCAAACAATACGCCAACCACCAAAAATCGGCAAAGGCCATCCCATTAAAATCACCGTTCGATCAGATATGCGTCGCTGTTAGGATCTGATACCGCGGAAGAGGTAACATTTAGTCGAACTTTTCAGTTTAATCACAGGTGTCAGTTGTTTAACCAATCAAATACCTCGGTGTGTAAATGCGTTTGGTTTTTAACCTAACCGAGTGGTTAACAAACAAGTATATCGTATCGTACTTTGCGGTGGGTTATTAAACACTAAAGAAAAAATTTCAACTCGTATTTACAATCTTCGCTTTCACGATTTTGCCCGTAAGATTATTTTTGCGCTTTGCATGTGAAGATTTTCCTTCTTCTTTATGATTTGCTAGGGATATGTTACATTACTTTATGAAGTGGAAACAGAAGCAAATTAAATTGTAATGTCAGCGTCTGTCTGAAAATCGAGTACTTAACGGCCTAAAAAAATAATGACTGACCTTTGTATGGAGATGAATGTACATTCAGTAGACTTTTTATTATATTATATACGAATTAACATATACGCTATAGTCTCTGTTTTCGTAAGTTAACAGTGCGCGTTTTTACTTTTGTTTGTGAGGGCATTTTGCGGTTTGTTGCAATAAAAACAAATACACATGCTTTTTCCGCAAAGTTATTAAATAAAACAGTAACAATGCTCCGAGCTATTTTTTGTGATGAAACAGTCATATGCAACACCTGCGGATATGGGGTTATTGTAAAGTTGTTTATGGGTAGCAGAAGAACATATCATTTAACAATCCTACAGACATGTTAAGACTGTCATACTACTTAGTTTATTAATTATAATATTGCTCTTTTCGAGAAACGTGTTGTCGCTTGTTTTGTGCGACTGCTTAACAAAACAATTTGCTCAAACCATCTTTATGTGTCATATATAGAAAAACATATTGTATCTTCGTGACGTTCATATATTTTTCTCATTATTCGTATTCACTCCCCCCCCCCCTTTCTGTGGATTAGCATTCACNTATATAAAGGATCTGATATGAGTTGTCATATCATACCATATTTTATCAAACGAGTTCAGGAATTTTGTTAGTAAGCGAGCCTTTGGACGCGTTTAATAAAATATGGCATGATATGACAACGAGTGTTAGATCTTTTTTATCACATGCTTTTGAACTAAATAAAATACATCTTAATTGACCAAAGAAATGCTGATAGATCTAAAAGTTGTTTTCTATCGTGACGTCATTTCATGTTGACGACGCCATTTCACCAAAAAAAAGCCATGCGATTGGTTAGTTATTGATTCTGTAGCCAATGAAAACGCGTAAAAATGTTGTATTACAAATGTGTAAAAAAATAGGTAATGTCTGTATTACATTGAAAACAAGGTAATGCATGTGATAAATATATAAATATATAAATATATATATATATATATATGTGTGTGTATGACGTCGTCAGCAGAAATCCGTACGAACGCGTCGACGTTATTTTAAGCTACGCGTGATTTAAGAGTGACGTTATACAAATGGAAAATTAAATTACAATCATACGATCGAAAATGTATTGAAAGATGATATCTGGGCATATATTTGAGGAAGAAAATATCCCCGATCTCTCATCAACAATGTACGTTTTGAATTTTTTAAATTGGTAGGATGCAACCGTTTATGAAAGCGACATTTACAACTCAGAATTGCGTTAGTTATCGCGCACGAGAACAATTCTTCATTTATTTGACAGTTCCTTTTGAATAAATTGTCAAATAGTTGTGAACATTATTTCTGCAATTGAAGGATCATAATTATAATAAGGTAAGTTCTTTGATTTAACTTTACGCTCATTAATTTTGACAATTTCTTGTCAGATTTAGCGAAAATCGAAAAACTCGAAAAGAAAATGTTGACCCGGAAGTCAAATTCCTAACTACGAAAACTTTGTTTTTGTTTACAAATATTATGTATCGGTAACATTCAATTTGAAATTCTAAATATGTCTCAAGAGTCAAGAAAGTTCAAGAAAGCACCACTCCATATGACATTTCCAACGGTTATATTAAATAATGATCTTTTTTTTTAAACATCTAAACTTGCAAACTTTATTTTCAAATTAGACTACCGAGCATTATTAAGGATATAAGTTCAATTGATGTATCAGAACTTAATACAAATGAGAAGAATTACTAGTGCAATATGTGACAGATTACTATGAAGCTAAATAAAACATATTTATATTTTTAATCATAACAATTTTTTATATATTATAAATTATGTTTTAGGTTGGGCCAATCTAATTTAGGACAGTGAAAACATGGGGCCATGGGAAGTCGTATGGCGTTTGGTTTGAAGGTACAGGTAGGTGTGGTAATTTTTTAATAATATTGTTTAGATAAAATCTGAAAGGAAATCGAGTATAAGTCTGTTCTTAGTTTCAACCCTTAATTGTATAATTAAGGCAGTGGCTAGCCGTACTGCCCCATACGACTAGCCTATATTGGCTAGTCATACGGCCCCGTACAGCTAGCCGTACGGCTTAATAAAGTGTAGAATTGTCGTTCAGTGCTGTTAATCACTAATCAGTAATAAGTTTGTTTAAGCTCATAAAAATACACAAAGTCTTCATCTGTTTCGGCTTCCTTTCATGTAATACGGTTTCTAATTTGATTCTTTAATTGGTCTACGTTCTTAAGTAAGGTGTAAAAACTGTGTTTTCGGCTTCTATATTGACTAGTCGAACGGGATCGTACGGCTAGCTACTGCCTATAATTAATGTCCGTTTTAGTGCATGTGTTGAAAATAAATAAAACTATCGACCACAAATTATACAATAACATAAAATACCATTTAAAATGATTTTTCGTTATCACATTTCAAATAATTCTTGCAATACTACTCAACCATTTGACTACACAGTATAATGATAGGGATACGGTTTGGTTGCAACAACTTAATATCAATGTATATACTTTAATGTTCAATTGAAACTCCGCATGCAGACATGTTTTTAGTATTGTTATGCTAGATAACATATCTGTTCCCTTTTAAACAGAATTATGCTCCGAATTGTACTAAAAACTTAAAAAAATAGTTTTGGAGTCATTATTTTTTATCCCACTTTTACAGCGATTTCGGTTGATTATAGCCCCGTTGATTAAATTTCTGCTATCATACACTGCACGAATGACGTCATCAACTGCCGAATCGTGACAACTTTTTTTAACGCACCTTGTCACCTGTTTTTGCCAAGTGCATCAATAATAAAAACAATCTCAACTGTTTGTCAATTTTAATGATCTTTAAACAAATAAAAGTAGTAAACACATGTGTGTGTTGTCACTTATTGTCATTAAACCTCTAGTATTAGGTAAATTTAACACTATGTTGCAAATAGGTTCTTGTGTTGTCAAGGGCAACTGAAAACACCTCAAAATGTCTGAAGAATTTAACAAAACCAATTTCTCATTAATTTGGGATCAATTCAATGATGAAAATGAGCAACAAGCAACTGAAACAAAGGAAATTTTAATACTAAGCCAGTTCCAGGAACAATATTGGTTTGATCCATTTAATCTGCTTACACATGATATTGAATTGACAACTGATAATGACACCAGCCCTAGTACTACTACTAGCTTTAGTTCTGAAGCACCATCGAGTATCAATGTCAAACCCCCAACCATCATAAATCATATTCCAGACATGCCTGACAATAAAGAGTTCATAGATGTTAACCTCAATGATGTCGGTAATTTCATTGTCCAAAATGAAAATAAAAAGACTTTACAGAAGACCTTGTCTGACATAAACAAATTCAAACGGTTTCTTATGTCAAAAGCTGAAGGCAAAGAAATCCATCACAAAGAACCAACTCTTCTTGAAGAGTATTTGGCCACTTTCCTGTTGTCCCTTTAAAAGTCAAATGGCACAGATTTCGAACCAAGCTCCCTCCGTGNCAGCCTAGACAACCACTATCTACCGTTGAACAAGTTGATCTTGATCAAGTTGATGTTCGCCCCACCCAGTCACTTCACCAGCAAATGTCTTTCTCTCGTTGGAACAACTTTTCCTCACAGTTCTTTGGTGCCACTTTCCACATTCAAAATTTTAATGTATATAATTAGCTTAAATCAAAGTTATCATTGTTATTTTGTCACGAAATAACCTTATATTATAACAAAGAAGCAAATATTTTGCACCTCGTGATCAAAAGTTGATACGTTGATAACGAAAGTGAATTGTGTGTGGTGTTAGGCTACGTTGTAAACAAATGTAGTTCCTTGCATATAAAAAATACATGTTATTTTGATGTTATGAATTTTTTGATTTGCAATTCAATATGAATAAAATTGTACTTATTAACGCACGACTCTTTGTCACAAAACGATATTGTGATTTAAAAAAGTGATTATTTGATCAGCGGTTATTTTTGGAACGCACTGGAATACACTGACCTTGGTTACAATAAAGTCATTGTCAAAGTACGACAAACCCTCATAAAAAACTAATTTTGTTTAAATAAAAAGGTTTTCTGAATAAAAAGTGGGATAAATAGATTAATAGGTTAGTGTTGATTATAAATCAGGTTTATCATGCTCGGCACGAAAACGAAAAAGCACTCGCCAAGGCTCGTGCTTTTTGTTTTCTAAGCCTCGCATGATAAACCTGATCTATAATCAACACTAACCTATTATTCTCTATATGTTTACCAGAAATGAATATTACACTATCAAATATAAATTATAGTCAGCATGTTTTTGTTTTCTGAAGCAGTGTGTGTCCCTTTTGCAGGAAAAAATCCAGGGTGCGGCCGAGACTGTGTCCAACTCCTCAGGGTCTAGGCATAATGAAGCACACATGATTGATGACATGAAGCAGCCTGTGTAATGCTGCTATGACTGGAAAACATCCATTGCACAGTTTTTAAAACCATTGAATAACATTTCTTATTGTCATAATTTTCTTGTTGATGCTAGTAAAGCAGGTTATGTGTTGTGTTAAATGAGTGAAAACTATAGTTGAAACACATTGTTTGTTGAAGAGTGAAGACCTATTAGTATTGATGTCTAGCCAGTCTTTCCAAGGAATAATATAAGGGCTTTGACTCAGTATCCACCAACAGTGGTATCTTTGTGAAGAAATTGGGAAGTGTTTTTGTAAATCGAACTTAGAAGACAAGCTACATGTACCTTTCCGAAGCCAAATTAACACACAACACCAAACACTGTCTGTGTGCACAAATTAGGAAAATCATGTTCTCTGCTGCTTTGTGTGTTTAAGGTTGTTTATCACAATAGTGGTAAGCATACAGACAGCAATTCGAGGAAATTGCATGATCAGCTTGTCAAAGAATTGTAAATCAATTGTTCAGATTATGAAGCTATAGTATATGATGTTCAAAACAGTGAAATCGATATCTTATCTAATGGTTGCCATGATAACCATGGTTTCCATGACATGGTAACTATGGTTACCATCTGCAAATGTCTGCACATTAAAGATTTTACCACCATCTATGTATGACACTTTTATATAACATGTATGTTACATTGTAAAAACTCTTTGGAGGATGAAAATCAATACACTGTAAAATATGTTGATCTTTGCTATAAAAAAGGACTTGTTGCACAATGACTCAACCTGTTTTCTTAGATTATTTTTGTTACTATGTATTAAATAAATATGTCGAGATACAGATCATTGAGTATAAACAGTTTTATCGACGTGTTTGACAAAAAATGAACATATTGTTTTTCCCCCGATCTTTAGACAATTTGTGAAAATAATGTATTTTATGTAAATTCGTTACCATAGCAACCACTGTATTGACATGATTGTTTTTGTTTGCACATAAAATATGAAAAACATGTTCAGTTTAACTAAATTATAAAATCAACTGCAAGACAAATACATGTATACTGTATTTACAAAAGAGTTTTTGTCACTTTCAATTGATATAAAAAAGCATTATTTAGCTACAAGATCGTATAAGGGTGCATGTGTTCAAAACTCAATATCTCAAAAACTATTATAGAAATCTATTTTTTTTTTGGATTTGACTCGTGCTAACAATAATCTTTTAAAAAATTGAAAAAAACGAAAATGTGATTTTTCATCATTTGTACTGATTTCTGTACCCTATGACATATACATAGGATATGACATGAGTTGTCGTATCATACCATATTTTATTAAACGAGTTCAGGAACTTTGTTAGTAAGCGAACCTTTGGCGAGCTTACTAACGAATTTCCTGGACGAGTTTAATAAAATTTGGTATGATATGACAACGAGTGTCAGATCTTTTTTATCACATGCTTTTAAACTAAATAAAATGCATCTTAATTGACCAAACAAATGTTGATAGATCTAAAAGTTGTTTACTATCGTGACGTCATTTCCTATTGACGACGTCATTTCACCAAAATAAAGCCATGCGATTGGTTAGTTATTGATTTTGTAGCCAATGAAAACGCTTAAAAATGTTGTATAACACATGTGTAATATAAAAAATACGTAATGTCTGTATAACATTGAAAACAAGGTATAGTATGTGATAAATATATATATATGTTGTCTAAGCAGACTTATCACTCAAAAACGAGTCAATCACACGAGCACAGTTTGTTCCCATTAAATGCATATAGCCATGGTGCTTTCCACCACAAAATACGTTCAAATTTTTTTTTTTTGAAAACCTAGCTTCCCTTAAATTGTATTCCTTCTTAAAATCAAACCGACTGTTAAGTATACACGTTGGCTAGTAGATAAACGTACACACATGCATAGGACACAACATAGAAGCCATTTTCTAGACTCGAACGTTTTAGGTAACAGATTTGCTGTCAGATAAAATATACGTGATACGTTATATGCATTAAGCTGTATAAATGAAATGTTTTACTGACCATTATTAGTGCTTCAGACATGGTAGAACATGGCTAAAATGTTAAAGATTTCTATGCTTTATCATGGGACGTTTAGACATCACCAAACTGTTTAGTTTAAGTAAAACTGTTAATCGGTATGTCCGTAAGTGTGTTCGACTGTCTGTCTAAAATCCGATTGCCTCATCTCAAATTAATGAATATTTAAAACTGTTATTACTAAACATGATATTAATGAATCAACTAGGTTTTGACAACTTGCAAATAGAAAAACAAAAACCATGTTTCATTCAAGCGAATAATTGACAATTCCAAAAGAATGAAAAAAAATCAGTTATGGCGATGATTTAATAGATTCCAATCTTGTCCGATCAAAGCAATGACTAAAACGCAAGTAGAAAAGAGATACAAAACAGTAGGCTTAACCGTGCTTTTTGAACTGAAGAAAAAAAAAACGCTGCCAATATATATATATATATATATATATATATATATATATATATATATATATATNAGTAGCAGCAGTAGTAGTAGTAGTAGAAGTAGTAGTAGTAATAGTAGTAGTAGTAGTAGTAGAAGCAAATTGAAGTTACTTTGTGTGTTGAATTGCTTCATTTGCCATTTTTTAGCCTTAAACTAATTAGAAAGATGAGCAGCATACCGTTTAAAAGTTGAACAAGCCAAAGGAAACCACGATCGTATACTTTAATGATTACTGATGATAAATTTCTGTGTATATCCTAATGCGTATGATCGGTTTAATTAAACAATATGGGAATTGTTTAAACTTTCCTATGTGAATTTCAATTTATGTTCTTAAGTCTTGATGTAATGTTTCATGTACCTTTACCCAATAGGTATCGCATGTATGGACATCAATACGCGATTGTCGTGTGAAAACAGTTTTTTTCCCGATACAAATTGACACGTATGCGTGAGTGAAGCTATTTATGGCATCGTGATAATCAGTATCGCCCATCTTCAAACGCGTTCGTGATCTGAGTTTTAAAAGTATATTGACAGCCAATTGCCTAATGCTGCTGGTGTTTAACTGAAAAAGGATGGAACTTATTTATTTTGGATTGAATACTTAAGATGTCAAACCATGGACAATAGTTGTCAATGTATCATTTACTGTTACAGCTTCAATTGCAAGGATAAATACATTACTAATAAATGAATATGCCATACCCATTTTATTTATCTCATTGATAATGTGGATAGTTTTCTTGTTTCAATTGTTGACAAATGTTTGTAAGTTTACGAACTAGGAGCAAGTGTGGAGTTGCGGTTATGTACGCCGTAAGGCGATGCAATACACATTTCATTGCAGGTTTCAATCTTTAAAGAAAAACAGTTTAATATAGAAAACAATGAAGCTTCATAAAATGTATTAGAAGGAAAAACCTTGCTCTTATACAGGACACTTTTCAAAGAACACCAACAATAAAAAAAAACTGATTAAAATAGGGATCATCGCACTATAACGATCAATGTAAAACCGGTTTGAGGGTTAGTGGAGCGTCGCACTTAGCACGGAATTAGTCACAAATCCAACGTGCATCAAACACGATCTCAATCAAATGTACCTATACAGACAGACAATGGAAACACACATGCCAATACGTTACGCATGAGTAGAATAGTACACTCATAATTGTAGTGTACTAGTACTGTAAGCATCGCAATTATATTTTAAAAAATAAATGATACAATTATTAAGAGGTATTCCTATATTTCGGCAAACAATATACACTTACATTACACGATATCGATTAATTTCTTGCGCTCGCGAGTATTATGTAGAAGCTCGTTTAACTGGTTATTCACATATCACACGAGGAATTGAAAACTGTCTCGGACATCTTATAATGCGGTAAAAGCAAGATTATTAAAGAAAATGACCTACTTCGTGGTATTGTTTCAATATGTGTTATCGTATTGGATTTGTTTGTGTCGCACAGTAAGAACACGAATCAGATAGATGAATACCAAACAGGAATAAGCATACAAATATAAAAGGAACATACTAATAGCATGTTAACATACAAATGTATATACATTTATGGAACAAGTGCTCACAAACTGATGTGAATGTTAAAGCATTAATAGACACTGGTATACGTATAAAAAGAAAAAAAAAATATCAAAATAAATACTCCATCAAGTGTACGGCCTACATAATGCAAAGTGATTCTTAAAAATTGCATTACGCAAACAATAGTACATACCATGAATAACCAATGAAATAAGATATCCTATGTAATGTATGGGTAGCGAATTTATATACTAATTTAAAAGTAGCCAATGCATGGAATAAGGAAAAAAATACAACTTTTAAAAATTAACCCTGTTGGACTGACAGTCGGTGAGAAACAGATGCAAATGAAAGTTACATTGCAACGCCGTTATAAGAGGTTGAATCACTTAACGCCTTACTTCGCATCTTTCCACAGGAAATGCGACTGCACGCAATCGGAAGCTAATGATCTCCGTTTGAGCTGGAGACCGGATTGTGCCAATTAATATAGCTTGACTACGAATGGCTTTCTGGAATATGAGAACAATGATGCTTTGCAGATCATATTGTATTTGTGTAAGAATAATGCTCAGACACACTTACTATGTAATTTGCAAATGAAAAACCTTTTGGTGTATTTTGCGAAACGTTGATTTAATACCTCAAAGCATATTTAACACAGTGCTCATAACATGCCGCAGAAAAAAACTACATATGAAATTTGTATATCGATCATACGACCCGCTGATTAAATTAAAACGTAAGGTCATACAGATTTGAATGTACTACAGCTTTGAAGCTAAGTCTTGCAAATCTTTAAAGATCATGCGGGCATTATATCAACACGATGCAGATTATATGCATACGATATATAGTGTTGAATGTGCGTACATCAATAGCGCTAACAAACCTGTATACGCTTTTACTTCATCGTCAATTCTGTAGACTTTTCTTTTCTTACCGCGCAGACATGATTTCCCGAAGGATTTAACAAAGGACAAGTAACAAACAGGCCTTCGCAGATCAATCAGAGAGCAATGAATTTAATGTAGTGTCTGATTATGTCTACACCTGACCTCTTCGTACATAGTAGTAGAATTGGAAGGCAAGCTTTGACATTTATTAAAGTATGTAAATAGTCCTTAGCAAAAGTGCATAAGTGTATCTGACTTCGTTTTTTTTTGTATTTCGTTGGTTAATAATTTGGTAATTACCAATAAATGAAAATATATAGCTAATGTTGATTAACTGAACAATCCGGTTAACGTAAATTACTGTTTATTGATATTATTATTTGTATTGTGTACGTTAGCATTTTTAAGTTATGACAATACTATTAAGTGCACAGTTTATTATATTTTATTGATGGAGTCATAAACCCCTTTAAGCGATTTTGATTACTAATCTGTACGTTTATCAACATTGTACGTACAGTACATGCATTTTAATACTAACTAAATATGTTTAGACTGCAGAACATTAAATATGGTGGCACATGGTGTGTGTTTGTTTGTTTAAAAAACAAATCAGATATTAAAAATGTACTACAAACGTAAATTTTTTCACCTGTTTTTTCTAAAACGAATATTATGTTGGATACTGATGTTTTTGGTGATGAAAAATACATGTTTGTATAATTCGGATAATATTTTTAGTAATAACATAGCTTCAATCTTACAGATCCAACAAGCAGATGAAACCATATTTAAAGCGAACAATGTAGGTATGATTCGCATAATACTGAAAACCTATCAAGACGCAAAATGAGAGGTCACACTATGATGGGATTCCTATGTATATAATGAAGTAAAGATACAGCTCGTATGTTTAAGGCGGAAGAACACCCACCTATAACACATGATGACAACACAATCTTCTGCAAAGAGTGTTCATAAGAAATGTATACTTTCGGAGGTATTATACATTAGCTGCATATAATTATAAAATGTAAACCAGTTTACCTTATTATGTCAAAAAACATAATTTTATAATAAGTTGACATTAACCTAAGTTATTGTTAGGGCAAGTACAACTTGAAACTTCCGATAACTCCATATATCTTTAGATACATGTAAGATGTCTCCGAACGCAGAACTGTAAATGAGGTACTAAGCCCTCGTCTTATTTGTGGAGGTTATTTGAAGCGAAATATACATTTAAATAATGCAAAAAGCATAAACTATTTTTTTCTAAGTAGTATTCTATATAGCCGAGAAATATCTTAAGTCGATATATTGAAAATTGTTAAATTATTCAATACGTGACTGTTAAATAGTCTAACTTAGAAATCATAACACTTTTTCAAATAAATCTGAAAACAAATAAATGGAAGAGTTTAACTAGATTGAACATTTACACTTGTTTGTCAAAATCATTGAAAGGTTGTTACCAATTTTGCCCCAAATGCTTCAAATATGACAAAAAAAAAACATAGTAAACTTGCCTTTGAATAGATAAGATATTTTGTGTTTTAATTATAGATTCGAGAATACACATTTTACACCTGAATATGCATTACATTTTACAGTTTATTTTGCTTGTAAATAGTATACGGTTTTCCAAATAAAAATGTACGAATTAAATCAACAAATAATAATAATTCTAAGCGCAGACTTAAACATCGAAAGAAGTAAAGTAACTATGTTCAGCCATACATGTACACTTTTCGACACATATAAACAAGTTTACTTAATGTGTTAATGTAGTCAAACTTTGAACAGCTGGTGTAATAAATTGAATGAAATCTCTCCAGCCAAATGGCTTTCATTATGGTGTAAGCAGACGGTTTTCATATATTGAGAACATGTGCATGGCACTTTGATGGAATATGTAGCTGGAATTCCATATAGATTGGCAGTAAGTGCTAAAATGGTATCATTAAAATAAGTTTAAGATTCATTTGTGCGCATTTTTTATTTTCTAGGGACGTAGACAAGTATTTTCCAAGACATGTTCATTTAAGAGCAATCGTATTACGTATTAAACAAGATCATATATGATGCTGTAGCCTGGCAGTTGGTAAACATAAGAATTTTACGAGTGATTAATTGCCTTCAATTTGACAAGTGGCAAAGTTCAAGGCGTTTGGTTACTGGAAGTAAGGGACTGGTTCTCTATCGTTTAAATCATAAAAACAAAACAACTACTAAGATATTGTTGACAAACAGGTACAAATTCAATAGTTATAGAAATTGTGTTAAACAAGTACATTGTACTGTAACGTCATTGCGGTTGCTTGTTAACGCATAGAGATATTACATAATGGATACTGTTGTTATTTCCTGATTGCAGAATTTCAGAGAAATTGCTCTAACATTAACATATGTGGGATTCCGTCATGTCATCGGACTCTAAGTAAGTCACCGAGATAACTTCCTCAAACTAATATGTTGTCAATATCCAACCTCCGGAATTCGATTGTATTACATGATACAGATGGCTTTCATTCGTATTTCGATCTGTATCGCTGTTTCGCCGGCTACCTTGTTATTTTGATGTCCAAATATCGAAAGTTGCACAAAGCCTTAGACACTGGTGCATGACCAGACAAAATGTGTGTTAAATCGGGAAGTTGGTACACATATACGTTTCGATCCACGCTGTTTTGAACAAGATCTGGCAAAAATCGAGATAAATGCGAATGCCTGATATATCAAATCATGCTATTTATTTTAATAATTCATTTTGTTAAACGCCACAGAAAATTAAATAAAGCATTGTGCAAAATTACTTCGATAAATATATTCATATGTATACTGTGCGTTAATTATTCAATATACTTACTCGTGTCCCTCTGTTTGTTCAATTTCGTATTGCCAAACAGCCGGACATAGTACAAAAACACTAGACTGCACGGCACAAGAACAAACACACAAAAATATCAATATAACTATAAGCGCTTTAGAACGGTCAATGCAAAGAAAAAGAGGCTATATACGTCATTTCACACAATATTTGATTGAAAAAACAACTGACCTCATAGAACAACAATTCTAATCAAATAGCAATAAAACATAATGCATCATTATTTCATTACCATTTAACTCCCCAACGGTTTAGTGCCAGAACAACAGAATTGAAGATATTGATTGCATGTTGAAATGAAACAGATGCCAGCTCTTCAAATTATGCTTGCGTTGTATATCATCTTCAATAGTTGCAACTCTAATGCAATCCTAATTAAATACACATAGTTTGGTTCCTTTAATAACAACGCAAGAAAGCAAACGAGTACAACCTTTGAGAATAACAAGAATGAAAGAATAATGTACTTAAGATATTCCCAAGTGATTCTCAATAATTAAACTCCTTTGATGTCTTTTCAATACATATCGCTATCTTCCAGCGCGATACTACGAAGAGCATCACTATTGAAACCACGTACGTTGTTTATATGACAAGTTCAATATCTTCTAGGATTATGGGAATCACATAAACGCACGTACTTGAACCATATTAACATCAAGAAAAACAAACGTGTTAGACCGTGTAGATGTGTCAATTAGGTTGGGTCCTTTGGGAATACGCAAAGTGGCGGAAAAAAATAATGAGGATATTTGTTTGAGATTTACCTTTTATCAACTCGTTTCCACAGATCGGTAACGTGCAGCAATAATCATACGATGAAATCTGATTGATTGCTAACATGGCAAGTTCATAATATCTGCATAAGTAAATCTTCTATGACGAATTTTTTTAAACCATGCACATATATACAGCTAGAGACAGCAAACTTGTGAAACTTCTATCATTGAAACCATATTAATTGTTAATTCGACATGTGTAATACGCTATGCATTATTGGAATCACAATACAGCACTAACTTGAAACTATGTATTTGTTTTAACGAAACAACAAACGTGTTATAGCATGTGGCAAACCTGATATTTTAAGTGACTCAATTTCAAATTGAGTAACCTAACATTGTGTTTGATTTGCATTTCACTGAAGTCGTATGTTCGTACATTGTGGGGTTATATATGGCACAATTATATAAATTTTACATAACTTCAATATACTTTGAACAGTTAAACTATCTATTATTGAAACTGACGTACGCCTCAGCTATTTATAATTTAAAGAATCTGTACATACAGCGTGTTTACAGACACACAATTTAACCAGAAATTATTAAATGGTTCATTCAATAACGAAGGTAAATTTATGTAAATTCATATTTTATTCTCTGCTTTTGTATGTTTACTGTCAGTGTATGCTCCTACACATTCTGACGATGATATTAAGACTTCAGCTAGTTTACAGTCCAATTATATTGAATAGTATTGTAACTTGATTTAAAACATTGTTTCCAGCCATAAACAATTGAAACAACAAACAATTAACAACGTTAACTAGCGATCATAAAGTAGGCCATGTTTTTGACAGCTTTGAACTTGATCATTATGCTTCTTAAGCAACTTGCTTGTACAAATCTACCGTTCACCTAAATGGAGCTCATGCTCCGTCCCATATATTAGTTGATGTTATCAACAAAATTAATCGATTTTTTCTTGGTGCTTTACTATTGGCTGATATTTCCAAATCCCCATCATGAGCAAACATTGATGGGGCATGAACTTAATTTGGCCACATTTTTTAGAGTCACCATTACGCACACATAGCAATAACGATGCGTCAAAATGGATTTCATGTCAAAATGGAGTTAAACAAAATTTCTGATCATACCAACATACAACGCCAAATAAATTGGAAGCCTTCGGCATTTTGTACGACGTTTTAATTTAAATTGCAATGCAACCAAACCATTCCGCGATCATTGCACCCCTTTTATGAAAAATGACGAGCTTTACAATCGCATTGGTATGTAATAAAACCAACCGTCTTCTATACACCGAAGGCATATGTATACATTAATTTTCTTTTGGTATAAACTTTGTCCTCTTTTGAAAGAATATTCACCAGTAATTGATAAAACAGTAAGATCGAAACTTGCAAAGTAGTAACAATTTAGGTTTCTTTTCCACGACAATGTATTACAAAGGCCATACTAATATATATCATGTATGTCTATTAAACGCTTTAAAGACAATCTTAAATGACATAGCCTACTCTTTTAGCCAAATTGGAAACCCAATCATGCGTGCATATACCCGATGGCGTTAATACGGTGCAAATTATTAGCTAAACCTACTATTTCATAATACCGTTTGAATGACGGCATGTACACATACAAACAAATGCTAATTAAAACAAAACAACGAAATTTATGTCGATATAGTTTTCTTTATAGATGAATCATATGTATATTTAGATAAATGCTGATTATACACTCTTTTATTCAGATAACAGAAACTCAAACTTGACAGGTAAATTAAAGTTATCGTTTTGATCATTAAACAAAACATGCATCGATCTTCATACAAACTACATACACATATAAATTACGCAACTCGAAATCTGTTCAGTTTGTGATGTAACTGTTCACCTACGTTTATTAATATAAATTCGTATTACATTCGGAATAATTTGAACGTTGAAATGTCTAACAAAGTTCAGTTTTAGAAAACTGTTACTAGTAAAGCATTAAGTATCGATATAACGTTTTTGAATTTACATTTAAACTAGCTGCAGCAAATGCTTCAACAGCCACTATGAAATAGTATGATGCATCTATTCCTCGAAGACCCTGTGTTTGTATGTGTGTGACTTATCGTTCATGCATCTACAGACTTGCACATTACATTATATTGTATATCAAACTCGTTCATTCAGTTTGATAACTAACTTATTGATAACTTTGTATAACAAATGTAAGTCATTCATCTCCAATCAGCAAATCTCAAGATTTTAAGAAAAACGATGCTGAAATTACAATTAAATTCGCTTCACATTTCCACGCCAAGAGGCAATTAAGCGTATTCCCAGAAATTTTAAGTATTAAGAGACGAAGGAGGGTCTACGCAGAAAACAGTAACCTTGCCGTTGTTATTGTGAACAAGACTCCATTGGATACGAGTTGGCGTCGATTGCCTAACCGGTACAGATCGAGGGGGTAAAAGCAACTAATGATGTGTAGTCTAAAATGTAATAAATTAACGAAGATAATAAATCTAAACAATAGCCTGCATCCAATTAACAAGGAAACAATCCATATTTGTTTCACACAAAAAAAGTAAATATTACTTCGAATTTACATAACATAGATCATCCTTTTTCTTTTTAAAGTTATTGTTTGTTAATCATAAAAACTATTTTAGTTGCAGCATCTGCTTTCGTGTTTATATACCTGCACATGATTGACAATCAGCCAATTGAATATTGTCATAGGGTTTATTATTTCATATTGTATTTTATGTTCAGTCCTGACATAACATCAGAATAGACTTATTCAACAGAGGTCTACTGCATATTGTTCCAAGTACATAAAATAATGTCATTGTATGTACATTATAACGATTAACTTTTATGCCGATAAAGGAATCGTACCAAAATTATTTGAGAATTATACTACAAATATTTAATTAAGTAATTTCATACAGATACACATATTTATGTAACGCACAAGTATCCACCAAGCGGCCTTTATACGAGCTATTATTGTTATGTATACTGCAATCATTTCTAGACATTAACATGCAAAAAAATGTCTGTTTATTTTGTTATAACATATCAGTGTCATATTTGTTCACAGTTATATTTGTATTATAATGAAATAATTCAGTATATAAACACTTGACATAGGTTCCATATTGTACAAGTCATTGGTCCATAAAAACAACAACTACGTGCAGTCATGATAGCCAGTTGAAAGTCAATAGCAACTAACAATTCGAAAGATGAGTATGCCGTTGAAAGTATGATTTCACGCGAACAGAAGTTGCGTCCTTAAACCGTTAATGGTAGGTGTTAGTATCAAAATCAGATAGTCTATGCTGTACAGTAGGGTCAATATAAAAATAACAGAATAGAATAGTCCGTTTGATATTATATTTGTGAACAATGAACATATAATTCAAATGTAAATCTTCCTTTGCTTTTCATGTTATAGCAATCGTATAATTGAACTATCTAACCATACTGTTATATAAGCTTCTCTTGTAATACATCTTCTTTACGGATAAGTGTATCATTGAAACACTGTGAAATGAAACGTTAGTAGTCATATCATGCGGGGCCAGATGTATATCCTACAATTAGTGCAGTGACAATAATTGTTTTTTAAACTAAGTATGACGAAATAAAAAAATGAGATCTTACCGACAACATGATTGTATGTAGATCTGAATTAATTAAAATCGGACTTTTTTGGTGAGTTCTAATCTTAATTTTTTGTCTATGCAATGCTTTCATCGAAATTACTTTGGCTTGAGAGTGTATTGGTCTTACTATTTGAGAACCTTAATATGGCGCTATAATTATATGACTTCTCGAAAATGTGAATGGGAGATTACTATTACCACCGCAAGTGGTAATTAATCGAACAACATTTTTTTCATGAGAATACAACAATTTTCTAAGACAGCTTTTAGTATTGAATGATACGGTGTAAGGTGTCAAACGAAAATAACAGCTGTTCATGTAATGAAATATCAAAATGAAAAACATAATATTTTACAGGTTTTAGTACGGTTTTATAATGAACCACACATAGTTTACTAAATATTCCCTAAAGGCCACGTTATATTAAGCGCATTTTAATGTTTGAAACCACACAATACACGTGTTCTTCATATTGCGTTAATTATCGTTTGTGACACAAACAATAAGCTTTTATATGTTTCTATGCTAACCTCAAGACATGCTAAGGTATCATGTGTTATTATGATATGTAACACGTACCCAGTCACAATCACGTATGCTAGTTACAATTCAACCATCTCCTCGTCTGGTGTCACTGTAAAAGGACATTTCATTCTAAACATTCAATGAATGTATATCTATTTCTGGATGGATGTGTGTGTTTGTGTATATGCGAACGTTACTCTGTCAATTATTGAAATTGTAAACCCTAAGTCATCATAACCTATCGATATTGTATAAACGCACAGTTATTCCAATCATGAATACGATACATAGAACACATGCTAATGCAACATACTGTTAACGTAATGTTAACGCCTTAGGTCCACCGTTTTTTCCTAAAAAGTTAAGGGACGTGGACACCTTCCTTAACTCCAAAAAAATCACCTTAAAAATGGCGTCGTAGCGGACGTGTTTCAGAGGTTTTCGTCAAATTTCAACAAAATTTCATCAAACGTGTATGTTTTCTTTAACATTTATCATCGCTCTAAACACAGACCGATGTATGTATTCGAACGACTTGAAAATCCTTTTATACTGTATAACAACAACAACTTAAGCGGTAGTAAAATTGTTGTCATTCGTCGTTGAATGTGATTGTTCATGCTTACAATAATAATTTGAGTTTTGTTACCATATAACGCCAATTCTTTGGATGAATCAATGATCATGTTTCAATAAATGGAAAGAATATGATTTACATATTAAAAAAGCAGGCGTTATGTACTTGCGACTGGGATATGTTTGCATATGTGACATTGTGGTTATGCTGTATCGCATGTCAGACTGTGTTTGTTTTCGCTTTCGCACTGAATGAATGTGTGTTTCATCTCGGAAGCATCGAGTAAGTACTCACTATGTTTATTTTATTTATTTTCTATTAAACATAACTGACTGCCCTTTTTTAGCATGGCCAGACAATGAACTCTCTATTTTGTATTAATTCCAAGTGAAAGACAACTAAACAACACGAATGATAATAACAAACATGTTATAGAATAATAGTAATCTATACATAATTAAACAAAGCCTTTCGCCATAAGATGACATATGCCCCCTTTTACCAAGTTTTTGCAAACCTAAACGCAAAGTGTTTTTCCACATTTTTCGAAACCTAAACGCAAAGTGTGACAGAATTTCAGACGGACAGACAGACGGACGGACGGAAAGTGCGATCACTATATGCCCACCTTCCGAGGCAAAAAAATATATGGGGGTGAATTGTCCAGGGAGCAGGGGTGAATTGTCTCCTGGGGGTGAATTGTCTTGGGGGTGAATTGTCTCGCTCCTATTATTATCGTCAAGTGCCCTAATTCAGGTGGAGACCCAAGTCCGGTGATATTTGTTAACATTAAGAACGAGAATCTTGTGATGACATCACACTAATGTAATCCGTGTATTTTGTTTTACTTTCAATACTATGATTGAAAACTTAATACAAATACAACAAACATGATGAAAAACATGAATTACTACATTTAAAAATCTTTTTTCAACTAAAATAATAATAAATTATCCATATTCTATACATTTTAAATTATCTTGGTCCTCTTCAAGAAATTTCCACATAAATCGCACAGTGAAGCAGACGACTGCACTAGTGTAAACACATCACTGTTATTGCCATTTGCAGTGGAGTTCTCTCCCTTTGGTGTGACATCACGGGAACTAAGTCACCCATGCAAATAGTGAATTATATTGCAGTGTAAATATACCCGTCTGCTTTGCGTGGTTAATCATGCTGCAAATTAGACATGGATTTTACGGGAATTAAATAATTCTTCGAAGGTTTATGTTGCATTGTTTGCATTACTTCAGAAATTCTGTTACTGTTTTTCTTACTATCTATCTATCTATCTATCTATCTATCTATCTATCTATCTATCTATCTATCTATCTATCTATCTATCTATCAATACTGTCTAACTCCCCTTTCGGGCATTATTGAGTACACCAGAATTAGGTCACTGGATGATTACAAATGGAACTGGCACTAAGACCAATATAATAATTGTTTTAGACATTGAGTTAAAGTTTTATGTTAACACTGCAGCTTAAATAACATGAACATGAAAGTTGTTCATATATCTACACAAAATAAAATCTAACATTTCTTACAAATATGTGTTTGTAGGAATGTATTTTTGTATAGCTCACTATAGGTGTACTATGTTTTAAGTAGTATTAATTATTCATTTTATGCCCCTACTACCCCTATTACCCCATTAAAAAGAAAACAACACTCTAAACAACATCTAAATTTATCCTTCTAAGTCGCATTAAACATTGAAACTTTTAAATCATTTGTTATGTTATAATTCAATGGGTTTTTTGTGTGTTTTTTTATATATATTTCAAATTTTTTTGAACTATGAAATGCAAGCAAGTAATTTAATTAATTGTTGTCATATTGTCTATAATTATATAAACAGAGTAATTTCATTATGCACTGCATAATATATGCAATGTTAGAAATTTGCCCTCATATCCTTTGGACATGGCTGCCTTACAAGATCATTCTGAAAATTACATGGCCTCTGTTACAGGAATATGGTGAAAACATTTGTTTAGATCATTTTCACATTATTTAACAAGTTATGTTCACAGACCTATTCAAGCGAATAAACTTGCATACTTAATTTAAAGAAATATAAAGCAAACATTGTTATTGAACACTGAAGCCTACAATTTACCCAAAAATCATTTGGAATACACAATGTGGATGAAGTTCATGGTCTATAGTTTTATTTCCATAACAAATGAATACTGTGCAGTTTGTACATACATTTTAAACATAATATACTTATTCCTCTTGCATATGTGCCAACAAGACCTTATACAATTGTATGTGGAGCTCAAACTTCCTCTTCTTTAGTGCATTCAAATTATGCAGACTGCAATTCAAATAATAATAAAATGCAAATAACAAAATGGTATTTTAATGATAACATTTGCAATTCATTTTCAATAATAAAGTTGAAATTTAAAAAATATATTCTTTTTGTACATTGAAAGATGGTAAATATTGATAACACCACAGGTTCAATCATCCACATTTTACACAAGTTTATGTGATCTAGATCCACGTGTAAATAATGTGTGATATATTTTAACACAATACACAAATACCATAAAACTGAAGGTGTATCTGCATTGAAGGATGGGAAATAGTACTAAGAGCCATTCCCAGCAACTGATGGTGGATATCTGAAATAAGTTTATCATTTCTTAAAGTATTCAAGATGTTTTTGCCAGTACAATATTTTGTATTCAAGGTATATTTGAATCACAGTAAAATGTAAACAATTCAGTTGTCTGATAGTGTGTTAAACTGTTTGTAAATAATATTGCTTGTGTATGCATATACAGAATTACCGGTATTTAAAATAGCTGTTTATGAATGTGTATGCAAACAATAAATAGGTTTAAACTTACTTATTAACATAATGATCACAAAGAAAAATGAAACGCCCATATATCTATCATTGCTTTTTAATATTAAACGGATTGTGTTGGAAGAACTGCATTTATATGTGCAGGTAATCTTTATAAAAGTTAATATTTAAATAAGTACAAGTTAATGTTGAATTTTATTATTTTGATTTGATTCATACTTGTAATGTTTTATTTTTAAAATGTATCAACATTCACTACAGTGTTTTAAGTTGTGCTTTTTTACTTGAGGAAAGGGCCCAGTCTTATATTTTGGGTGAATAATAAATCTAAAAAACTGAAATACAAGAAGACACAAACAATATTGAAAAAGGTTAAAGAAAACAGTCCTCTTGAAAGTTTTAAAGCATGCGCTTGAAATTGTCCATGTTATTTTGCAATGAGATATTCACACTTTTGTTCAACGTCACTGGCTTTCTTTATCGAGCATGACATCTCGAATTACAGACAACACAGTACCAAACATATATCCTCAATTTTACATTAATATACACTTTATTGTGACTTTCTATATTTATTATTTATTTAAAAGCCGGATCTCACTTGCTTGATTTTGCGGTGGTAAAATGCTAACATACATTAACTAGTGGGCTGGGTTTATTTGACAGTTATTTGCTGATAACATTAGAGTGTTTATAAACAGAAACACCTGTTTGAGCAGACAGCAATTTGGTATAGTGTTGAATCAGTAAACTTGATCTGAGTCATTTACAAGCTACTGGCTGAGAGAAGTTCATAACATTTCTATTGGGCGGTGCTTAGCATTTACAGGGAAATTTGAATTTCAAGCAGACAACAAAACCTTTTTTTTCTGTAAGTCAATAACTATATAACTTACAATCACCAAATTACACATACATATTGCTTGTATACTGAAGTATATGTATGCCAAATTTTATTGGAAAATATTAAATACAAACTTAAATATTATGAAAACATTATTTTTGTTTTCTGCTGTTAACACACCAGTGTACAACTGAAAAGTAGACATTTTGTGAGTTTGTGGCCCTTTAATACTGCTTCCCCGGTCTTTAATATCACTATCAGGATATGTTTAATCTTGGTTTGTATATTCCATTTGATAAAATGCTTGTGCAAATCAACTACATCATGAAATGATGAAACATTTATTCAACCATTGCCTATATATGTTATTGTTAACAAATTAAAAATTCAATTATTTCAATTCATTACAAATTAAATAATATACTTTATTATTCTGTGCGTTTAACTTTAATACCTAAAACAAACAAAAAAAATTCACTAACTTCACAACAAGCAATATGAAAACAATTACAATGTATGCAATTATAAATGGATCTTCTCAATGAACTCTTTATCATGTTAAACAAATAAATTATGTATGAATAAAATACTTATTGTAACTTTATTTTAATTTTTGCTTTGTGAGGCAGTCACTTCAAATATTGTTTATTATAGCGTTAACAAGTTTAGGAATAAAATTATTGACAATAAATATATTTACATACATATTCAAAAGAAAAAAGCCAATTGGTAATTATTAATTTTTCGTAAATCATGGAATTTTCATAATAACAAAACTTACGACTGGTACCGTAATCTGTCAGTCAAAATTCATATCAGGAAATTCCAAAGTTTCTATTGGAATATCGCCCATCAATTTCGCGAAAAGGACAGTTTCTTGAATTACAAAATTCGGGGGCTCTCTACTTCGCTGTTTTTTTTCAAACTTTTTCCTCCATTTACTTCCGTGTTTTGTCAAAATGTGTGAATGCTACGTTTGTTGTTGAAACAGAGATCGACGACAACAGCATAAAATCGAATCTGATATTTTGAGTCAACCGTTTCAACAGATGCCGGAAGCGTTAACCTCGTACGTTATGCACTTTTTATATTAATTAACTATCCACCACGTGAAATATTACGAATTATTCAGACTACACATTTGTCCAGTGAACGTGTTCCGCCATTTTGAGAGCACTTCCTAGTGTCATGTTACTAAATATAGTACTATTTCTTAGTGAACGGTCAAGTTTAAGAATTATTTAAGAAACGAAAACATATTAAACTAACCTAAGTATTTAAGGATAAATCTTACCTTAGGTGATACCTAAGGAACTTTTGAATAAGAAAGTTATGGAAATCCTTGCCTAAGGTAAATTCTTAGATAAGTAAGACAATGTTATCATTAATACTTAGGTGGTTGGTGAATACTGGCCCTGGAAGTAGCGCCATGAATATTCATGTTTAAATTTGCATACGAAGTGGGTTCATCGGAAATGAAAAACCGGTCACGTGAACAAATAATCCAATCAGAATGCAGCATTCATATGAATGTGGCAGAAGTTGTTATTATAACATATTGTATCTTTTTAAGAGAATAAATGTTTTCATGTACTGATTTGTTATGTATAACAGATATCTCGTTTTTAACTCGAAAAACTGCAAAATACAAGAACACGAGTGTTATTTGAAAACTGTTTGTTAACTAGTATTGTTTGCTGTATCTCTCGATCGTTTAGTGTATAATACGCCATACTCGTGGTTGCAGTGCTAAATTGACAGTTATGTTCGGTTAAGATGCCACGTTTTTATACTTAGACACGCAACAAACATTTCAACGTAAATAAACTTGTGTACTATTAAATTTAAAATAAATACCAGAGCATCATTCGGAGCGAAACCTTACATCAAAGTCGCTGTTGCTCCATCAAATCACAAATGGCAAATTTGACACAGTACATAACACTAACCACACTAAGATATTGTCACGGAATAATTGATTGAATGGACTAAACAAGATTAGAGTGTAACATACTTGGTAATCCAACAAAATTGGTGCGCTCTGTTTATTAAGAACACCAAATCACTACACAAATGGTCTAACATCTAATCTTTTAAGGGTTTTGATTGGCTGTCATTGGAATTCCCGTGTAGAAAACAAAGCCATTATTTTCAAATAAAAACGAGTATCTTCAATGTAAATGTTCCAGAGATGTCCAATAATGCCTGACCAATCAAACTGTAGATATTATCCTATGTGTGTTGTAACATATTAACTTTGGATACCCTTCCTAACATAGTTGAGTGTATTCAATATGTTGTAATAAATACATGAATGAACACATTCTATTAAACGTGCAAATTTGTATCCATATATGTTATGAACAGATGACGAAGAGAGAAATAAACACATGTGCCCTTTTCACAGCGATTACGTTCGTCAAGTTGAGTTAGTACAAAGCCCCTCTGTACAGGCCTGATTTAATTTGATAAAACACCTTCAAATTAGCAAAAGGATTGGCCTGTCTAACATTAAGAAAAAAACATTCTCGCTAAAAGCCCGCGGCGATGGTCACTAATGCTTTCATTTGTACTAGGAACTATTTATGTCTCAGAAACGTGATAGTTTTCTTAAAGTCAACAAGTACGAGTACATACATTACATTTTTTGTTTTCAAAGACAAGTATCCAAAGTGTTGTTTCCGAAAATTGAATAAGTTAATCACTGGAGTTTACACATACCTACATATCTTAGTGTTTTTTTATCGAACTTGTCCGAAATTATTCTGAAATGGTCGTCTTTGAAACGTTATGAAAGCTTTGTTGCATTATTATTAAGTCATGGGTCAATATATATGCCTGAAAACGTTGAGCGACATCTCTAACTTAACTAGCTTTGTTGTTTGTCAGTTTGCACATTTAAAATAATGAATGTTTCCTAAATTTAAAGATACATATATATATTTGTAGAATAAACCGGTCGCAAATGAAATCGTATACATTGTAGATAGTAAAACGTTTTATAAATCATTAAAATTCCCCAAGAATAGTTCCTATATGAATATATGAGCACATGTATTGCATGCAATCAGTTATCACGACTTCTTGGTGAGGGAATGTACTGTCCTTATTTAGGGCTCTATTCCCATATATTATGATACAAAATCATGTTATGCATCAACACTTCTGCTTTATTTGTGTTTGAAGCGAATGTAAAAAAATCATACAATTAAACTAGATACCTTTTGGAATATGAATAGTTGATATGCCATTTTTTAAGAGATATACTTTCAATTGACTGTAATCAACACTTAATGTTCGTCTTCAAAGATACAACAGCATTTTGATAAGAACTTGTAAATTGAACTCAATAGTGAAATAAATACACATTTATTAATTTCACATGCGAATACTCAAATGTAAAATTGAACTTTATCTACTGGACAGAAACCTCTTTTGAGATAGTTCATGTTTCGGAATGGAGTTGACTGATACGTAAATCCACAGGTAACAGACGTATCACATACGCCTGGTTATATTATATGCTATCGATCGGCGATGCAGAAAAAGGCATTCTACACTATGAGCAATATGTGACTGTCAAAGTTGTGTTCCACCATAATGCACTCTATGTTCTCAAATGCGGTTTAGACACGCATTTATGCTATCATTGGTCAACGTTATTAATATATATGTTATTCTCTTATCATAATGATTTTACTTTTTATTATATTACACAGGTATTTGTTATGCTGATAAGGTTGAAGCTTTCCGAAATAATGCAGGTAAGCTGTTTGCAAATTAAAATATGTTTTGTAACTGATAGATTGTTAAACGAAACTATGATCGTGAACTACACTAATAAACTTAATCTATATTAAGATAAAACCCATTATTTAACTAGAGATAAAACATTAACGAACTACAGACACTTTGAAATGGTATCATATTTAACATTTATTATGACCACTGTATTGCGTTATTTAAACCAACAGGGAGGGCTACATAAATAGTTAAATCAAAACGTCTTTAATTGTTCTGGTCGCCATTGCAGCTAATGCATAATGTTCTTAAACGGCTTCAATTAATACCCACTGGCAACATTCTTAGAATTAATGCGCACAACGCGAGAAGCTGCGAAACCTTTTATGACCACAAATTGATGTTTTGATGTACTTCTTTAGAAGGATATCACAGTTAATTTGGTGTTGTCGTTATTAATGATAGTAATTGCCTGGTGTGCTCTGATGTTTGAGTTTGTAAAAAAATACAAAAAGGCGCGATGCACTGCAAAAACAAACATTGGAAAAACCTTTCGTGCTGATATATAGTGTTATTTCGACGATAGTGTACCTTTAAAGACTATTACATATGCTCAGCAAACGACTCTTAAAATTTCTTAATATAAGGTAATGTGTTCATCTTCAGATAGTATAATAATGTATTAATATCAACGCAATTAAATTATTAAACAAATATTCAAAACAAACCAAGGATGCGTAGCACACACAAAATAAATATGTTCCATGCTAAGCCGATGTGATAAAAAATTGCCACGTCTAAGTTTATTTGCACATTATGTATTGCCTAAAACTGGCAATGTTAGAATAACCATACAATAAACATCCAACATTCAGTTTTTCATCTGACACAAGCATGGTAATATGTCACCTTTTAGGCCAAGAATTGCAAACTATACGACAACCACCAACAATCTGTTTAAGCAATCTCGTTAACATCAACGTTCAACCAAGTGTGTGTCGTAGTTAGGATCTAAAGACTCTACGGAAGAGGTGACGTTCAGTCAGCCTTTTCAGGTTAATAGCAGATGTCAGTTGTTGAACCAATCAACTACTTCGTTATGTAAATGCGTTTGGTTTTTAAACTATTGAGTAAAAAAATTATACCATAATATTTATTTGATTGGTTATTGAAAGGTATTGTTTGCAGGACCTCTTATGCGGTGTCATCAGAATCAATTACCGGAGAGTATAAACGCGTCAGACAGGTTATGGTTTAAATGAGATCGAGACGGCCATCTGTTGACGATGGGCAGGGGCTAGTATTTGATTTGTTGAATGGTTGCAGGTCATGTGCGACGATTATTTCAATAGCTAGTTCTTATCCATCTAAGCTCCTTCCATTACAATCTACGAATTATTGGTTCAATATACTGTCTCTCTATTAGCTCCAAGATCACATGTTCTCATAGAAACGCGTTGATGTTTCTTTCGTCTTTCTTGTTTTTTCAACTAATTGATACTTAAACATTTAATAATCATGTACACTTACGTACACGCACTAAGCGATGGGTAATAAATAACAAAACATAATTTCAAATCGTATTTAGGATCATCGTGTTCACGACAAAACCGACAGGATTACTTTTTTCCGCTTTTCGCCTGAAGACTTATCTTCTTCTATAGAATTATATAGGGATATGTTTAATTTTAATTTCAGTGTTTGTATGGACATCGTTAGCAGAGCTCTTGACGAATTGATAAATGACCTTTGTATGGAGCTGGTTGTAAATATTATGCTTTTTATTCTAGTATACATGTATATAGATGTACGGTAAAGTATGTGTTTTCTTGTGCTAACAGAGCGAGTTGTCTAGGTTTTGTACCTTGGTCGAACTGTCGCAATTGAACAAACTATATGCACATGGGTTTTCTTCAAAGTCATGAAATGAAAAAGTATAGTCTGCTCCGATGTAAAAAAATGTTGATGACACGCTAATATATAAAGCTTGGGGTTATGGTGTGATTGTAAAGTTGCTAATGGGTAGCACCAGAACATACCATTTAACAATATTACATGCACGTATATACTTTCAAATTCCATCTTATATTTAATTTAAAATAATATTGTTTTTCTCCGGGAAACGTTATTTCGCTTGTTTTGTGCGACTGCTTTAAATAAATTATGCTCAAAGGATCATAATGTGTCATATATAGATATACATATTTTTTTGATGTTATACTAACTATTTTCTTTTACAAAATGTATACGTGTTTGACTCTACTAACGGGAAGAGATAATTTCTTATTCACCTTCAAAAAGATGAAAGCATAGCACTGATTGTTGTTAATGTTGTCAGAAGTCAACCTTGCACATTAATCTGTTTTTAGTGTCTTATGTATGTCGTATTTAAGAATTTGATATTAACCACGCGGTTTGCTTTACTCTGACACATTATAATATTCGAACTACAAAATTACTTACCCTGAGAACAAACGTTATATGTATCATTTATTTTCTCTTATAAATCACAATTGTTTTCCATATGAGTTTCTATTTTAAGCCTCTTTTTAATCATCGTATGTGATGTGATCACTATGCAAGCAACACCATTAGACAAAATGTTTAACAGTGTCTGTCATTTAATTTGCAAATGGTCTCAGATGTTTGTTATAAACATGACGCAGTGCCAATTAAACTTCTTGCATACTGTTTTTCATTAAACATCATGATGGTGTAATAATCTCGTTTAAGAAAACGATTTTAGAATATGCTTTTATTGGGACATATATTTTACTTATGTATTACTGCAGGGGCAAGTATTCTACAGACAGCCTTTACATGATGTAAAGAAGCATTATTATTTAATACATTTACACACATAGCATTAACAGTTTAATTGTAGAACACGTTGAATGTATTTGTTTTCAGAAAACGTTCTTTCAACTTTTGGATCGAATATCTTTGTTTAATACATATATTTAACTGAACAATTAAATCAACCAAATGCAACGTAGACTGTATGATCTGACTGTTTTTTTCGAATTTAACTAACACATGTGTGTTGTAGTTTTAAATCCATTAATGCAGAGGCGTAAACTGGGGATTTTTGTAGCTGTAAATAATCTATATTTAAATAAATATTGTTTAAATACATCTTAACAAATTAAGCGTAAATATGTGTGTTTATGTTTTATATAAGTATCCGCTGGCTATTGTATTCAATAATAGTTGCTGAGCGCATGTACGAGGGTTGATCAGAAAGTGTGTTTATGGTCTTGTATATTTCCTTGTATATGCATCGTTTTGCAAATTTCATAGATTGCATGAAGTACAGTTATCCCCTGAAATATTCAATCTTAGTTTGTGAACAGATTAGCGTGCGATGCTTGTTTATACCGATCAAAACTGGTTCAAAAATCCTTTGAATGATCAAATCGCCATATTGGTTGTTTCTTAGGTCTGACCTAGGATGATCTCATACCATGTGCCTTGGGTTGTCTCCTTATAATTATTTATTCTTTTTCGTGAAGTTTCTGGCAATATAACTTCTAAAACATAGTATATGTTACAATTAATGTCAAAACTCAAAGTTCTTCGTACATGAAAATCATGCAGTCCCTATAGTGATTTCCTATTAAAAGAGACCTTTAAATCATTACAAATTGATTAAGGATACGTCAGAAGATATGTATGATACATTTAATTTAAATTGTTTCATTTGTTCACTTTACTCAGACTGTATACATGCATATCCAGCGAGCCCTTTTATTGCACTGAACCTCAATTATTAGTCACCTTACGCACCATTGATTGCTATACAGTATGCTGCTGACAGGCTTCAAATACTATCATGAAACAAACGGCTTGGAGTTTACTGTTGGACGTATCAGACATCATAGTATTAGTACAAAAAACAATGACTTAGAAAAAACTTGTACGCGTGACCTTTTAATGTTCTGAACAGCCACCTGAACGATACATGAACTTCATTGTGTTTCATTTCAATTAGTTTCAGATAAAATTATTATTACTGCCAATCATATCATGATGTTGACGTATGCTATTACAATTCACAGTTTAATATTAATGAATCAGGATCAAAAGAATAACGCACTTACCACATGGACATTCTAGTTGGTATTTATTTGGCTGCAGTTTTGACGTCATATTATTGATTCACGTTTTGTCAGGAATGTTGGCTGAACAGAAACATGCGACATTAATTCATCGTTAAGCGTAACGTACTATGCCAACTGATGATAACTCCTTAACAAGACTATGCGTTAAGTGTATGTTTATGTCCGTAGTGTTTTTATCGCGTGTATATAAATGTATTTTCATGAATTGTGAATTATATGTGAAACTTGTCAATACATCAGTATGCCGTATGGTCCCTTTAATCCTTATCGAGTCATAAAAAATAATGAATGAAGAACTTAAGCATTTACATTTGCTGTAGCTTACAAATACCTCATGTCCGACTTGAGAACTTGCCAAATTAAGAGGAAATACTATGAGATTACGCGTTTATTTTTATTAAATTTTCTAGACTAAAATTCGTTTAGACACCGTATGACAGTATGTACTTATCTAATTATCGCGGAGTTAATAAAGCAATTAACTGTCTATATAGACACGATTATTACGAATCGAAAATTGTACCGCAAAAATGTTGCCCTCTGTCAGGCAAATGGAACTTGTTAGCATCACGTCAAATTAACATCATTTCATGTTCTTTGTCACAGAATCATCCTCGGGAGATTTCAATTAATGCACAAAATGCTACTCAAAGCCTGTAGCGTTTGCCATAAGAGTCGTTATCCAAATTCAAAGACTTGGTATGACTTGAAATGTATGTGCCGACATGATCAATAATTAAGTCGTTTCATGTTACTCTCTCCGTGATTAAGTATGTCTCTATTAGTGTTCTATTTAAGATTTGAGAATTACTGCTAAATGTTTGTTACTGCGGTTATAACCGGAAGATAAGACTTCCGATGCGCAGAAATTAAACCACGAGGGCGCGAGGCATAATGACTTGATAAAAAGCAACGAAACGACTAATAGTTGGTTATAATCGCAATAACCAACTTAATCATACATTACCAGGATTATCGCACGAATTTATATAACTCAGCTGCGTTTGATTAGAACTATTTTTATAGTCACCCCAACCCTATTCCAAGAAAAACAATCACGCATACGTTTCCGTGACGTCATTACACCCACATATTTCAAAATGACATTGGCTTCTTTCATAAACCATAAGTAAATAATAAAAGTGACGTCGTAGGTAATTTTCAACATATTGAAGCTATAATGCTTATAAATGAAAACTAATGTAATCTCAACCAAACTTAAACATATTGTGTAAACATAAATGTAAAAACAGTACAACATGGTGGTTTTTCTACGCTGCATAATGCAGACGTTTTTGTTCGTCAAACGTATCCTATATCGTGCGTGTAAGCATATGCAAAATGTCTTGGACATATAATCGAAAATTGTTCCTTTTTTTCTACTGTTTTGTTTTCTTCTTTTTAATAGTTACACAAAGTTAAGAAATCGCAGAGATACCTGTTAAGGTAAATGTCTATAACAAATACTAGCAAGCAATATTTTGACTCGCATGTTCGCAACGAGTAGTGAATAATGAAATTAGAAATCCCGTGATTTAACATATTTTACAATTGTTATGGTTAGTATCGATTGATGGTTTAACTATTAAAGGGGCCGCCCAACAGATAAAGCGTCGCACGACGCGAAACGATATTTTGGGAAACAACGATTATTGCTTAAATAGCTAAAAAAAATACATCCGCTACAAACATGAGCGTGGATGGTCGAGTGGTCTTATCGGGTAGCTCTTTACTCCAGGACTCCAGGGGTCAGTGGTTCGAAACTTGTTGAGGGTTACTTTTTTCCATTTTTTTAAATTGTATTCTTGTTTTTTTACTGGAGATTTTTAGTTCAAATGTTTAAATTTATCAATATAAAGCATGTAAAGCATTTAATGACAAGATTCAATACATGCCAAAATCTGTTGGACAGACCCTTTAAGAACTTTAAATTTATAGCAAAATACTGTCATGCATATTGCACTATTCATTCAATCTTTGATAAATATTTAAGGGGAATTTTATGAAATGAAAATGCGCCTATTATTCGTTGTTTATCTGTAAACTGTCACTGATTGATATTCAGAGAAAACACACATATGTGTTGCGTGAAGAAAAGTGTAATTGGAAATAATTATATGTGCTTTGATACGTATTGTGTATGCAAGATCTTGCATATAATTCATATAAACTGTTGACTTTGCTAATTCACATAGTTCTTAAAAGTGAGCTGTATTGTTCGAAGAGCCAATCGTAGATTTATATTAATCCTGCCTATATTTTAAAAGTTAAAGTTAATCCAATTGGAATTTAACTTCTTTGTCAGCAAATACATTGATGTTAAGAAGTTATTGTACCTCACGTTGCAATTGTCCTGATAAATTAACTGTTGATGACACTGGCAGACACTCGTGTGTTAATGGTGTCTGCTTTCATTTACTAAATATTGAAACGAATTGGTACTTACAGAATGTTCTTAAGTCATTTAAGTCCCAATTGGTGTTGTCATAGAAACATATAATTTGCTTTTTTGAGAAGCCATGTATTAAATGCGCTTTTTTTCGGCCGACTAATAGTAGGACGGCGTAAATATCTAGATAATTATGATAAAGCTAGCATGTAAACCTTTTAAGGAGAAAACTGTTTTGTTTAGAAAGTATTTCGGGATAGTATGTCAACAAATAATAAGTACTTCAATGTTCAACGTTCAGACAAACTACAATCATGTCATTAATATAACACAATACCATACGAGAACGTGAATATTAAGTACATATACATTACAGACCATGATTGTGTCAGATTTAAATAAAACACATCTGTAATAAAGTCGAAATAAGTACGTATTTACGTATTTGGCCACGGCATCAAACGACAGTTGTGTGCATCTCCTTTTTTATCATATATAAAATTCAGTTGCTTTACAATTGGGTGTATGCATTTTACGTCAAAAAAACATTGATGTTTTACGTTATTTAGGAGATCATACTCATTTACGGATACTTTAATTTCTTTAATATTTTAGAATTGTGTTTAGAAGAGTGTAAAGATCCCGAGCATGATCGAACTATCAAACACGTTTTGCAAGCTGTATAGTTACTACCAATGAAATTAACATATTGACGAATTATAAACTAAACTGGATAGAGGCTCTATCAATGTTATTTTTCGTTCTATAACCGGTTTAAACCCCCATGCTCAGCATTGACCGTTCCAAGGCGGTGACCCCAGCTTTATTATACTATGTGTATATGTTGTTTCGTTTTGTGCCGTACTGTACCGTTTTGGCAATTGGTTCCTTGCCATAAATAAAGGACCACAAAGGTGTGTATGATAAAACTGCAATACTGCTGCAGCTTCTGGAGTTTCACTTCTTTATATTGATTTATTTGCCATTTAACTGATAACTTAATAATGTCTTACCTCATTGTTTTGTATTATCATAATGTTTATACAACAGTGCATACATATTGGTTAAGCAATACAAAGGACAAGTCACAAATTTGCAATATAATAATGTTTTTTTTTCCTAAAGCGACTGCATATGTCTACCACATTTCGTTGCATGGACGTTTTATATGTATTAGTTATTCTAATAGGCACAGTCATATTCACAATTGTTTAAACAGTTTAAGTTGCATATATATGCAACTTCAAAAAATGCACAGTTCTCAGATTCGTTTGGTATGTCAATCTTCATAACACATAAATAGACATTCACGTACGAAATAAGCGTCTGTTATTCATCCTAGAACATTGTCTTGTCTTCGAGTTCATGCGTGAATTGCCACACCGACGCTGGTGTACTGTCAAATTACATCATTGTATTGAGATCTGATTTTAAAATGTTCACACGTCACATATTGGGATAGAAAACAATTAACAATTACAAGGTGTTCATAAAATAACGTTGATAGTTGATGCTCTCGTTATTGACTCAATTATTATATATACGAGACCATGAGGTGGCTTTAAGATGTAAAAAAGAAATTGCATGACTTCGTACCTAGTCTGCTATTTTAATTATTATTGTGTAACCGATTATACATTTTCTCATCAAAATATATGCATTGTTGAAATTTCATTCAATTAGTTAGCAAAGACGCATTTTGCTTTTTATATACACAGCACAAGTTTATTAACTTAAAGTATAAGGGTATTTCAATTTTAATTAAATTTGGTTATACATTTATGCCATGAATATACACGTAAGGAAAATATGACGATGTAAACGTATGCTTTGCAAATCAACAAACGTTTTATGTACAGAACATAATATTTTATTTTAGCTTAAGCATACAGCTCATCGCCATAAACATACATATGCAATAACAGCATGCGTTACAATTATATACAAAACATACATCATTTTGAGGAAAGATCAATTTAAAAATGAATGACATACAACATGTTTTAGTAAGAATGTCACATGGATAGGGTTAATACACAGTAATCATATAATGTTAACACGAAGTTTAATAATTGTAACAGATGTAACATTATTCTAAGCTTATTGTCTTTATGGGAGATATATATAATTTTTACTACACATATAGCACATCTTCTCGCATTTTAAAGCATTTTAAACAAAAAAATGGCAAGTTTTCTTAACACTTTTTTGTTTTGTTTTGTTTATGTATGGCACATTATGTGAATTTTACAAATTACCATAATTGCTTTGCATAATATACAAGTATTGGGTAAACTCATTACTGCTGCTGTGTGGGTGTACCTAATGCAAAGTGATTTACTTAATTGTGTCTGCTGGCAACTGTCATGGCAAATATGTGGAATCATTAATAGTCTGCTAACTACTATGTGTAACAATCAAAATGATCTAAGTGTAAACACATTACTAATGTTACCGCCAGTTTGAATATTAAACACGAAGTACCATTGAAGCAAATATGAGATAACATTTATTACATTCTTTGTAAATGTGCATACAATGCTTTCAACAAAACTAGTGTTCGACTTGTTACATACAACAAAGGAATGTCATGTAGTAATTAGTTTCATTTGTTAAAGTTGTTTTAGCACTCCGTTGGAAAACAAATATCCAACTCTAAAACGCATATCGTAAACTATTCGAACCCATTTGTGACGCCTACTATAACAAATTAAAAGACGCTCAGTTTATTTAAAACTAAATGAAACTATTACCACAAGTCATCCTCTATTTGCATATGGAGAACAACGCCCGAAGATGCTTTATACGCGAATAATGAATATTTGCAGTGCTATATAGAATATATTTTGTTCGCAACAGTATTATGTCATCAATGTGTGAATTGTTCCCAATGCCCTTCCCACTAAAATTGCGAAGAATTAATCAATAAAATACAGTAGTAGGTCATGCAAATGTTACATATTACTTTACATGAACAGATAACTCGATTCTGAAACAAATAGTAGAATAGTTGATGCTCTAGATAAATAGGTTGGCTTTTCCCTTTCTTTTCTCTTGATCTGATTGCTTTGTTTATTGAAATTATATGTTTATTGCAACATAGTGTACAGACAGGTACGGGAATTTGGTTTCGCAAATAAGGAGTCGCTAAGGAATGAATATTTTTGGCGATATATCTCTAACAATCCGTTTTTTTTTTGTATAGGGCTTAATGTCTAACAATCCACTATGTGGTTTTTAAGGATTTTTGGGTTGAAAACGGATTGTTAAGGATTGTTAGAGCTGAAAAGGAATGATAGTTACATGATATGACATAATACACGACAACATACAACAAAACACGGATTAAAATGCAGTTACCTCTTTTGAAAGATTATTGAAAAGCTTTGGAAATTGTACATTTGAGTCGCGCTTTGTGAAAAGGGGGTTTAATGCATGTGCGTAAAGTGTCGTCCCAGCTTATCCTGTCCAGTCCGCACAGGCTAATCTGGGACGAAACTTTCCGCTTTTACTTGATTTTCGTCGAGAAAAGTCTACCTTTAAACGAAAAATTCAATAAAAGCGGATATTGTCGTCCCTGATAAGCCTGTGAGGACTGCACAGGCTAATATGTGACGAAATTTTGCGCACAGTACATTAAACCCTCTTTACAGAGAGCGTGACTCAGTTATTTACCCGATTTAATGTTTGTCGAACCTTACAATTGGTTCAGAATCAAACAAAATTAAAAGGTTAAATCAATAGACTAGTTTTAAGCGTAACTCTCGAAGTGTGATATAATTTGACACAACATGCAACATTAAAACAATACACATAAGTTTAATGTATATGCAGGAAATTTGGAACAACACATAAGACAACACAAGACAAGTGAACGTAGCTATTAAATTCTAACCAGCGAATAATACCAGGAAAAGTAAGTAACGTCACGTTCATATATTTGTCACTTCCTGTTATTAACGTAAATACGCGATCAAACATGGAATAACGCATAGCACATTCACCACATGTTGGTGCCGCGATAAGTTAATCAAGGATAAATGAACCGTTGCTTAATAATGTGTCATTTATAGTTTCAATTGTTCTCTGATGTCATTTTTAAATAAATACATGTACATGTATATAACGTAGAAGTATTAAAATCGAAGCCTATTTAACGGTATGGTTCATAAACGTCCAAGTGCATAACTATATATTGTTTATAACAGATTGTATCATTTTAAGAGAAATAAGTATTATCATGCAATGATATGTTATTTATAGCAGATATCAGTTTATACACGGGAAACTTCAAACGACAAGAACACGATTGTTATTCAAGAAATGTATGTAAACTAGTAGTGTTTGCTGGATGACGTTTGAATACTATGTAAAATAACAAAATGTTTTAATGTGGTCAGTTGACGATAAAGCGTGTATTGCTCGATCGATCGTTTAGTTTATAATACGCTTTACTCGTGGTTGCAGCTTTTAAATACATGTATGTTCTGTTAAGATGCCACGACTTTATACTTAACACAAACGTGCGTAAGTAAATGTACGAGCACTTCCAATCTCTATGTTTACAATCGTATAATGTTGAGCTTTGCAAATAAATCGCGAATTATGAGGTATTTATTTATATGTTCCGTTTTATGTTTGCGTTGTTCATTGGAACATACTGTCACGTGTGCCTTTTACGACATAGTCCTGCAAGTGAATGAAAAGTTAAAAAGTATGTGAACACAATTCGATTGGTTTTGCTTTTTTGTCCGAATTGTGTCTAGTTCATGTATTATAAGGATCCGATAACAAGTACACATGCAAATATGTGCTAATCCTCTTATCGAAGCCACACACACGTTACACTATGATTAGTATCAAGACACTCAGAGTACATGTGATATTATAATCTGCCTGACTAAATATGTGTATGGGCTGATGCATGTAAAATCTGACAGCTATTTAAGCTTTACACAAAAAACAATAACATATATATCATTTTAACTATCAAATTATGATATATATATTAATTTATGTATATATATATATAAATATATATATATATATATATATATATATATATATATATATATATATATNAGCGGACAGTCGTTTAGACACATGTGTAACTGGAAAGTAAATTATAATGAGGTTTTATCAATTAACGCCTTACATCACATCTTTCCACAGGAAATGCGACTGCACATAATCGGAAGCTAATGATCGCCGTTTTAGCTGGAAACCGGATTGTGCTAATTAATAAAGAATGACTACGCATGACTTTCTGTAATATGAGAATTATGATGCTATGCAGATAATTGTTATTTGTGGTGTAAGAATAACGCTCAGGAACACTTGGTAGGTAATTTGCAAATGAAATACATTTTTGCCAAACGTTGATTTAACATCTCGATGCATATCCAACACAGTACTAATAACATGCCGAAGAAAACATACAACATATAAAGTTTTATATCATTCAAATGACCCAATGATTAAACTAAAAAGCAATGTCGAAAAGCAACATACATATTGAAATGTCCTACAGCTTTGAAGCTAAGGCTTGCAAATCATTAGAGATCATGCGGACATTACATCAACACGATGCAAATTATATGCACACGAAATCAATTGTTGAATGTGCGTATATGAATAACGCTAACGAACTTGTATATGAGTTCACTTCATCGTCAATTATGTAGATTGTTTTCTTACCGTGCAGACATTACTTCCCAAAGGATGAACCAAAGGACAAGTAAAAACCAGGCATTCGCAAGTCAATCATAGAGTAATACAGTATAGTGTATGATAATGTCTTACAGTCATATGACCTGTCCGTTCATTTCATTACAATCTAAAGTCAATCGTTGGTAATTATTGAAATATGTTAATATTACATCACCAAACGTGTAGTTGCTTCGTCCAGCTCATTTCATATGAGCAACACGATTTACTTTTTCATTTGATTACGTTTTGCAGCGAAGCGTAATATGCATTCAAATAATGCAAAATGCATTCACGTACGTTTTTATGAGTAAAATGTTGTATTTCTGAGTAGTACTTAAAGTCCATACAATTTATATTTTACATTTTTCAAACCGTAGCTGTTACAAGGAGTAATAAGCAATATTAACAAGATTCCAAATTAATCTTGAAACACATTAATGTTATAGAGTGATTGTATTGTGAATTAACAACATTTTGCCTAGAATGCTTTAAAAGTGACAGAACTAAAACATAATAAAAATTGAAAATGTTCCCACCTTACTATGCATTTAACTGAACAGTTTATTTTGTTAGCAAAGTGTACTCCAAAGACAAATGCGCCACAAAAATCAACGTATACATACAAATTCTAAGCGCAAACTAAAACATTGAAAGACGTAACGTAAGTGTGTTCAGCCAATAATTTAAATTTATCGGCACTTAAAAAAAGTACGCAATTTGTTAATGTAATCAAACTATAAACAGCTGGTGCAGCACATTGAATGAACATCCATGGAGCACAATTGCTTTCATTATTGTGTAAGCAGACTGTTTGCATGTATTGGGAATATGCGCATGACCTTGTACTGGAATATGCGGGTCTGTTTGCACACATATATGTAATGAGTGCAAATGGGTATCATTAAAAGAAGTTGTATATGCATATGTGTACTATATGTTATGTCTAAATTGCGTCGTAAGCATTGCAAATTTAAAGTACAATGCAAGTTGAAATGAAAGAACATTAATTTTTTAGATTAGATCTCTGCTCTCTCTGAATGAGTAAATAACATTAAATTACAGTATTTACTTTGTCAATTTCGCTTTATTGGTGATATATATTTAAATAACTGTACATATTCAAGACTTTGACTTTTGAGAACAGATTTGGAGGTGATTACGACTCATTTTGTGTATATAATACTTATACTTTATCGATTCTTAATTGGTAATACAAACATAAAGATATGAAAATTAAGATTTCTTCATTGTAAGGTCAAATATTCATTTTTTTAAATAAACATTCCTTTAGAACTGCAATCTTGTATCAACAAAATAAAATATACAAAAATATAGAAATGAAATTTAAAAATAAATAATAATTTATCGTATTTCTGCCAATATCATTTTTTAAATATTAATTCTTCCAAAACATGCTTGTTTACTAAACTCAAATAATAATATAAGTCGAACATTCTGTCAGCTCTTTATTCGGCCAGTATGTATTTGTCGTCAATCATGCACAATATCTAACATAGTTTTTAATTACCAAGACCTTGTCTTTCTGAACAATATTTTGTGCCCAGGTTTATGTCTAAATCTAAACTTTTATAACGACCAAACTGTTCTAAGTAAACACCAACATTTCTGCCGTTTAAAGTCTCAGACATTCCGGTCTAACATAAACAGCAGACATTTACAGAAACATTTAAAACAATCGATTGTTTAGTCATCTTGTACAGCATTTAACTATAAAAGCATTATAACTAATATAAATAATCGATTATCTGCATATCTTACAATTGTATGTTTAAATTCAATGATCAAAAACAATAAACGTGTACAGTTTTTTTTGTGCATCCCTCTGCCGTAGCTTCCACATACGGGTGGTAAAATCGCCACTGAGAATCTATGGGATACATTTATTTACACAACCGAAATGGAAACCAGTTATTATTGATTTACCTCTCCACGGTAAGTGTTATTTTGATAAGAACACTGCTTTTGTTGGGCTCTTTACACATAAGCTACATAAAATATAGATCTATTATCAGTCTAAACAAATTATTTTCATAGTTTTGTAATGCATGCAATTCGGTAAAATTAAGCTTCATATTAATCTGCAACTCGGTCGTATGTATCAAGGAACATATTCAGATGTGCTGATGTTGCACGCAAACAACGTGTCAATCATTATGCGCGTTTCCAAGCCTCTTGACATGGCCATTAAGGAAAGGCGGCGATGGACTGTCTCCGTATTTATATAAGTTGTATTGATCTTAACACCTAACCTGCAGACACATAACGAGATCTTGGTGTAATATGTGTCTCAGTTAAAGCAGCGTTACTATCAGACAAGCATCAACTAACACGTGCGTTCACTTTTTGGAACATAAACACGACCTTCTCAATAAAATGTATGTATTGTAAGTTATTTACGCACTAGTTTACTTTTTATGTTGCAAAATGCACTGTTACCATGTATATATTTATTATTAAGAAAACATTTATTGTACAAATTTAATCATACAATATGTTCGTCATCACGGTTATCATACCGTAAAGAATAACTGTATTACAGTACTTATTGTTACTACGTGTATTAAGGTCTTCCATATTGATACCGGGTTTTACTGTTACATTAACCAATACTTTTTGATGACATTACTCACCGTGGAAAGGCAAAAGCGAGCAAAAAATCGTTTCTTACATCAGGATGCAAATTATGTTATTTGGCTCACAATGGACAGCATAGAATCATTAATGATCGTGTATTGGCCCAACTGACAAGTTGTATTGCTGATATAATTATTATGCTGTTTAAACTCTATTTGCAATACCAATTGTAAAAAAGTAAACAATTTGTTTGGTAGTTGTCTTGTTAATAATTTATTTTAAATACTGATTTTGGCAATTTCTCACTAAATTAAAGTCCCTTGTCCAAAGATGACCAAATGAAATTAAAAAAAAAAACATTTCATAGAAAATGTGCTCGTGATTATGATAACTGCATCAACAAAATGTTTCTTTTAGTTTGTAATTTACATGATAAAAACAGATAAGGCACATGTTGTACAAATACAAAAAATATACTTTGTCTAAATAAGTAATAAAAATATTTGTTATATTTAAAAATTGAAAGAAATTGCATTTCGTAAATAGTCACCACTTTTGTGTATACTTTCTGTTTTTTTTTTCACTGATTTTTAATTAAACGAACGTTATATTCATATGTGTACATGTGCTGGGCTTTAATCATTCACTATACTTATTCGTGTCTCTCTGATTGTTCAATATAGTCTTTCCAAACTGTTCGACACAGAACAAAAACACTAGACGACACGGCACAAGAACACACACACAAACAAATGAATATAACTAGGATAATGACGATATTTGTATGAGCTTTGCATTTAAGCACACTCATTTTCAAAGATCGGTAACTTGCAGCAATAATCATACGATCCCCATTATTATTGCAACCTGATGCGTTCATAATATGGCAAGTCCATCATTATAACTGCATTAGTGAAACTTCTATGACAAACGTGTTTGAACCATACACACACACACACATATATATATATATTACTATATATATACAGCCAGAGACAGCAAACTTGGGAGGCTATTATCATTGAACCACATTTTTGTCTGTTATTTGAAATGCTCCTTTCGCTATTTTATATGGAAATCACAATACAGAATTGGCTTAAACAATTATAGTTTTAAACTAAATAACAAATATTTAAGACCGTGTGGATGTATAAAATTAGTATACCCCTTTGAAAATACGTAATGTTACGGAAAAAATATGCTGGGGATTTCAGAAACAGTATGTTTACTCGTTTGATGTTTGTTTTACGGATAAGTTACATGCTTTTATCACGTTCAATATCTGCAATAATAATGGAATCAAACTGAATTAAATAGCCAATTGGTTGGCGATTTTACCGACACTATATTTACTCGTTTGATGCAGCGTAAAAATACGATGAGCATTAACAATGAAACCAAGTTAGTTGTTAATTTGTCACGATACAACGCCTCTGCAGCAGTTGGTTTACAATACAAAACCTTTTATTTATAGAGCTCTATGTTTAACCTTAACATATGAACAACCAAAACATCTTGTAAGATGTTGTGGGTATGTCAAATTAGTTAAGCGATTCGGGACTGATTTATGTGACGGAAGAATATAATGAGGATATGTGCGTGAATTTAACATTTGATAAACTCGTTTACTATGGATTCGCAAGCATCACCGGCTCGCAATAATACACTGACCATAATCATTGAAGCTGCAAGCGTTTCTTATATGTCACGTTCAATTACCTCTTCTCAGTAGTAACACGACGAAGCACTGTATTGAACCAACAACTGATATACACCCAGAGGGCAAATGTGTAAGACTTCCTGTGTAGATGCGTCCTTTGAGAGTTATTAACCGAAGCAAATATATGATACTAGTTTCAATAAATACCTCAGGTTAAACGTATCTGCGTAAATTCGTGTTCTTTACATAATAAGTGAAGATTTGACATAATACAGTTATTTGACTCGTAAATGTATAATGACAATTATCAAAACTACGCATGCTGTTAATAATCACTTTAAACGAGTTTCGTTTGAAATCGAATCTCGCGTAAGCTTTCTAAAAACATATTTACATTGACCGCGATATATGCATGTATAGTTAGCGACATATATATAAAAACAAGGTCTTACTAACACAATTTGCAACATGATGAAAGAAATGTGACGTCGTTTCATGAAGTCCGCTCAGACATAGCGGGGATGTTACAATATTGCGTCTGAAAAGGTGTTCGTTTAAGGCGCTGCACTTTTTTCGTAGGCGTGTGTGTTACATTTGGGAGCGTCTTTCGCCGTATATAAATAAAGGATTCGAAGTCCGTCGATCTATGTTAATTTGTCTTTTGAACGAATTGATCGATTCAGCGTTTTTGATGTCATCGAGAAGATTATTCCATTCAGCTACAGTTGATTGTAAAAAACGAATTTGAATACAGTGACGTTCGCGCTTGAATAGTTTGGAGATGTGACGAATTTCTTAATGGGTAATTGCTAAACGATCCAACTTTAGCGGGTAAAAGGGATTGCAAATAGTTTGGTACATTATTAGAGTTCATTTTATACATTAATAGTAATTTATGATTGCGTCTTCGTTGACTGATAGTTTCCCAGCCTAGCTCATTATAAAGTTCTTCTAATGAGACTAAACGTGTGCATCCAGATGTTATTCGCGCGGCTTCGGTTTGGATTTTTTCTATATCATCATTTTCATATTGCGTACAATACGAAAGAGTACTCAAGGATTGGTCTTATAAAAGAAAAATATATTTTCTCGAGATTTTTTCTATCAAGCAATGTTTTTAATCGACGCATTATATAAACGCGTGTCCATGTCTTTTCTTTTATGTATGATATATGAGCATGCCAAGTACAGTCATTGGAGATAAAAACACCTAAATGTTTATGGACTTCAACGATCGGTATATTTACGTTATGCATTGTCAATGGTGGATGAGATGGTTTATTTATTTTTTGAGATATAAGCACTGATTCTGATTTTGAGGGGTTAAAGTATACCAGCTATTTGTCAGCTCAACTGGATATTTTATCAATGTCTGATTGCAAAACGGCTTCAGTTTCGTTTGGCGAATTTACGACCATGAACAGACTGGTGTCCTCAGCAAACAAATGTATGTGTGCTTGTATATCAGCGATGATGTCATTTATATACACAAATGCCAATTAGCAATGCTTATATGTTTTGAAGGTACACCAATTATAACATAATAACAAACTCGTGTGTGAATGTTCATGTATAACAAAAGGCTACCAGAAAATTGAGTATTTGATTCGAAGGAACAAGATAAGCTTTTCAAGCAAAATTCTTAACACAACTGATCGATGTCTTGTTCATAAATATGTAACATATTGAATTATGTCATTCAATTTGCTTTGTGCATGCCAATGCGCGGCCTCTTGCATAAATAACGCCCGGCATACATAAACAGATCTTATTAGGATATCAACATGCAAAATAGATGTTCCGAGTTTTTAAGAATGACATACATTTGTTTTTAAATATGGAAACGTGCAAAATGCATGATCCGAATCTTACAGAATGGCATACAAAAGTGTGCAAACATAAACAAAGTAAATTCTTTGAATTAAGAAACGTCAACTTAATAATACTCCTTCATAAAAAGGACTGTGAAATATGATGGAACCTCATATGAAATACATTTTAGTACTCTGATTTTATCGTCAATGTATACGTGTCTTATTAATACAGACAGCACCCGGTAAATGCAGAAAATGAAATAAGCATTGCACACACTTTCCTGTTATTCATTTCAATTCATTAAACTGTAAGTATGTATAACACATGTTCAATGAATACGACTTAATGCTTATTAGCTCTATTTGATTCCGGTATGTATTCACACTCTTTATTAACAAATGCGTAAATGAATTGTGGTAACGAACCGCTATTAGGTTCTATTTATCTAATGGTATGGCCTTTCATGAGGACAGGACATTGCTTTTAATGCCCGAACAATTAATGACTCTTGACCAACGAGGAACATGAAAAACACGTATTAGCAAAATCATATAATGTTCTGTTAAATCAATACAATAGTTAAATTCCGAATAAGTGTGAAGATTTAGAAAAATACTAACATACATATAAGGGGTGAAACTATGTCTATATGCTATTGTATTGAAAGTACACAAAATAAATACATTGTATACGTATTAATTCCAAAACCTTAACTGCAAAACACTCAATTCCGCAAGAAAAACGTATTTCTAAATGTATTAACCCGTATGTTTTAGTAATGTATGAGTTCGTTTCATTGTAAAACATAAATTCGGAATTGAGAGCATACTATGCTTTTAGATACTAAGAAATATCGCGCCGTGGACTAAATTAAACGCGCCGATGACGTTGAAAGGCTGTTGGCATACGTCTGGGTAGTTTCTGATGAAGTTAATGTTAAAGGAACAGTTGACCGAATGAAAATGTAAATGGGTATCAGGAAAAAAAGTATTTCAAAACGAATACATATAAATGAATTAAATAAGAGGTGATGAAATATTTAATGTGATGAAAACAAAAGAATTATAATCAATGGTTGCTGTGAAACACTACCTTTTTCATACTAAGCTGAAGACATTGTTCACAATTAGTTTAAAAATATATTTTTAGCTTAAACAAATGAACATTATTTACACATATACTAGAATACACCATTAACAATATAATCATGTTTACAGGGATTCGAACGAAAGACACAGTCGTATATGGTTATTCTCCAATGGTATATTAAGCGTTGCATGTTGTCGGACATAATTGGATATATTAGGCAAACTGCACAGAATGGCAAAAAAGAAGAGCTCCAATTAAAGAGTTACAGTAGTTTATTACAATTAATAGGTTGACATTTTGAAAAATATAAGAGATACAGAGAAAAAAATTTGGAGAGAAAAAAGGACACGTTTTGGAAGACTTGGTTGGTTCGGAAGTGAAAGAAAATAGAAGTTTGTGAGTCGTACTGTAGCATATTTACGCATCGAATTGCTTACTTATTATAATAAATTTATGAACTGCATCAGTCATTATAGTCTTTGTTAAGTAGTTATGAGTTTCGTCTCCATATATAATAGTTTCAATGCAAGGGACAGAATACATGGATGTTCTGTTAATAAGTTCGCCGCGAATACGAACATACTGAATGCATTCAAGGAAGTAATGTGGCGTAGTTGCACGAAGACCACATGAAATAGATGAGATGTTATTATGTTGCGTATGAAGAGATGCTCAATTAAGGCACTTCACATTGTTCTTAAGCGCGTATTTAACAATTGAGGGCGTCTTTCGACATATGCAAATAAAGGATTTGGAATCGGTCGATCTATGTTAATTACAAATTTGAAGGAATTGAGCGTTTAAGATTTGGTTATGTCGTCCGGAAGATTTTTCCATTCATATACAGTATATTGTAAGAAAGAACTTGACTATGCTGATGTTCGTGCTTGAAGTGTTTGTAGATGTGTGGACTTACTTTGATAGTAATTGCTACGCGAACCAACTTTAAGGGGAAAGATACATTGGTGGAATTCATTTTATACAGTAATATAAATTTATGTTTGCGTCTCCGTTTACTGATGGTTTTCCATCCTAGCTCATTATAAAGGTTTTCTAATGCAACATAACGTGTGCATTAAGAAATTATTCGCGAGGCTTCAGTATGGATTTGTTTAAGTTTATCTTTTTCATATTGTTGTACAATTATCAAACACAGTTTCTGAATATTCAAGAAGCGGTCTAATACACGAAAAGTGTATTTTCTCGAGCGTTTTTCTAACACGAATCGTTTTCAATTGACGCATTATATGGACTCGTTTCCATGATTTCCCCTTTATATACGATATGTGTGCATGCCAAGGACAGTCATTTGACATATTTTAACCAACATGTTTATAGACATTAACGATGGATAAACTAACATTATGCATAGTCAATGACGGATGCGATGGTTTGCTAATTCTTTCGAGATATTAGCATCGATTCCGATTCCGAGGAAATAAGATGTTTACAGTTAGAGAAGGACACATAAAACACGCTTTTGAATACAGTACTAGGTGTACATATGATTTCAGAAATTTCAATTTTATTGCAGAAACAACAAAACATTTAAATGTTTACATTGTATTTCCTTAACATACTGTTTCATTGTTAATATGCGTACTTATAGATGACAGACTGAGTAGAAACATACACACACCAGATATATATCTATGCCATTATTACCACATATTCACGTACGTCAATCATAATGTATTATTAAATTATTTTATAAAAAAGGCCTCTAAAGTCTGCAATAAAACACGTTATATGTTAAAAACAGGTATATCACAATAAACTAACAGCATTATATATTGTCGATATTATCACCCACACTGACAACAACATTATACAGTTATTTCATGGATGCGCGGTCAACAGTCAAAACTGTTGTCCCAAGGTGTCAGCCCTGATACCGAGGGACAACAGTTTTGACTGTTCACCAAGCATCCATGAAATAACTGTTGTATTACCTGATCAAATTTCAAACATAGAAAATAGAGCAAATTTTGTTTAATGCTTTCCGGTGGTTTATAGAAAAATATTAGTGAAATAAAACTGATATTTCACTGTTTCAAACAGAGAAAAATAACCGTGAAAGATATCAAAATTGTTCACTGTTTTACTGTGAAATGACGCCATTTTGTTTGACGAAATGACGTCATTATACCAGCGGGCAACAGTTCAAACTATTACCCGGTCAACAGTTCGAAATATTCACCGGTAACAGTTTAAAACATTGCAACATAACCTTTTCGACGAGGAAATAGCAAAAATAAGTAATTATCATTTATATAAGGCATCGGGTAATACATAAACTTGGTAAGCTCAGATTGAACCAGGGTCTGAACAATTCAAGTGTGAAGATCTGCAATGATTACATAAAAATATGATTTATTAGCAATCTTCTACAAACACATCAATAACACATACCGACAGTGGTGACAACTTTTTAAACTTGCCTGCATGGTTGTGTTTCTTCAAAACTTAATCTTTGTGAAAGAGCACAAAACAATATTAATTCAATCATAAAATAAAAGAAAAACAAGATTAGTGTTTTGTCTCTGAACCATTCAGATATGCACAGTGAACCGAGCATAGTCAACGTTTTAAAATAAAAATAAAACTTTTAAGTATAATACTAAATGGTTACTTGATCATGCATGTATTTATTATTCTTTATTTATAAATTCATTAAACATAGTAACTCACGATGGCGAACGCATTCAAAAAGACAATTGATCTAATAAGAATATATCTACCTTATACATTGATGTTTGAACTGTTTTTCATCATTACACGCGCATAGCAATCACAATTAAATAATTTGTAAAGTCAGATTTCAAGAGTTTATAATATTAAACATTAATAGAAAAAAACTATTGTTTATAAGAAATAAGAAATAGGAAAATTAAAAAAATCGTATAGTATTATTTTTCTGAACATGTTTTCCCCTCTAAGATTCAGTTAGTTAATGTCGTAACATTTGTCGTTGTAGTAATTGCCTTGGGAAATAGGGCCTCATATACTTTCTGAAGGTTGAATTTAAAAGATGTATTATTATCTAGTAAATATGCTAGGAAAATGTAAAAACGTGCACAGTATCAGCCTCTATAGAGTGTGCAATTAAATGTATTATACAAATCAATTGTGACTTATTTATCCACCCAACTTGTCCGTGTTTTAAATCATGTTCATTAAATGTGGCAACGTGTATTTACAATCTGTTCTAAAATATTATTTCATCCCATGTGTCTGTTTTTTTTGGCCATTAACAAGATAAAAACAATTAATTTAGGTATATACTTTTTTTTTAAACTCGACCTTCCGTACGTTTCACTCACTTATAATAGAACGTTAACGACTATTGAGAGTGTAATGCTATATGTATATGTGTCATGTTTACACGAGCGCACCTAATCTATAGAAAGTTGTACTCCGTGTTGGTTTAAATCGGTCAAAAAAGGTAATTTCGAAATTTATCGCGTGACACATAATTAGTATATTGTTGATACAATTTGGATCTTGGATACTTAGAAATGAATCCCCGATTGATGACTACATACATTATTAGTCATACCTATTTGATAAGAAATAGTTTTTTTTTTAGCAAAATATTCTTTGAACGAAACCATTTCGTATGTTTTGTTTTATTGATAAAATAAATGCTGAAAATTATTTGTAAAACCGTTGTTGTAGGTTTCAATCCTCAGATAATAATGTTGAATTTTGTTTAAACATATTTTTTTAGTTCAGACTATAATGCATAACATTCATGTGCATCTTCAAATAGTATATTGTTTAAAGTAATTGTAGTAACGTAAATTATTAAAATTATGACACCGCAAAAAAATGGTGGCTTAGGTAAATATATGTGTCGCATTGTCAAGATTTGGTGTTCCGTTCGTCTATTTTGAGCTTCACACGAAGGAACCAGTATAGTTTTTGAATTCCATGAGGTTGACGTTACGTTTTTGTCCACCCGAGACAGAACTGTCTTCCCAGGGTTTATGTGTATTTCAGGATTGGCAAAACGCACTGTCACCCTTAAGGAAGTTAATATAATTTTATTTATCCGAGCAGATAAACAGACATTGTTTTACCCATGAACATAATAAGTAGTAAATATATATGTACAATATCAGAAGCAGCAATGTAATTTAATATGACCTTTGAGCGCGTAAAGCTATATTAAGGGGTGTTGCTGCAGTTTTGCTGATTTTTTTTCCATCTAATAACTTTTGCTCAAAATTTATATTCAAGTTCTACATACAAATACTGTATGAAAAATGAAATAGAAACATAGGGTCACCGGCCTTGTTTTGATTTTATTCACCATTATATCACATTTTCATTAAAACTGAAAAATCTCTAATTGCATAAAAATGATTAATTACCTATGAAATTGGCAACATATTGATATTATATAAGCTAATACATATCATATACCATTTAATTAAACTACAAACTACCAAAAAATGGAAAACACAAGTTAAATTTTAAGAAATTTTAATTTTTATAATGTTTATGTCACCCAAAAAACGTCATTTTTTTACTATTTTAACACAAAAATGGAATTTAAAAAAGTTCTATCTAATAACGTTTTGCGAAACTGCTCAAATATGTTCATCTACGTATTGTTATCATAAAACAAAAATAAAAAAGGGGGATCACAGCACTTTTAACAGAGATTTTTTTGTTTAACTATCCCTACCGTCTATGTCAATTTCCTAAAAAACAGCAATTAGGCGAAACCCAAGTACCGGTACATAGACTGTTAGAGATATGCATAAATATTATAGATTGTTTACAATCTTAATTGGGATCACAACGGCTTACTAAAACACAACACTAATACAATATTTACTCACAAACCTAAGACCATAAAGTATCTAACTCGACCTTAATCATCCGTAACAGGGACTTGTTGACAGATTTCGGCATGTTTTGAAGTTTGTGATTAAATGCTTTAAATTGATTAATGTAAACAACAACACTAAAGAGCTCCAGGAAAAAACAAGAGTGAAATAAAAGAAAGAAAAAAAGAATAAAACAAAGTTAACCGCACCTGGGATCGAACCACTGAGTACCTATTATGAACCTACTCGGTCATAAATGTGTGATGATTCTGATAACAAAACTATTGGGTTGTGATAATAGCATCGGTGTTGCCATAAATATATTCTCGGTTAAATAAACTGCCGCAACACCCCTTAANCTAAAACACATCAGAGAGCAGAATAGTTTGTCGAAATGTTAATGTTGATATTAAGTGAACGACCTATACATGGTAAAAAAAACATTTGGCAAGTTCTTTAATTTTCAAAAGACTTGATAAATTGATGAATTGGGTGTGTCTACACACATTCACGAAATCATGATGCAGTATTAAACAAACAATACTGCTTCTATCCTGAAAATGCATTAAGGAAGAATCAAATCGCAACCAATTGCAACATTCAAAGCAATTGTACACAATTATTTGGGATCCGTCCTCACTTGGTCTGATTACAGAATCAAATACCAATGGTGTGTTTAATATTCCCATTCTGCTCAGGTTTATTTAATAAATGTATTCAGTCGACAAATGCATGCAGATTACATTTTATCCACTTCATATTCAAAAGAACGTTTTCAGATTGGATTTTTTTTAACGTGCCTGTTGGAAACCAAAAACACAAAGAACATAATTCAAATGTTAATACTTAAATATGGGTTTACATATTTTGTTCCGTTTTGTATACTTTGGATAAATTAAGACAGTTAACAAACTGTTTTTATGATCATAATTCTGAAGAAGATAAAGCAACTTGACATATTCGTTACTATTAAACAACTTTTCTCAACGCATGCTGGAGAACAGAATATTTATACAATTGTTCAATACGTTGTGCGGTCAGTTTTATGTCCAATTAAACACAGATGTCTTGATATTAATCAATAAGACCTCACTGAAAACCTCTCAGTTCGTAACAGATAGTAGCCGTGAGAGTAAGTCATTTAAAGCTGATATATATTTATCAGAAGTTCATACTTATATAAGTCCTCAATATACTTTGGCTAGGAACGTGCATTCATATTTTATTTTTCAAGCGTACTGCATTAATGTAATTGTTTCCTAGAATTCACCATTCTAAGTGTATGCATCGGTCTAAATATATAACAATACTTTTTAAATGAGCAAATTATGATTTTTAATGACGGTCCGCCTTTTTTTCCGTGAGACGGTGCTAACAATAATCCAACTTGAACGCTAACTACATTACATAAAGACGTACAGACATTTCAACAATCTTTCTTTAAACATATATGTATGTCATGTCGTTAAAACCATATTCCCAAGCCATATCATGTTTACCTGGTAATACTTTTACAAACATTGTACTTTAAAAGGAGATAATTCGTATTTGACGCCCTCACCGACCACAGTGGCTGCCAATCGACTGGTTCTTACTAAAACTCAGTCGCAATAATTTCCCAGAAGATGCTTATAGACCTATCACCCTTCATATTTAGAACCCGTGTTATATTGGGTGAAGCAAGCCTGCTATAATTATGGTTGAATACTTATAGTATACCTTTAAAGACTCATAATTGAATTAACACAGAAAAACATACTTGAACAATACGTGTTAAATCGTAAAATTAAACATTAATAATGTATATGTCTATCTATGTATAGAGGGATCACATTGGGAGATTTTATCGTAAGTATAGGTAAGTGCCTTTAAATTAGTAGAAGTATAAATCGTCTGCAAATGTAAACTTGATGGAAATCGTTTCGAAAACGTGCTTGGTTTCTAATTAATTATGTGGTTAGTTTGTAATTTAGCTAACCCTCAAACATTTCTAAACCCCACATGCTTTGCATTCACTGTATCGAAGCAATAATCCCAGTTTTACTCATGTTATGTGTTTAATTGGTGTTCTGTTATAAATGATAAAAGTAAAAATAGTAATGGATAATAACAAGAAATACTGTCCTGATAGAAGTTCTGGAGTTTTAGTGTTTGCAATAGTATACAATATTATAATATTAAAAATATCTGTAAACGCCAATATGTCTTTTAAAGCACAGCATTTGCATAAAATATAGTGAAATATATCAACAAAACATTATATTTACTGTAGATTGGTCATCTAAAAATCATTCATGTAGGGCGAGGAAACTACATACTATGCCCTAATGTTTTTTTTTGGTGATTAACCGGAACTAGCGCAAAGTACACGATCTGTGTTTACACGTAACACGTGCGTTAGACAGCAATCGATAACCGTCGTACTCCACATTCCATAGAACGGCACATATTTAATTTACTTTTTAGTAAACTGTTGGTAAGCGAGTAATATATATATATATATATATTAATTGACCTTTAACATGAATGTGTAATACATGTCAAAGCATTGTACTTTTAATACTATTGTTTGATACTTGGACAATAACTTTTAAATTCGATTACAGAAAAAAAACTTGATTAAAAACATTAACATGTGTCACTTGTTCAAAGAATACTATTAGTCGTATTGAAAGACAAGATACCCACTACGGTGTACTGTATTATGCTTGCAGTTTTTTCCATCTTAAGATTACGTTCAGTGTGGCAAATATGTTCAATACCTTTAAAAATAAATTCACTGTGTAATATAATTTACGCTTAGTAAAAGAGAATTCAAATATTCAAAACACAATCTTTAATATCTATGAGGCAAGATACAATGTTATACTTGACAACAAGGTACGTTGTGGCCATACTTTAATGTTTACTGTGTTTCTAGAATAACCTTGGGAAGATGTGTCCTATGATTTTTTTTTTTTAAAGATTTTTTTAGGTGAATGAAACCGTGGTATAAAAAAAAATGAAAATTAAAAGACAAGTTCTTTTCCATGAATTGTCTAAATCATTGATTGCAGAAGAATAGTTAGGGCATTAACATATTGCTTAAACGTGGGTTCGCTATAAAGCAAATACTTGTACAGATTTAATTCAATTTAGAAAGTGCGACGTTTTTTTGTTGAGGATAATTATACCAACGAGAAGCAAAATACTATAAAAAAAATAACAAAAAATAATGAAATTCCAGGAAATCATAATTGAGCAAATGTGACGTTTTTGTTTTAATGCTGATTATACCAACGAGAAGCCAAACACTTTTAACAATTGTCCACGTTTTGTAAAACCTTTTTATTTAGAGTAATTAAAAAAATAATGAATTTCCAGGAACTTTTTAGTAACGAAACCCTACATTAAAACCGATGTTGCTCTATTAATTCACACATGGCATTAATGACACAGTATACTTTAAAGGAATACTCTCTCATGTATTTTCAGTAGTTTTGTGTAAGTTCTTGTTATCGTCTCTATGGTTTTGTGAGGCGAAGAACAGTACATATTATAAACTGCTGTCACTGATTAATTGATATTATTCATGTATGTAGTATTTATAATGTTAAGCAACCTCTCTTTCTCATAATTTAAGTACTTGTCGGAAATATGTATAACTGTTTATCAAGGTTGTTATCAATTGCATGTACTAAACTGTATCCACATGGGCCATTGGCCTTCTGTAAATGTTTTAAATAAAAAATCTTATAACACTGATCAATATATCTTGATAGTAAATCCTGACTGTCTATGTTGCATCCTTTGATGTTCCTCGCATAGATCAACGCACTACATCTCATTATTCGAATCGCGTGTACACTTACTATGTGTTCAGATCAATTTTCATTCGTTTTAAATTTAATAATTTCAATTGGAGGTGTAATATTGGCTTCACTGTTTAGTTTTTTCTTTTCTGTAAGTTTGAAATGTTTTCACTTAGGTTACATATACACTTGAAGCAAAGAACATTTCATTAGTACATTAATCCATAATTTATTACCAAATCGATCGCATTGCAGACTAAAATTACTAATACCAAACAACACATTACCCTATAAATATGTCAAACTAACCAAGTAGTTCGTAATATTTGTTCAAATCAATTAGATACACAATAAGATATTGGCTAATTTTACTAAACAAGATAAGGGTGTAGCAGACTTCGAAATCCAATGAAATGGCTGGGTTATGTTTATATATTAAGAGGAAACACCAAATCATTACTTAAATGTTCTGTAATCTAATCTTTTCTGGTTGTTGAGTGGTTGTTGTTGAAATTTCCGTCTTAGAGCATATGAAACAAAGCCATTATTTTTTAATGGAAATGAGTATCTTCAATGCTAATGCTCCATAGATTAACAAGGTTGTCTGACCAATCAAACTGTAAATTAGATTGTATGTTAGTTATAACATATCCACCTCGGAGCCCTTTCTAACAGATTTGATTGTATTCAATATGATTGAATGAGAAGAATCTATAAAACGCGCAAAAGTGTATCATGATATGAAATGAGCAGATAATGAGGGGAGAAATACACGCATGCATTTTCTTTCACAGCTGTTACGCTCGTCAAGTTGAATACTATAGGTACACATGTGCCCCTTTTTACAGGCCTAATTTAATTTGACAAAAGCGCTTCAAATTAGCTCAAGGATTCTGCCTGTCCAATAGAGTTTATCATTAGGAAAAAGCATTTTCGCTAAAAGCCCACGGCGATGGTCACTTATGCTTCATTCAAACTTGTAACTATTTATGTCTCCGATACGTGTTAGTTTTCTAGAAATCTACAATCGAAGTCATACGATTTCACGTAATGCATAGTTATGTTGCACATCATAACTTAAATATATAAATACTTCAACCCCCATATCATACTTACGGTTTGCAAAATACTGCGTTTATAACAACTTAAAACAAGTTGCATAGACGAGTGCATCGACTGTTTAAATATTGTGTATGCGTTTAAATATTGAAATATATAAGGTCGATAATATGTTTCTGTTCTAATTACTTAATACAATAATGTCGATGATACTACATGTATCTAGTGTCGTTTATAGAATGTGGCAAAATTCACATACAACGGATACATAAAGATTTAATTGATTGTTCAGGATAATGATATGTGCAAATAAGCATCCCTTGAATCAGTCAAGCCGTGTTTGTTGACTTAAACCGAACGTCGGAATGTTACCATCATACCATCAGGAATATGCTTTAACACATTTAAGAAAGCTTCAACTCCATAATTGTCTACCGGGGATGCGTGAAATGACTTCCTATAGTGATAGTTGAAGTTGGTGAGATTGTAAAATGCCTGTTTGTCTGGAAATGCACTTAAGAACTTTGACATTGAGTAATAGTACATACAATAATGTATGATAATTACCATTAATAAGCAAAGCAGATGATGCGATCACATTGTGGCAAATTTGAAAGGAAATAAATGCACATGCATTTAATTAATTGTGGTTTACTATTGGTGCTCTGATGCCGCTAGTTTCAGCGAAAGCTACAATAATTCAAAACGGCTGTGTCATTTACAAATTGTTTATTTTACAAACATGTATTGGATGGATATAAAATATTTCTGTTTCTCAGTCCTGCAGTCCAGTACTTGGGTTTTAAGTTTAAAAGTAAAACACAATCATTTGCATGCAGTATAACAACTTTGTATTTTTTTAGGTAACTGGAGACATAGATAAATTAGTATTTATTGTAATACGCAATAAATGCATGGATATAAAAATATTTCAGGTAAAACGGTTTGCAATGATGCCTCTTCAGTAATGCACAAATCCTACGTTGTTGGGCCTTTGAGTTATGTATACGTTCCATTATTTACATGCTAAAAAGTATTCTTAAGAAAACTTCCGTTTAAGAAGTATACTACAAATTCGTGCTTAAAATGACAAATATCCAACGTGTTTATTACCAAATATTAGATAAGTTTGTCACTAGAGCTAACACAAACCGACATTTATCAGCTTTTTATCGTATTTGTCCAAGATAATTCTTAAATAGTTCTCTTTGAAAAGTTATGAAAGCTGTTGCAGTATTATTAAGTCATGGGTCAATAGATGAGTGAAAACATTGAGCGACATCTAAACATTAACTAGATTTGTGTTTTTTGTCAGGTTGAATATTTATAATACATTTATTTTCCTATCCGATTATGAGTAGTTGGTATGCCTTATAAACAGAAATATACTAAGAATTGGATTGGTTCAGTACTTCATGTACGTCTTAAAAGTGCAACATATTTTCGATAAGTATATGTAAATTGATCACAATCATACAATTATTAAATATTTATTAATTTCGTGTGCGGATCTTCAAATGTTAAATTAAATTATATCTACTTGACAGAAACATCTTTGGGGATAGTCCATGTTCCGGAATAGTCTTGACTGGTACGTTATTCCACGTGTATAAGACATATCACCTACGCCGTGTTCTATTATATGTTATCGATCGGTGATGGAATTTCCAAAACTTATCATAACAAGGCATTCTACACTATGAGCAATATGTTAATGTCAAAGCTGTGTCCTCCATACTGCACTATATATTTTCAAATGCGATTTGGGTACGTGTTTATGCTATTATTAGTCGATGTAATTAATTTATGTTATAATCTTAGCGAAAAGATTGTATTATTTATTATACAACAAGGCATGTTATTATGATGATTATGTTGAATCATTCCAAAGAAATATGGGTTAGCATGTTGCAAATAAAAACATGTTTTTTAACTGAATGTTAAACGAAACTATGCTCGTGTACTAAACTAATTAGGTGAATCTATATTCAGCTAAATTCCATTATGTTAACAGACACAAAATGATAACTAACGACAGACACATTGAACTCGTATCATATTTAACATGCAACATGATCAACAGGGACGGCTAGATAAATAATTAATAAACAACATCTTTGATTTTTCTGGTCGCCATGGCAACTAATGCATTATGTTCTTAAACGGCTTCAAATAATACACTGGGAAAAGTCTCATAATTTGCGTTCTACATAATTAATGCGCACAACCCGAGAATATGCGAAACCTTCTATAATCACAAATTGATTGCTACTTCTTATACATCTTAGCTCTTTCCATTACAGTCTACGAATAATTGGTTCAATATACTGTCTCTCTATTAGCTCCAGGATCATATGTTTTCATATAAACGCGCTGACACTTCTTTCGTTTTTCTTGTTTTTCAACTAATGGATACTTAAACATTTATTAATCATGTACACTTACGTACACGCACGTAGAGATGGGTAATATATAACAATAGACAATTTCTTCTCGTATTAAAGATCATCGTGTTCAAAGCAATACCGACAAGATTTTCATTTTAAGACTTATCGTCTTCTATATAATGCTCTTGGGATATGCTAAATTGCTTCGTGAAGTTGAAACGGAAGAGAATTAAATTGTAATTTCAGTGTCTGTCTGGAAATCGTTAGCAGAACTGATTGACGAATTGATTAATGACCCTTGTATGGAGCTGATTGTAAACATTATGTTTTTTATCCTGGTATACATTAATAAACATTTACGGTAAAGTCTGTGTTTTCTTGAGTTAACAGAGCGCGTTTTCTACGTTTTGCATCTTTTTAGGACTGGCGCAATTGAACAAACTTAATGCACATGCGTTTTCTGCAAAGTTATGAAATGAAAAAGTATAGCTGACTTCTACTCCGATATAATTTGTTTTGGTGACACGCTTTTATATATAGCTTGAGGTTATGGTGGTATTGTAAAGTTGCTAATGGGTAGCACCATTTGAAAATCTTACAAACACGTATAGACTTTCAAACTACATCTTATATTTAATTAAACATAATACTCGTTAATATAAAATAATCATAAACGATACTTATTTTGGAAGTAAATTATGTTGTTGTTTTCATCCGGGCAGTATACGAGACTGGTTGTAAATGTTTGCAAATCACTCAATAATTATTTTGAACCAAGGAGGAACCAGTTGCATAAGTTAGTAGACTGCGTGCCTATTTTTTACGCACATCAAAATTTATAGTATTCGTACGCAATTAAAACCATTCCAAAAAGTTGACTTCATTTTCCGGTCATTTTACGTTGTTTCAGTCATAAAAACTTTCTGAAAATTTGTCTTAATTCATCGATAGTAACACACCAAAATGCCGAAATGAAAGCGGACAGAAACGGCGGCGAAACCGCAAGCTAAGGGTACGGTAATTGATTTTGAGGATATCATTACGGAATCCAACGTTGTACCCCCACATATTTCGACTGATGCAGATCGGAATTGTGGTGAGGGCGGGCTGGCGGATGTGGTGGAACGTCCGGCCTCATTTTTAGGTGAAAGACTAAGTGACTATGATTTGGCAATTCATGTCCCTAGTACGATTAAATGGCAAATCATAACTGGTCAATATGTAAATTAAGCCCTTTTGTTAAAAGGCCAGTCAGAACTATCTGTTTTCAAGTCGGGTGGTCTACTAACCGTTGCGGCTGACGGTTCATTACAGACAAAACCTAAAGAATGCAAAGATAAGGTACCAAATATTGATAAATGGACTGTTTCTTTTTTGATATTTGCTTCCATTTATCTGAAACAACACCCGCATAAAATGCAGGAATTACTACAGTACGTGTTTAATATTAGAGAAAGCGCAAAAAGCAAAGGGGGATTTGCATGGAGGGCATACGATGAGCTATTCAGGATGCGGCAAGCTTCCCAACCTGCCCCCTGGTCTCACATTTAACCGGACCTGTGGTGGCGCTGTACATTAGGGCTAGAGGTTAATCAGAGTTCCCTTACTAAGTCCACGACATCACGGGCAACATGCAATTACTTCAACTAAGGGGTTTGTAGGTTCAATAACCGTCATTTCAGCCATACATGCTCTGGGTGTGGTTGTCAACACCAATAAACATATTGTCCTAATTCGAAAGGCCAAACAAAACCATCAGCACATTTAGGAGGGAATTTCTCCCCCCTTTTTCGGCCCCGTGGAAGACCGTTCCCCAGAGGAAGACCTTTCACAGGCCGTTAATTGTAGCCAGAATCATTTACAACTAGCTCCAAGCCCCGTTGATGTCAACAATTTACATGTTTATGCACACGGTTATGATAATATACTGATACAAAAAGTGGTTGATGACTTTAAGCACGGTTTTCCTATATGCTACACAGGCCCCCGTGTGTTTCGTGAAACTAAGAACCTTCAGTCAGCTGTTTCAAGTCCTTATTTTATTATTAAACATAAAATAGGTGATGAAGTTTTATTGAAACGGGAAGCGGGGCCCTTTCAGTCACCCCCATTTCAGAAAATGATACGATATAGAGGTACCTGAACATACAAAAAAAATCGAATGATACACCATCTTTCATGGCCTGATGGTATGTCAGTTAACGATTTTATTGAATCGGTTGACTCTTTAGTACACTATTCTAGCTTCGATCAAGAAGTCAGTATGATCAAACGTTTGGGAAAGAATTGTAAGTTATTTAAGGCTGATATTAAAGATGCTTTTAGACTAATACCAATAAGGCCTCAGGACTTTGAACTGCTCGGTTTTAAATTCGAAAACCAATATTATTTTGATAAATGTTTACCGTTTGGTGCAGCAAGCAGTTGTAAAACATTCGAAACTTGCTCATCATTGTTTCAATTTTGTGTCGACAAGACACCATCTGGGGAACGTATGCATTACCTTGATGATTACCTTGGGGGAGATTATTCAACTGCTTCTTGCACTTATCTACTCAAAATATTTCTCAGGGTTATGTCTGACATGGGAGTACCCATTTCAAAAAAGAAAACACAGGGTCCAACGGAGGTGCTTGTTTTCCTTGGCCTTGAACTTGATTCCAACAACATGTCGGTACGCACACCACAGACACAAATTGATGAAGTTATACTAAAAATAAACAGTGTTTTGTCTTAAAAAAGGCTACACTGAAAGAAATGCAGTCTTTGATTGGTTCTTTTAATTTTTGCTGTCGAGCTATACCATGAGGACGCCCTTTTTGTCGGAGATTAAAAGATTCTATATGTGGCTTGTCCAAACCTTACCACCATATAAGAGTAAAACAGGAGATAAGAAAGGATTTGTCAATGTGGTAAGAGTATTTAAGGTTCTTTAATGGAGTGTCAATATTTCATGACCAATTTTGGGTGTATGGCGAGGATCTTGAGTTGTTCACAGACAGTGCTAGTGGTTCCGGCCTTGGTTATGGGGCATATTTTCAAGGAAAAAGTTTCAACGCTAAATGGCCAGCACACTGGCACACGTGTGGCTTGTCAAAGGATATAACATTCAAAGAGCTTTTTCCCATTGTTGCTTCAGTTTTTGTTTTGGGAGACATGCTAAAAGATAAAAAGATACGATTTAACTGCGATAATATGGCAGTAGTGGATATCTAAACAAGCTATCATCCAAGAATTCAAATGTTATGCTCCTAGTTAGCATCCTCACGTTACAATGTTTAAGATTAAATATAATGATCAAAGCTGCTCATGTTCAAGGTAAATCAAATGTGATTGGTGATGCGTTGTCTCGTTTTCAGTTAGACAAGTTCAAAGCAGTTGCTCCACACGCAGACATCAAACCGCAAATAATACCAAACCTTCTTTGGGACGTCTTCAACGACGAGCTGGGGTCTTATTGAGGGCGGGAACAGCAGTTAACACTCAATTAACTTATAATACTGGTTTAAACGCGTTTGCGTCATTCAGAGCCGAGTATGAACTAGGACAAATCTAGCCTACAAATACTCATCAAGTTATTTTGTTTATGGCTTTTTGCTTCTTCGAAGTGGGTAGGGCACCTAGCACAATCGCGACGTACATTGCGGGCATTAATTCCTACCACAAATTGCATGGCTGGGAAGATTTTCAGAATTATTTTATCATTACTAAAGCTCTTGAAGGTTGTAAACGTAAACCACAAAGGATTTACGGGCTCCTATAACGATAGACGTTTTAGTAGCCTTGTGTCTGGTTTTGCCCTAAACTTGTTACAATCGGTTTAAAACACTGTGGTTCCATGCTCTTTTCACGCTGGCCTATTTAGGTTTATTTCGTGTGGGCGAGTTAGTAGCTAGTGGATCTTCAGTTAACCTTTTTGTAAAGAATTTAGAACTGACAGTGGACTATATTTGCATTACATTACATTATTATTAAACCAATCAAAGGGGTAAGCCCGTAACAATCAAACTGCATAGATAATCCAGGGAAGAAATTTGTCCGGTGCGGGCTATCAAGGCCTACTTAGATTTAGATGTTTCTGACGACCCCTTATTCCGTCACAAGGATGGCTCTTTAGAAACTAGGCAACAATTTTCTGGGGTGTTAGCTAAATGTTTGAGGAAAACCAAATATTCCACAGGACATTTTCGATTACATAGTTTCAGAATTGGGCGTGCAACAGATTTGGCTAAACAAGGTCTACCGGATGAAAACATAATGCTTCTTGGCAGGTGGCACTCGGATTGCTTTAAAATATATGTCAGATAAAATGCCTCACGAAGACGAAGGCTTGTAGTAGTATTAAGCATAAATATTAGAGCAGTTTACACAAAATATATATATATATATATCTTTGATATAATATTGATTAACATTTTCTCATATGTTGAAGCAGAAGTGCTGCTAGGTTATCCCCCCTGGTTAACCACTCCGTATGGCAGATACGGAATATCAAAGACAGGGAGTATAGGTACCTAAGAACTGCATTCCAAGCTTGCCTCTTGATCTGGGTCGTTATTCTGCCTCATCGGATTCGGCCAGGGGCTGACAATGTTAAAGCAGATAATAACAAACGTAAGCGTATTAATCGGTTGGGTAGGATGCTGGTTATGGCTGCTGGACACGGGGATGTCCTCTCTTGCGACATTCAGCAAGAGGACGGATTCTTTGGGTCTGACGGCATTCATTTGAACGAGGTCGGTCTGGAGTTCTATTTGGATTCGCTCAGAGACACCATTATTAAGCATTGTTCATAGATACTTTTTCTTATAGAATACACAATTGTGGTTCGAGTCATTTTGTAATCCCCTTTGATTTTACGGTTATACTTAAAGTGTTTTATATTTCTGTGTTTTGTATTATCAGGTGTCCTTTTTGGTTTGAATTTTTGGGGGAAAACTTAGTTTCTGTTGCGGGAAAAATTCAACCGGCTGAGAAAACAAATACATACTTTACTAGGCACGAATTTATGTAGGGAAAATTTATCACGCAAAATTCATTTTATAATATCTTTGGCTGACACTGATCTGTTGATGGGGCAACAACACCCCATTCCCGTCACTGAAGTGATGGCTACAGATATTCTAGGTATTTTGTTCAGGTTTATTTAAATTATGTTCGTTGTATAGGATGCTGTGGTTCATCCAATTGAACGGTAAAGGTATCTGGATGCTGTGGTTCATCCAATTTCAAATTAAAGGTATGTGTGGATGCTGTGGTTCACCCAATTACAAAGTAAGTGTGGATGCTTTGGTTCATCCAATTTTAACAGTAAATGTATGTGTGGATGCCGTGGTTCATCCAATTTAAGGTTTGTGGTTGTGGCCCGTGTTTTGGTAGCAAACTCAGTGTGTCTGGATGCTGTAGTTCATCCAACAAGTTTAGCATGTCACAGTTGATGCAATTTAACGTTATCTCAACTGGTTGTATTTTAGCGACCTACGATACATTCACGTTATCCCGTAGTGTCGTTAGCCCGCGGCCTTATTATCTCCACACTGCTTATATATATTAGATGTAAATTTAAATGGGTAAATAAATGTTAGTAATGTTTTGTGTGTTTGAATTTACTTCTTAATGAAATAATGTAGCTTTTTTTCGGGAAACGTTATGTCGCTTGTTTTGTGCGACTTCTTTAAATAAATTAAGCTCAAATCATCATAATGTGTTATACATAGATATACATAGTTTAGCTGTTTGATGTTATAATAACTATTTACTTTTACAAAATGTATACTTGATTGCCTCTACTAACGTTCAGAGCTAATTTCTTATTCACTTTCAAAACGATAAAAGCATTGCACTGATTGTTGTAAATATTGTCAGAAGTCAACCTTGAAAAATAGGCTGTTGTCAGTCTCTTATGTATGTCATATTACAGGATTCAATTTTAACCACGTGGTTGGCTCTTATATGATACATTATAGTCTTCGAACAACCAAATAACTTACATTGGGAACAAAGTAATATTTATCATTTATGTCCTCTTATTAATCACAATTGTTGTCCATATGAGTTTTCATTTTAAGCCTCTTTTCAATCATCGTTTGTGATGTGATAACTATACAAGCAACACCATCCGACAAAATGTTTTACAGTGTCCGTCATTTAATATGCAAATGGTCTCAGGTGTTTTGTATATAAACATAATGCAGTGCGAATAATACTTCTTGCATAAACTTTTGCATTTAACAACCACAATACATATGGTAAACTAAAAAAGTGGTCATTTTATTTGTTAAAAAGCAATCAGGTACACAATAAGATATTGTCATGGAATAATTGGCTGAATTGACTAAAACAGATAAGAGTGTAATGCTTGGTAATCCAATTAATTAACTGAGTTGTTCGTATACGTTTAGAGGCAAAACCAAATCATTTTACTTAAATATTCTCCAATCTAATTTTTTTCTGGGTTTTGATTGGTTGTTGTTGAAATTTCCGTCTTAAAATAAATGTATAAAACAAAGCTATACGTTTCAAATAAATATCTTCATTACAAGTGTTCCAGAGTTTTTCACTCTTGCCTGACCAATAAAGGGTAGATTATATTCTATGTGAGTTATAACATATTCACCTCTATTGTATTCAATATGTTTTAATTACAACATGAATGAGCAAATTCTATTAAACGTGCAAATGTGTATACAGATATGTAATGAACAGATAACGAGGAGAGAAATAAACACGTAAACTTTCTTTCACAGCGATTACGTTCGTCAAGTTGAATGAGTACAAATGAGCACTCTGTACAGGCCTAATTAAATGTGACAAACGCGCTTCAAATTAGCACCAGAATTGTGCCTGTCAAAAGGAGTCTATCATTATGAAAAAGCATGTTCACTAAAAGCCCACGGCGATGGCCACTTATGCTTTCATTCGAACAAGGAATTATTTATTTTTCAGAGACGTATTAGTTTTCTATAAATCAACAGTCGGAGTCAATACATTAAATTGCACGTTATGCATATGTGCGTTGCACATCAGAACTTACTTATATAAATACCACAAACCCCATATAGTACACACGGTTGCTAAGAATTGTGTTCATAACAACTTAAAACAAGTTGCATACACAAATGGTTAAGTAGTGTGTATGCTTGTAAATATTAACATATATTATGTTGATAATATGTGTCTGTTCTAATTAATTAATACAGTTATGTTTATATTGGTACATTTGTATGATTTCGTTCATGGAATGTTGCAAATTTCATATATAACGGATAAATATAGATTGAAATGATTTTTCTGGTAGCTGTTATGAACTCATCAGCATCCGTTGCATCAGCCATTACTGACATGTTTGTTCAACATAAACCCAACGTCGGTTGTTTTGCATTATGTCAGAAAGATGCCTCAGCAACTTGTAACTAATGCAAAGTTATTTACGTAATTATGTCTGCTGCCAACTGACATGGCAAATATGTGGAATCATTAATAGTCTGGTAACTACTATGTGTAATAATCAAAATAAACTCAGTGTAAACACATTAATAATGTTACAGCCTGTTCAAATATTAGAGACGAAAAACCATTGAGGCCAAAATGGGATACAATTTATTACATTCTTTGTAAATGCGCAAACAATGCTTTCACCAAATCGATTGTTCGATTTGTTACATTCACCAAAGGAATGTCATGTAGTAATTAGTTTCATTAGTAAACGTTGTTTTAGCACTCCGTTGGAAAACAAATATCCAAACAACAATTGATCGCCATGTACATAGACATTCCAGGAAATGCCTCTATATATATATATATATATATATATTCCATATTGATACCGGGTTTTACTGTTCCATTAACCAATACTTTTTGATGACATTACTCGCCGTGGAAAGGCACAAGTGAGCAAAAAATTGTTCCTTACATCATATGATGCAAATTATGTTATTTGGCTTACAATGGATAGCATAGAATCATTGATGATCGTGTATTGGCCAATCTAAAAAGTTGAATTGCTGATTTAATTATTAGGCTGTTTAAACCCTATTTGCAATACCAATTGTAAAAAAGTAAACAATATGTTTGGTATTTGTTTTGTTAATGTTTTATTTTAAATACTGAATTCGGCAATTTCTCACTTAATTAAAGTCCCTTATCTAAAGATGAGTACAATTTAATTTAAACAAACAATAATAAAAAGATCTACGAAAATGATTATGATAACTGCATCAACACAATGTTTCCTTTTATTGCAAATAATCAGACTATTTAGATACATTTATGAAGGCTATATAACGCATTTATGAAGGATATATAACGCGTTTTCTTTCAAACTGTGACCATAAGAACGTATTAACGAACACAAAGTTAATAATATATTAAGTTTTAAAGCGTGAATCTCGTCAGTTGCTTAAAAAAAAGCCGTGTTCAATTCCGTGCGGTACCGTTTTTTTTTATATTTATATTACTTTAATAATTTTATAAATCCAAAGTTGTATTTTGTCTTCATGAATTGATGCAACATCTTTATTCAAAACTACGAAAATATTTAAATGCCCTTTAAATAAAGGACCATATGTTGTCTTAAAAAAAGGCTGATCCATTAGGCTGATAATAATAATCAACAATGACGTTATGAATAATAATTTAAAGTTATGCTGTCTCATGTAGATAACAATTAGAAACAAACTGTTTCGCAATCAATCAATACATTTGAAAATGCAAGTTCGAGCAACTTATATTGCAGACAGACGAACAAACAACACAATAACGAGAAAAAGTGAGTACAATATTTACATTCAACCAAGATAAGTGTAACTGCAATAAGCAAACATGACTCGAAAAACAACAACAGAACATACAAGAAATGAGAATGCTTACATTGGTTTGAACCTTTTATATTTTCTATGTGGATGAACTTAACGTATGGCTTTCGACGAAGAAACGAATGCAGGAATGTTGATTAGACATAAAAAAAAATCCAGCCTTGAAGTCAAGAACACAATTAATATTCAATAATTAATGTGTAAATATAATAGCCCCAGTGTTCCCAGATGAATTAGGCTATATTGTCTAGAGACGTAACACAAGTACTTTCCAATTATGCATCGACATGCTAATTAGAAGAAAAAATCGTTAGACCTATAACGTATTACATCAGATCCTAATTTATGCTGTAGCCTGACATTTGATAATCATGAGAATATTCTGAATCATTTAGTGGCTTCAGTTTGACCAGTGGTAAAGTTCAAGTCGTGTGATTACTGGTAGAAGTGGACTTGTTCACGCATGAAGCTATACAAAACTTGACGATTTTTGTCATTTCCTGCTTTCAGGACCTAAGGGAAATTTCTCTATCATTAACATGTGTGAGCTACAGTCATGAAATCGGACTCTTAGTAAATCACCGAGATAACTTCCTCAAGACGATATGTTGTCAATTTCCAACCTCCAGACTTCGATTGTATTACAAGGATAAACATGGCTTTCATACGTGTTTCTTTCTGTTTATTGCTGTTTCGCCTGCCACCTTGTTATTTTGGTGTGTTTGTGTGAAATGTTTAAATCGATACTATGTCAACTTTTTAAAGTGATTTTACGAAATGAAACGTGAACAAAATAGAACTGGATATACCAAATACATATTATCAAAATACGTGTTACACTAAAATGGAAATCGTTCGACACATAAATAGAACGATTGGTTGGAAGAAGATTTTTAAGTAAACAATACGCCTAAAGTGCATTTAAGTATACTCAAAATTTGAAAATATAAAAATAAATAAAACATACAATCGTGCATGTATTTATAAACACCATAACATTATAAGTCTAATTGACTAAGCGTATATTAAGTAGACAAATGCTCAATACCAATTGGTTAAAAGATACCACATTTAGCTGATTTTGCAAATATAAGTATGTGCTTGATTGTACTAGATTTATACTTTAAACCCCATCTAAACGATGCTTCAGCAGCCGTGATTCATTTGACTCTACATTGTATTCTAATCGAATTCATTTGTAATAATTCAATTATATCCAGACGCTTCAGTAAATCGTCGCTATTCAATGCATCTGGATTTGTAAAATTGATCGGCCATTATTTCCGTAAGGCTAATAACAAGTTCAGTCTTAAAATTCACCCTTTAGAAAAAAAGTTTGAGTTTTTAGAGATTACTCCTTTAAATCATCTTTTTGGTTAACGAAACAAAGTCATATTCCATAATTCATTTCGTGTTCTATATTTCTCACTTAGTACGGTACCAGTTCCCGATTCGCTGTCATGTTGTAACCGACATGATTTTGTGTCAGCTTTTAAAATATTACGGGGTTATTTGATTATTCATTTTTAAAAAACGTGCTATCTCACAGCTATAGTGTACATTTCATGTATTGATATGCCGGATAGTTCATACAAACCACTTGTTAACTTCAGTGATACTCTATTCCAATGCGAGTGAGATTTTAAATAAATGAATATTATTAAAGATCAATAAAAGATTCTTCAATAGGAACAATACAATAAATAAAATTTTATTAAACGGCAAACCCACTTTCTGAGTTCATGACACTTAATAGAGCGTTGACAGTATTTGATCATTATCCATTAGTTCTAAATCAAAACGCACACATGGTCATTTTTATTTAAATAATAGCACTCATCTTGTCATAAATACAAAATACAGATTAGACAGCTATCTATCTAAGTAGTACCAAATAACTTGGAGAAATTAGGAGATCAATTTCGGCAAGAGTCGTATACAAACTAATAATAATTCAGAAGTACATAATATAAAGTTGGATTCATAAATGCATGAGCGTACACCATTTGTTCGGTGATGACCTTTAAAATACAGGTTCAAACTTTTAATAATACGGTTCCTATCGAACGTTGCACAAAACGTTAGCCATTGGTGCATGACCAGCCAAAATGTGTGCAATCGTGTGAAGTCCATTTTCATAAACGTTTCGATCCACGCATTTGTGAACACGATATGGCAATGATCGATATGCCAGATATTATAAATCATGCTGTCTCACATTTGATGAACATGACGGATGGGTTGTTGATTTATCCAGAAGAAAAACCACAGTAATCGAAGATATTTCAGCCAATTTGTTTTATGTATATTAATGATTGACGGCTACGTGGGGCCTGTAAAAAGGCTTATTTGTTTAAATAATTCGCATTTTTAAATTTCATAGAAAGTTATATCAAGTTATATCAAGCATTATGCAATATCACTTTGATACATATTTGTTACATTTCCAATACGGTCCGTTTGTATTCTTGAATTGCATTGTATGAGTCGTCGTTCAAAGCTGCGTCCTCTAACGGATTTTCGCTTTCACACAAGTTTGTAATTAATACGATAAAACAGATAAGACAAATGTTGTACAAAAAAAATGTTCTACTTTGTCTTAATAAGTTATAACCACATGTGTTATATTGAACTATCGAAAGAACAGTTATTTTGTAAATAGTAATTACTTTTGTGTATACGTTCTGGTTATTTTTGTGCTGATTTTCAATAAAACGAACGTTATATTCATATGTGTACATGATCTGTGCTTTTATCATTCACTATACTCGTGTCTCTCTGTGTGTTCAATATAGTCTTTCCAAACTGTTCGACACAGAACAAAAACACTAGACGTCACGGTACATGAACACACACAAAAACAAAGAAGATAACTAAGATCGCTTTAGAACGGTCAATACAATGCATAGAGGCTCTAAACGTCAATTAACACAATATTTTATTGTAAAAAAAACCTTAACTCATGGAACCAAACATCTAATCAAATAGCAATACAACAAAAACAAAACGCAGTGTTATTAAATTACCATTTAACTATTTAACGGTTAAATTCCAGAAAAATAGAACGGTACATTTTCAGTGCATTTTGAAATAAAACAGATGTCAGATCTTCACATTATGGTTGTTTTTTTTATTTCATCTTTAATATGTGCAACTGTAATGGAATCACAATTAAAGTCATATAATGTTTTTCTTTAATAACATAGCAAGAAAGCAAACTTGAACGAGTGCAACCTATGCGAATAACACGAAAGACGGAATAATATACTTAGCATATTTCGAAGAGATTCTCAAAAAATAAACTTTGGTATCTTTCCATTAATATCGCTATCTCCCAGCGTGATAATAAGACAACCATCAATATAAAAACAACTAACGATGCGTATATGCCACTTTCAATATCTTTATTTATAATGGGAATCACATACTTGAACCATATAAACACCAGGAAAGCAAAACTTGTAAATCATTGTAGATTTGTCAATTATGTAGAAAGATTATTCCATGAAAGGGTTGTAATGTCGAAAAATGTACCAATATTTCTAATGTCACAATGCATTGATGTTATTGTATTAAGTCCCAGAGAACGAACCTGAAAATTATCAATGCGCTGCCATAAATCACACATCGGCACAATGAATATTCACCCATACAAGTATTGAATTATGAAGCTGACAACGGCGTGTACACGCATACAAATGCATAATTAAAACAAGACAATGTAGTAAGTGATTTATGAAACTTTTAAAAAACAGGTTTTATTCGAAAACATTGAATGTGGTTACAATGGGTGTCATCCTATGTGTGCGTTACTTTATTGAATGCAACATAAAATATTCATGTTATATTCATTCCAATGCAGCTATAATTTGTCTGAATCTGGTTGCTTCCACATTGATATGCTTCATGACATCAGCAGACAATTCAGATTCAGATTTCCGCTTCACAATTGAAACGACACATAATAGAAAAATTCATTAATAACAAAATGTATGACTAACGAGAACGGATATTGTTCAAGTTAATACATGCATGATCTGATTTTTGGTGATGAGTGTGTGTATAATGTGTAACCTTTATACATGAAGTGTCATTGAGTTCGCTTTAAAGTCATTATAGTCGGGCTAAGTGTGATAATCGGCTAGCCTTTATTTTTGTTTAAACCCAGATGCTTTGCATCAACCGTTCCATGGAGGTGCCTAAATAATTAATGGTCGTGGCGCTAGTATTGGCCTGTATTGTGCAGGCAATTGTCATTTGATTGAAATGAACAAATGCGGACAATTCTTTCTCAACTCTTTATGTTTCTTGAGTTTAGTTATTTCTAAATATTGAAAGTCGGATATTGGTAGTTGGAACATAAAGATGAAGATAAATGTGAGACTTCGTTTCAGGTCGGTGCCATTGACTTGTCCAGTGTAATCGTATGCCTTTCAGTAGATGCAAACTAAACCTTCCCGTTTTTCGTATATGTCTTATCTGTTCAGACGACACTGTAAAATGTTTCGGTGATATCACTTGCCATGTACAGATGTTATAACAGGCGTTGTATATATTAGCTACTATCCTATCTTAACATCGAAAATCTTAAAATCATAAAATGTTCAATATATGAAAAATATATTCCTGATATATCGGTATTTGGGACATACGAACGTCTAATGATACACCGACTCCAATGCTTGTGTGGGTTAGTTTAAACATATTTTGTTGTATATAGATATATGTGTATGCTACAGTGACTTAAATAAAGACAAATAAGTGCATGTATATGTATGCAAACGGATTAGGCATTGAGTGATGCAAACACAAAAAGGGCCCTTTCACTAACAGCTTCAATGTTACATGTTGTGGATAATTGATTATGTTGCGGTGTATTTGTGTTTCTACCTGGTTCAAAAGCAGGTTGGTGTAAACAGGTTCTGAATTCATCTGATGCATATTTTAGATGTTTCTCTTGTATAGCATTCATATATTTCTCTCTTTATAATTAATGTTTGAATATTGAGCAATGTAAAAATTGAATGTTTGAGTAATGTATAACAGTTCAACTTAGGAGATCTATTTATTTATGAATAATAGCATGAAATAAGTTGTCAAGCAATCATGCTTGCAGACACATGAATATCTTCGTTAAACACATGTTTATTAAACAATCTTCTTCATGTATTGTTTTGATATGGGTAATTTATAATTATTTTATTTAAATGTTTTGTTGGTTAAATCATTGTAGTTTAACATACTGTTGATACGTTTCACTGTGTTGGTTTCATTTAAAGAAAGTTTTTCTACTGTAATATACTAATTTATCAAAGTATATCGTCGGTAGATATGACATGACAATCTTCTTTTATTAGTGTGACGTGGAGAGCTAATATCATTGTATCGTGAGCCGCATATTTACGTAAATTAATTACTAAATATAGCATTCATATATGTTTAGTTTCTAACTATTGGTTAAACATAATTTAAATGTATTGTACGTTATGATACATTTCATGCGGTTTTAGATATATACTATATTTGTAAGTAACCGAAAAGTTGTAAAAGGTGGAACAGCTTTCGTATGGCACAAATGGTTGTATTATTGTTTTCCTCTTTCGCTAAATTAATACGATAGGAATATATCAATTCAATGTAAAGCATGTTTTTTGGAAATCGATCGCACTACGGTAGAGTATGAGTATGACTCAATCAAGAGAGATACATTTTCTTAGAAACTGAACAATCTTTTCTGTGTTCTTTGATCATGCGAACAAGCTAGGACTAGTACTTTATGAACCAGCAAGAAATGTGACGCCTGGAGACGACGATATGCGTTGGAATGACAAGTGTTTACCACCACACCGATAGCCAGATTGGCATACATGATTTACTTCATTAACATACACATTTGTTTAATTGGAACCTTGTTTGTATTTGTGATTAAATTCATGTAATAGAAAAGTTAATGTTTTCTACAGTTTTACAGAAAAAAGGATAAATAGATATAATAAGAGATTCGGTGGTAATCTTTTAAAATACAGATTCAATGTTGAATAATACCTTTCCTATCTAAAATTGCACAAATCCTTAGACATTGGGCTAGACTAGACACAATGTTTGTGAAATCGTTTGAAGTCGCTTTACATCTATGGTTCGATCCACGCTTGTGTGAATAAGATCTGGCAATGATCGAGATAAATGCGAAAGACATATATCATAAATCATGCTGTCCCACACCTAATTAACATAACGGATGGGTTATTCATATATCCTGAATTAAAACCACAGTAATCAAAGCTATTTCAGCCAAATGGTATTAGGTACATAAATTATTGACGGCGGCGCGGGACATGTTTACAGTTTATTCTAATTAATTTGAATAATTCATATTGTTGAATGTCACAAAAAATTGAATTATTTTAAAAGCATTATGCAATATAACTTTGTTTAATATTGTTTCATTCTGAATATGATCGGTTTTCATTTTTGAAATGCATTGGATCAGTCGTCGTTTCCATCTATGTCCTTTTACGGAGAGTCGAATACACCAGATTGTCTATACTAAAACAAACGTTATATTCATATATGTACTGTGCATTTATTAATCAATGTAATTACTCTTGTCCCTCTGTATGTTCAATAAAGTAATGCCAAACTATCCGACAGAGCATAACAACACTAGACGTCACGGCAAAAACACAAACACAAAAATAAATGAATATAACTATGATCTATTAAAAACGGTCAATGCAAGAAACAGATGCTCTAAACGTCATTTCACAAACTATTTTATTGTACAAAACAAATTTCCTCATAGAACCACAATTCTAATTAAAAAAAAAACAATAAACAAAATGCATTATAATTCATTCACCATTTAACTACTTTACGGTTTAATGCTAGAACAACAGAACTGAAGATATAAATTGCATGTTGAAATGAAAAGGATTTCAGCTCTTCTAATTATGCTTGCTGTGTATATCATCTTCAATAGTTGCGACGGTTATGAACTCACATTTAAAGTAATACAGTTGTGTCCATATAATCACATAGCAAGAAGGCAAAGTTGATCGAGTGCAGCCTATGAGAATAACAAGACTGACAGATTAATGTACTGATGCTATTTTGAAGAGTTCACAATAATTAATCTCCTTTGATGTCTGTTCATAAATATCGCTGTCTCTCAGCGTGATAATACGAAAAGAATCAACATTAAAACCATGCACGTTCTTTATATGACACGTTCAATATCTTCTAGGAGTATGGGTATCATATATAAGCACGTACTTGAACCATATTAACAGCAAGAAAAACAAACTTGTTGGATCGTGTAGATGTGTCAATTAGGTAGGGTCCTTCGAGAGTACTTAATGTGACGGAAACATATAATGGGGATATTTGTATGAGTTTTACCTTTTATAAACTCGTTTCCACAGATAGGTAACATGCATTAATAAATATACGATACCTATTATTATTGAAACCTGATGCGTTGCTAATTTGGTAAGTCCATAATAACTGCATTAGTGACGATGACGAATTTATTTGAACCATAAAACATATATTCAGCCAGAAACAGCAAACTTGTGAGACCATTATCATGGAAACCGCATTCGTTGTTAATTGGACATGTTCAATACGCTAAGCATTAAGGGAATAACATAACAGAACAGCACAGATGCGAGTTAAGCATATACAGCTCATTGTCAAAACAAACAATAAAGCAATACTCAATAACCATACAGCAATTACTTGAACACTTATATTTTTAAAACCAAATAACAAACGTTTTAGATCATGTGAATGTGTAATACCAGATATCCCTTTTTGATAAAACGTTATGTGACGGAAAACAATATGCTGGAGATTTTAGCAACAAACAATATGTTAACTCGTTTTATGTATGTTCAATGGATTAGTTACATGCTTTAATCACTTTAAATATCTGCAATGATAATAAAATCAAAATAAATGAGTCGGTACATTGGCTGGGGATTTTACCGGCAGTATATTAACTCGACTGATGTTTGCTTTTAAACTATATGTCACTTTTGATAGTTGAAATCTTAATGGAATAACAATAAAGCAGGCATAAGTTTCGTTATTTAAATGACTCAAAACTTTAAGAGTGTGTGTTGTTGTTTTTTTTTTCAAATAAGTTGGGCTATGCAAGAAAAATAAAAATGTGACCGTGTAATCAAAATAGGATATTTACGAGTTTTAGAACACATTAACTCGTTTGATTTCTTTCGCTAGCTTGCAAAGTACCAATACCTGGAGGATCGACATTGTGAATATGACGAACGAATGTATTGAGTATATCTATGTTTATTCGACATTTAACTAACTTTCATGGTATGGGCTCGCAACGATCGTCACCTATGGGATTTGAGAGCAAAACTCCATGCGTTGATAATAGTACACGATCAAAAGCCACGGCAACATCGGCATCGCAATAAAACACTTACTTTAACCATATTGCAACTAGAAAACGAGCTTTTTAACAAACTCTGGTGATACCTTGCAGTGTCATAATACGATTAACATTAACATGGAAACGAAGTACGTTGTTAATGTGTCACGATTGAACGCTTCTACAGCATTGGATTCACAATAAAGAACTTTACGACCAGAAAACAACGTGTAAGAATGTGTGGGTGTGTCAAATGAGTTAAGTCTTTCGAGAATAATTTATGCGACGGAATAATATAATGAAAATATTTGTATGACTTTAACATTTTATAAACTCGTTTGCTAAGGGTTTGCAAAGATCACGACCTTTTAGCAGAGTAATACAATGATTTATTTGTTTAAGTTTACAACATACTTTTGTTCGCTATATATTAATAGCGAATATCACGTTAGAATGTTAACATATTTGTTTTGCATATATATTGTGATATGTTATATATGTGACACAGCTGTTTTTATTTTATTTTTGCCGCGTAACGTCCTTATATATGTCATGAAGCGCTTAAATGCACACAGAGATATGAATTTCACAGTAAAAACAATAATTGTAGCATTGCATGTTCTCGTAAAAATAATGATTACAAGGCTCCATCAGCAGACACTATATTCTTACTTGTATGGAATAAAAGTAAAATACGTTTGCATGAAATATTGTTATACAAGTGTGATTTAAAAGAACGATTCGATACCAATATGATACCATTTCAAATTACTATATCAATGCATGCATCCAAGAGATCTAGTAAATTTGAGGCAACAATTAATGAGGAATAGTTTTGTTTTTAATTTCAAAATCAAAAGGTGGCATAAAGAAATTTAAAAAATACTAAACGGAGATTATAAGAGCTCACTTATTGAGAAGGTGACACAACAAATCAAGTACGCCTTAAAACCTGTGTAAATTGCTTTGCCGTAAACCATCAAGTACTATATGATATGTATTTAAGCTGTTAAAAGGTAAATGCGTTTTAATAATTATATTACAGCCGATAATATATTATAATCAAAATGTTCAGTGTTGAAACTATATTCAATCAATCAGCATAGACGCCATTCGCACAATGAACGTAATTTATTTGCAGTATAAGCGTATTTGTGTTATATTTAGTAAAAAGTTACTGTCATGGATATACACATACATGTAAGGAAAATATGACGATGTAAACGTATGCTTTAAAAAGCAACTGACATGTTATGTATGACACATTTTGTGTATAAACAATAATCATAGCAACTTATTGCATTGCATAATATAAAGTATTGAGTAAATTCATGACTGCTGATATGTGGGTATAACTAATGAAACGTGATTTACTTCATGGCGTCTGCTGGCAACTGGAATGGCAAGTATGTGGATTCATTAATTGTCTGGCATCTACAATGTGCAGGAATCAAAATGAACTCAGTGTAAACACATTCATAGCGTAACAGCCAGTTAATATATTAAAGATAATATATTTGGTCGCGAGATAATAATAAGTGAAATGGGGACTGACTGCCTATATTTTTAATCGTATGATATCGTGGTTATTAAGCTATATGGAGAACGAATTTAACATTCATATTTGAATTGCAATGTATATTCTTAAGCCATGATTACCTTCACTCTAGAGGTATTGCATGAACATGAATACACGATTGTCGTGTTTTTCGCTGATAAACAATTGATACGCGTGCGTGAGTCGAGCTATGTATGACTTCGTGATAATCAGTATCGCACATTTTCAAACGCGTTTGTGATTTAATTTTCTAGAAATAGATTGACATATAATTTTCTAATGCTGCTGGAGTTTTAATGAAAAAGAATGGCATTTTTTTAGTTTGGATTCAATATTAAAGATGTCAAACCATGGAAGATAGCTGTCTACAAAGTTCAATTGACTGTTCCTGCTTCACTTAGACAAATTGAGAATTGTAGATTTTTCATCAACTAATTCAAGATATCTTTATTGTATACAGCTATCATAAACTGCTAACAAGTATAAATAACAGTTTGTCATGATATGTAAACTAAAGAAATCGATCCGGAAATCATTAATATTGCTAATTTTAACAGTGGTATTCAGAATTGCCTAGTTTTCATATACATTAATAGTTCAATTTTGCAAACATATTTGAGACATTCTACACTAGTTGTAAAAGAAAGAAAAAATGCATACAAATGTTTACCTGCGGCATGATTCGAACCCGAGTCCTCTTGTAGATAAAGCCAGCTTTATACATCTACACTATGGAAGCATTTCATTTATATAATTGCGCATTGGGATCTCTATCTTGTTTTGATTGTGACCGAATATTCGTAGTTTTACGAACTCGGAGAAAGTTCGAAGTTGCCATGTACGTCGCAAGGCGATGTTGCACGAAGTTCAATACAGGTTTAAATCCTTAAAAGGCAAACTGTTAAATATAGCATAATAATAACCTCCAGAGACCTCAGCAGAAGAAAAACATTCGTGTCCGTAACCACACTTATTTTTACAGAACTCCAGCTTAAAACATACGATTATTCAATCAGGGATCACCGCCTTGGAACGGGCAATGCAAAGTCGGCGTGAAGGTTAGCGGAACTTCACACTTGTTATGCAAGAACATGTTTAACGTTTGTAAACAAGTATGTTTTTGCTGGATATCGTTTGAATACATTGTAAATTAACAAGTTATTTGCATTCAAATTGGTCATTTCACGACACAACGTATATTGCTCGATAGTTAAGTTTATAATACGCTTTACTCGTTTTTTTTTAATTCTTAAATGACATTTGTGTTCTGTAATGATGTCACGTCTTTTACTTAACACAAACATTCGTAGTTAATATACGACCGCGTCGAATCTTTATGTTTAACATCGTATAATTTAGAGCTTTTCAAAGGAATAGCGAATCATGGCGCATGTGTTGATATGGTCATTTTTATGTTTGCGTTGTTTATTTGCACAGACTGTCACATGTGCCTTTTACCACATAGTCCTGCAAGTGAATGACAAGTAGAAAAGTGTGTTATTGTTTGTCATTTCATTTTCTTTTTTGAACTGTGTCTTGTGCATGCATTCTAAGAACCCGTTTACACGTGTACGGGTAAATATTTGCTAATTTGCTCATCGAAACCACACTCACTTATACTATGATTAGTATCAACACATTAGGAGTACATGTGGTATCATAACCTGCATGTCTATCATTGTGCATGGGCGGACGAATTAAAAATCTGACAACTATTTAAGCTTTAAAGAATAACACGATAATATNATTGTTTTAATATCTAATTATGGTTTATATTAATTGTCAAAAAAATACATTATCCTCGGTAACGTATGAAGACATACAACTTTGAAATATGAAACGTGTTGGACTGACAGTCGGTTAAACACATATGCAAATGGAAGTTACACTCCAATGCCGATATAATGAGGTTTTATCAATTAACGCCTTACTTCGCATGTTTCCACCGAAAATGCGACTGCACGAAATCGGAAGCTAATGATCTCCGTTTCAGCTGGAGACCGGATTGTGCCAATTAATATAGCTTGACTACGCATGGCTTTCTGGACTATGAGAACTATGATGCTTTGCAGATAAGTTTTTATTTGTGTTGTAAGAATAACGGTCAGGAACTCTTGGTATGTCATTTGCAAATGGACACTTTTTGGTGTATTTTGACAAACGTTGATTTAATATGTCGATCCATTTTAAACACATTGCTTATAATATGTCGAAGAACAAATAATAAATATGCAGTTTTTATATCGATCAGGCGACCAAATTATTTAACTAAAAAAGTAAGGTCTAAAGAGAGCATACATATTGGAATGTCCTACAGTTTGGAGCTAAGGATTGCAAATCTTTAGTGATCCTGCGGACATTACATCAGCACGATGCAAATTATATGCACACGAAATCAATGGTTGAATATGCGTATGTGAATAGCGCTAACGAACTGTATAGGTTTTCACTGAATCGTCAATTGTGTAGACGGTTCTTTTCTTACTATGCAGACATGATTTCCCGAAGGATAAGCCAAAAGACAAGTTAACCACAGGCCTTCGTAGATCAATTAAAGAGCAATGCATTTAATATAGTGTCTGATTATGTCTACACCTGACCTTTTGGTACATTGTATTATAATTGGAAGGCAATATTTGGTATAAATTGAAGTATGTTAATAGTCCTTAGCAAAAGTGCAGAAGTAAATCTGACTTCGGGTATTTGATTTTGTGTGTATATAATAGGGTAATTACAATACATGCAAATATAAAGCCAATTCTGATTAACTGAACAAACCTGTAAAAGTAAATTACTGTTTACTACATGTATTATAATTATTGTTTACTTTAACAATTTTAAGTTATGATATTAATATAAAGTGTACAGTTAATTATATTTTATTGATGGAGTCATAAACACCGTAAACCAAGTTATTGTTAGGGCAAGTAAAACTTGAAACTTCGGATAACTCCTTTTACGGTAACATAGTGAATGAATTTATAACGAATTGTCGTTCGTTAACAACGATCATTATATATTTAGATACATGTAAGATGTCTCTGAACACAGAACTGTAAATGAGGTACATAGTTAAAGTCCACTACTTATTTGTGGGGGTTATTGGAAGCGAAAGATGCATTTAAATAATGCCAAAAAAAACTTTATTTTATATTGCCAAGTAATATTTTAAGTCGATATATCAAACATTGTTTAAATATTCAAAAAGTGACTGTTTAATAAATCTTGAAAATAAATCAATGTAAGAGCTTGACTGGATTGTAAATGTACACTGTTTGGTCAAAATCAAACAAAAACTCTGACCAATATTTCCTTTAATGCTTCAAATTCGACAGAAAAAACCCCTTAATAAACTCGCCTTAAAATAGTCACCAGAACTCGTTATAAAACGTGTGATGGAGTGATGGAGCTGATATTCTGTGCCGTAAGATATGTTGTCCTATAAGTATAGATTCGACAAGAAACATTCTACACCTGACTATGCATTACATTTAACAGTTTACTTTGCTTGCATATTGTATGCGGCACTCAAAATAAAAATGCGCGAACTAAATCAACGTACAAAACTCCTTCTCAGCGCAGTCTAAAACCTCGCAAAAATTAAAGTGATTGTTTTAGCCATTATTTTACACTACTCGGCGTTTAGAATTCACTGAATGGGTCAAGTTCCCCACGGGTACTGCTTCCTCTTGCCCCAATTTTTTTTTCGTAGCCAAACATTTTCGTACCCAATTTTTGTTAGTACCTATTGATTTTTCGTTCCCATTTTTTTTTTCGTACCCAATTTTTTTTCTTACCCAAATTTTGTTCGTACCCAAGTTTTTTTCGTACCCATTTTTTTTGTTCCCACGTTTTTTTTTTTTACCCAATTTTTTTTCTTACCCAAACTTTTTTTGGCATAATTTTTTCGTTTTCATACCCAATTTTTTTTTCGTACCCAGCTTTTGTTTCGTACCCAATTTTTTTTTCGTTCCCAATTTTTTTTCGTACCCAAATTTTGTTTTTGGCATTATTTTTTCGTACCTAAAAGTTTAGTACCCAAATTTGTTTTCGTACCCACAATTTTCGTACCCACATACACAATTGTGGTGATGTAGATTAACTTCAATTGATGCTTTTATATCCATCCTCTTCAAAAGCATCGTCACACCAATACAGTCAGTACTTTGATTTGTGATCGGGTCCGTTTGGTTTGGGATCGGGTCCGTTTTACGGCCTTTTTTAAATAGCAGGAAAACCCCTTAAAGTCTTATCATTTTTATGACCTCAATTTGACGGCTTTTGGGTCGAAAATTGGTTCCATTTTACTAAAATAGTATACTTTTTGCACATATTGCAGATAAAAAGCCACCCCCACCCACTCCTCTCCGCAAATATTTTTTGCTGTTGCAGAATTGTGCTTGTACCTCTGATAAATCATTAGAATATATTTAATGCACATTTTATTAAAATAAAGCAATTTTTAGTTTTCAATGTGAAGTGCATGGTTATAAAAATCCAGCAAAATCCCCCCCCCCCCCAGTACTTTCAGTACTTTGATTCATTTCAGACTTAAAACCTTTAATACATTTCTGAAATAAGTGGTATTTTCAGCAGTGTTTTTGATACATGCATATAGGGTTAAAAAGATAGGTTCAATCAAGCATAGTGGGTTCTCTGATATTAGCACTGGGTTACACATTTGTTTAAAGTTGGATATGAGCGCGCAATAACAACATCACAAACATATAGTATTTTGTACTTGCTGTACAAAGTTTGTCATGGTGTTCTCGCGCGCTGACAGTTTATTTGTTGATGAAACGACGAAATTTAGGTTAAATTCGCCATTTTCTTGTGTGTGATATACTTTTATCATGATTTTTTTTTACAATTGAAAACAAGGCACACTTATAAAATTTGACTTTTTTGCAATTCACAGGTTATTGAAGATGAATAAAAAATAAAAAAATGACATTTTTGAAAATTTGATTTAATTGATTGTTTGTGGCAAATTTCGTGGGTTAGTGATTCATGTCCTTTTTCAAGTTGGCAAATGAAACTTTTATGTTTTCCGACTCCGTTATTGTGTAAGACTTAATCCTTCCTGGATAGCCTATGTCTAGAATATAATTATTATGCAAAATGTCTCCGTTTGCAATGGCTTTAACACAAAATTACAAATTCAAGATGTGTTTCCATGCAAATATTCAAACGTTGTTAACATACGAAATACATACCTCTACATGTGATGTAGTATATACATTAGTTATATAAACAAAAACATTATCAGTATCGGTTTTCATGTTGATTATTTGATCAGATAAAATTCTTTTTATTGGTCGCGTATTGATCTGTTAAGTCGACTTGAAATCTCACCCAAGCTAATTTATGACAATGTTTGACCTACGGCGTTCGTTACCATATAAATGAGGCGAATCACGTTTATGAAAAATCACTATTTGATCAATTATATTGTATTATGTAATGAGTTCGTTAAGATACTTATTAAGTTAACATGTTTTCCTGATATGCATGTATCTATTTGACTTTAATGTAGCAACACAAGGTGTACACGTTTGCAACCGTTAAATCAGCTCTCATAGAGACGTACAACATTTTGTAAGTCCATTGTCCGAATGGTAAACACTTAAAAAAGCGATTGCGATATTCGTTCGATATGTCTCGTGTCTTACCTTATTATAGTACTGTATTTAATCTTCAATGTTTATCTTCGCATAACAGGTTTATTTACTTACACAATTTAGTATGCAATGTTAATAACAACTAACGAATGATAAACAAAAACATTATAGTACAACAAAGTGTAGATTGGTGCAATAAAAAAAGCATTTTAAAAGACAAACATGTGAGTGCCTAAAGCCATAAATTGACACTATTCGGCATTCAGAAACCATTTGTACGAAGTTTTCTTGTTCAGAAAAATTGTAGTGCATACTAATCCTAACTCTTCCTTTCTTAATTACAATCTGTTAATTTCCAAGATTAAATATTGTCCTGGCATATCTCGAATTATTAGATATATAAACTTAACATTTCCTTGATAGGAAGATCTCATTGAGGGAAAATCGAATGCCTAAAACTAATTACTTTTGTTTTTGGTGTTTTTTTTTCTAACGAACACATGCGTAGATAAATAACGACTTTGGAGTCGATCGTGGAAACAAATCTTATCTTAAGCAGTGTAACTAGGAGACGACCATCAACTCACATCTTAATTGACGTTTTAGGAAATTCACACGAACTTCATTTTTTTTTCGATTGTAGGTTCTGTACGCAATAGGTCCCTGACGCAAAAAAGCTATACAATAATTGTCTTTTTCGTTTTCTGTTTTAGAGGTTAAATAAAATGTCGCGTTGTACATACGTTTCAACCCACTCGTATGTGCAATAGACCTATCCACAACCGTGATAAATGTGCTTGCCAGAGACTTATGTATCACGTTTGAGATAACAGACGAGTGCCTTTTTCATCTATCCTGAAAACGTCTGTAGCAAAAATCACATCGGGAAAATTGCAACCAAATAGTTTGGGAATAGTATTGCTTGACGTAAATGCTTTTTGGAAAACACTGTTTTACGGGACATGTATACGTAGGTGTTAATCTTTGTCCACCTGTTACACATGTCACAGCAATTAAGAAAGTACGCATTATGTAATATCAAATGTATTCCTTTTTCACAAAATCAATACGACAACTTCAATTGTATGAGGTTGTCGTACGCGATTGTAAAACTGTGTTCATTTTCATAATTTGCCATCAACAATTGAGAATTTAAAGTCATATACAGTTTTTATTGAATGTTTAAAAACGATTCATTGCATAGTAAGCAGTATCTATTGACAATGTATCTGATTTCATAATGTTTCCAGCACTTATTTGTAATTAGATGAACGTGTTCTTCGTTGGTATTGTGAAGTAATGTCTTACAATATAATACAGTTTTTATAAATTGTATTTTATATAATAAGATACATTTGCCTGAAATGAACTATTTGTTTTGAATACTGTTGAGTTACCCAGCAAATATAGGATATTTGTTCGCAGGATTGCTACCTTAGAACGTTAGCGTAAGATGTATATGATTATTATAGGATTCTTAGGTTGCTTAAGACTTCTTATAAAATAACGGTAGATCTTGAGGCCATTGAGAAAGTGTGTAATAAAAAAACAATGCATATCATATATAAACTTTGTGTTATGAATTATATCTGCTATGTTTGTATTGTCAGAGAATAATTTTATAGTTACCAATATTGCAGATTGATTGTGGGCGTAATGATGCACAAGAAAAACTTGCAAATATATAATCAAATATTTAATGTGAGTGTTTATCGCATTGAATGTAAAAAAAATCCTTTGAAACGCATAACGAAAATAATATTATTTTTTCCTTTGGCTGAATATAACGAAATTAATAAATAGAAATAAAACATAGCTTGAAAAATACAACACTGCATATTATCTGTGTCCTTCTTAAATAATAAAGTCATCGTTATTTAAAGACATTGAATTAAAACAAATTTCCACGAAGCATGATAAAAATACCAAGCAGTATCCATAAAAATGTGTAACAATTGTAATCGATATATTGACAACAAGCAACGTTAGTATCAATTATCATGTATACTCATGCCCAATACCGAATTATAAATGGTGGCCATTTGAGTACAAAATCCGTTTTCGAACAAATACAATTCAGCGCATTGTAAACTAAGCCAAACGTTAAACAGCTTTCAACCGTATTTGGAATAAAGACAGCATTATGTCAGTATCTATGAATGTTGTCACCAGAAGAATAGATGGAAAGTATGTCAGCATTGCGTAACTTCCTCCATCCTACAATCATATTATTATAAGTGTTGGCGATGCGGAGACTTGTTTCTTGAAATGGCAATACAAGTGAATTGGACTGATGTGTGAGGGAATTAAACTTCTATGTCACCGTCTGTCTGGAATCATATACATGGAGGAAACTGGGTGACATTGAGTCGTTGTTATATGACAAAAACTCTTCTGCTTTCATTGGTAAATTTTTAAATAACAATGAAAAAATTATTAAATAACAATGAAAACCATATAATGCCATATATTTATCAGAACCTGTTTAGCAGAACATAATGGTGATTGTGCCATCTTTTAATGAAAGTGTATGTTAAGGAAATAAATAACGCAAGTTTCGTTTTCTATTCCAAAATAATTCACAAAAACATTTGTCATGTGTATTGATTGTAATAAACACGAATATGTTGAATTACGTAAGACCTGTGTGCATTTCTTTAATATATTGAGTAAATGCCATTGCTTTCAACACGTCATTATTTAATATTCAAATGTATAAAGTTTATTTGCTTACAGACCCATAACATTAATACTTTATTTAAATAAAAGTATGCTTAGATCCTATTTCGACACTTTCAGCATCAAGCTTAACTTTTTCAATACAATTGTTTGCATTCAAAAACGTGTAATACATTAAGCAAACGAATTGTGTGTGCATGCACTATGTATGTAAAAGATTAGTTAATCGTACTCAACGATCCCTTATAAAGCGCTCCGTAAGGGGAATCTGAACTTATTACATTAGTTTAATTTGTGTTTTGCGTGACGCAGTCATGAACACTATTTCAGTGATGAAACACAGTACAGTAAGATTGTTTTTTTATAGAACCGCATAATGCCCAATTCATGATTCATTTGGGAAAAACCTCTTAGACAACAAATGATGTCAATCGCGATATATTTATTATTAATTCCGTATAACCGATATTTTTTTTGTATAACGTTCTTTTTTACAACGCGCATGATAAAGATTATTTGTTAATGCACGCCGACCGATTTCAATGATTTACTTAGTTTTATCAATCATTATATTTCTGATGAATTATTTCTTTATATCCTTAAATCGTAAAATCAATAAATTGTAATGGCATTTTTGTATTGTCTTCACAATAATTGTCTTAAAATTCAATCATGACGACTTGATTTCAACATCGAACTATTCTTTCAAACATTATAGTTATGGTATATATCTAACCAAAGTAACATGCATTACTACTAAGAGGCAAAGGCAAGAATATTGTATTTTGTGAAACAAAAAGGATCAGTATCTTTCCAAGCGCAATATATATANTATATCTGAAAATACTTATGCGCCATGTAATTGCATCCGAATCCGTCTACAATAATGATAACTAGTGACCACGAGAAAGAATCATAAACATGAAAACAACAGCATATCAAATATCAAAATTACAAAAACTGTTAAATTATTAAAAAATTACCATGTCCTTCGGATAAAATATCAGCAAAAGTTCGTTGACCGTCATGTATAGGTTATGTAGAATAACTGAACATAATAAGACTCATGCGAAACCTCATACTGACAGAGCTTTTAGTTCACGAAATCATGATATTGTATTAGTAGAGTGATCATGGATACACTTATAGGCAAGATAGGGTATCACACAAGGCATAATGATACACATCTGATCATTTCTGTATATTGCTTGTTCAGCGATGTAATAAAATAGTGTTTTTTTTCTGGCACGTAACAACGATGCTTATAGTATTGTGTGTATTGTAATATCTTGCATGCGTTAGGTAACACTTTGGACGCCTTCATGGCCTTATTGTATGACTTACTTATTGCATTAAGTTATACGGTTGAACTTATATTAACGCCATGGAATTACGGTATAGTCTTACAACAATATTTCAAAGTTTTGTTAAAACACGTTTTGTAAAATTTAATGTGTTCGGCTCTAAAGCATGTTTTAGAAACAATATAACACTTTTCATTTATTTTTAACGAATTGTATTTATGTCATGCTTGAAATAAAAAAGGCTTCACTGTTTATGGGCCTCCACGGTGCTTAATGAGGGTTGAATAATATACCATAATTTCCACCTGTAAAGCAAGTATACACTCTATAATTCATAATAGATCTACACATATTTAATATATTGTTTAACTAAAATAAAGCCAATACTAAAGCAGTGTTCAACCATAGTTAGAATAATGTCAATATCTCATAATTTTGTCAAAAGAAAGATATATAGAAAGCATCTTAGCATTGCGTTACTTCCCCCATCCTACAATCATATTATTATAAGTGTTGGCGATGCGGAGAATTGCTTCTTGAAGTGGCAATACGAGTGAATTGGACTGTCTGAAAACAAATACATCGAAGAAAATGGGTAACATTGTGTCGTTGTTATATCACAAAAACTCTTTTTTTTTGCTGTGATTGGTATTTTATAAAATGACAATCATAATCCTATATTGCCATATATTTATCATGACAGAACATAATAATGAAATTGTAATGGAATTATATGTTAAGGAAATAACTAAAACCAGTTTCTTTTAATTTTCCAAGTTACAATATTCATAAATAATTTACAACATTGCGTGACCTGCGTGTGTTTCTTAATTATATTGCGTAATTGCAATAGCTTCCAACACGTAATTTTGTATCACTCAAATTAATAAAGTGTATTTGCACACAGACCCATTACATAAATACTTTATTTAAATATATGTGTGCCTAGTTACGTTTTCGTCATTTTCAGCATCAAGTATAACTTTTCAATACAAATATTTGCATTCAATAACGTGTTATACATTAAAAAAAGTGTTTTAGCATCAAAAGTGTATGTATAATAGCAATGTATCTTACACAACGATTCCTAATACAGTGCTCCGTAATTGGAATCTGAACTTATTACAGAAGTTTGATTTGTGTAGTGCGTGAATCAGCGAGGAAACAATTTCAGTGATGAAATACAGTACAGCTTAATTGTTATGTAATGGTACCACAAAAACAATTCGTGATTCTTTTGGGAAAACAACTTAGGCAACAAATGATGTAAATCGCGATATATGTTTTATTATAGAAGTAAAGCCAATACATTGTTTTATTTTGTATAACGATTGTTATTCCAAATACGACATAACAGTGAATAGTTCATGCTAATGCACTACCTTTGTAAATATTAATTATTAGTGTGTGCAAGTTGTAACATCAGGAATTGTTTAGCCCTGCTGTATGGAGTCGATCATATGTGTAAGCCATGTACGATCAGGCATGTACAATTCAGCAATGGTGTCAGAAATAGTCTTTGAAGACAGATTAAGACAATCCAATCATGTATTTTAAATGAAGACTTGCCAGTGTTTGCATAACGTTGACGTAGCAGTATTTCTCGCATTGTCCATTTGAGACCGACTGGCCTATACCTGCAGGCAAGACAGTTTCATTTGAAATAATATAACCATACAAATATACCGGAAATAAATTAAGCAACACTAATGAGGTGATTTGACTTGGATAAATGAACTGGCAGGTGATAGAAATTTGCTATACCGTAAACGAAACGCAACTACAAATTTAAATCAATCAAATAAATCAACAAGCAATTAATAACGATATTTTTAATCTGTGCAACTTTAGTTATGGCGGTCAGTAGCAAATCACACGTGAAATCAAAATGTTAACCGTTGAATCAATCATTCAATCATTCAAAAAGCAACCTATTAAATCAATCCATTCACATAACATGTACTTACTATTCAAATATCTTAAATAACAAACGACGAAAGGACCATACATAACGTGTATGTGTCTTCCAAACAATATCATGGGTCTCAGATAGTCATTTACACAAATATGATGGTAATGTATTAGAACGAACTGTATTCCAGCTTTTAATACAGCTGGGCACGTATCACATGTTATTGTGATGGACTGAAAGTACAAAATGATGCAACATAACCTTATATAGAATTAGAGCGACTGGCCACCGAACGCCTGTCGACTGTCGAACTTGGTGTTGAGGACTCGGCCTACGGTGCTTTCTGATTCATAACTGACACGACGCTGTATCTCCAACGTTACTGAACACATTACAAACTGGAAAAAGAACACTTATTTGAAAATGTAATGAACTTTATCTTGTACATTTGAAACAAATGGTTGATTAGTGAGAGGTCGTCGCTTTCAATAATAGTTCGGTCATGTTACTGCTGATGGGATATCATATATATATATATATTATTATTAATAACAACATCGAAAAAGAGTTACCTCTCATTAATGCTTTTTTCTATAAATAATTTACAACACACATTCTTAAAGGCTATTTATAGTAAAGTAAAGTAAATGTCTTTTTTATTATAGTGTCACCCCTATTGAAACGGCTAGCCAATTTGACTTATGAGACACTTTTTTGCGTGTATACCATGTACCTCCTAACTCCTAGCACTATGCCAGGCGCCAGGCGGATGGAAGTCGGTAACCATTCATGTTTAACGCTCGCGGCTCACGAGCCGGTCATATAGAAACAAGTCCCATGACAAGCATCCATCCTTCGACAAACGCTCCCCATGTGGCTCGAACCTTCGAGCTCCCGATCCCGATGCGGACGCCTGATCCACTAGGCCACGGCGATCGGTTATAAATGCACGTCGTATTATTGAATTATTTACACAGCATTCTCAATTATTATATTTCTAAAAACAGTTGCTTTACAAAAGCTAGTTCAATGACTGTTGTGTATTGTCTTCTCAACACTTTACTTAACATTTAAACATGACGGCTCTTTTTAAACATCGCAAAACGTTTTCAAACATCATAGTTATGGCATATAACTAACTTACTTACTAACTAACACGCATTACTATAAAGATACAAAATTCAAAATTATGCACGTATAAGAAAAATAATTACACTTGTCATTTATTTTTTAACAATTTGTATGTATTAAATGTTTGAAATTTGTAAAAGCGCGCTTGCTATCAAACTCGTGTATCAAAACTTGTTATGAAATGACAACGAGTGCAAGGTTCTATATTGCTGTATGCATTATAACAATCTATGTCGACCCTCCTTGTCCAGAAATCGCCGTTGAATTTAGCCCTTTTTTCATGTGTGAGGTATATTCTAATATCAATGTGTGATTAATTTAAAATCGATTTTGTCTTCCGATTTATCACAGAAAAAATCGATAAAAAAAAATCTAAAGAAATTAAATGAAAGGTATTGCAACGATGTGGAATACATCTAAATTGTCTGCTGTGCAACACACGCACCCACACGTGTATGGTAGTTCATGCATGTTAACGTTCGGCCACTATGCACATTATGTATAATTGAAGTGTCTTATCATATTGTATTAATTAATTATTTATTTAAGATGTTTCGTATAGGTTTACTCGTGTGCTATAAGTTTAGTGTCGATGATCCATTTGTATAAGTACATACTTCAACCCAATAGAAACTTTAAATGTACAACACAGAAAACGTAAGTCAAATTTCAAATTTTCATTTTCAAATCTAATTTCTTAAAAGACAAACGTAGTAATTGAACAAGTTTAACTTATTAAGATACAATCATGTGAATATGCATACAGTGTACATTCGCCTTTAACAGACATTTTGTGCGCATTGTAACCGATTTGACAGTCATAGACATCCGGGAGAACTGTTTTTGAGAATAATGATGTACGACTCACTCCTTATCAATACATGAATGGTAAGGATTCCTGCTATCAACTCGATGCTATTAAATCGAGATTATTTAACTGTCACTGCTTTAAATGTGAGTTTTTTTTGTTGTTGCAATTTATGTTTCTTGCTGCATATTGGTTGAAACCAATGAGATACATCTATACAAGAAGACATGAGTTATTTACAACTTCAAAAGTCAAATCAAGCATTCGTTTGAACATGTTTTGTTTAGAAGAAAATGTGTATACAAAATAAATGTATTATCTTTCGAACAAATGCGTAACTGAATCTACATATATGGACACATAAATAATCTTTTGACACAATTAGCTTGCGAAATGGTTCAACGTGATTATCTTTATCAAACTTATCATTCTATAGTGCAAACATACCATTTCATCATATCGTATATGCCTTTCAATTAGCCGACACACATAAAAATGATTATCTAAGAAAGCAAGTCAAATGGCATTCTGTTCAATCATTATGCATAAATAAGACTCGATGATTATCAGATAAACGGTATCATAATTGACCGTATCACATAAAGGTCCAGTGGTATTGAAAGTGCTTGGCAATCAACGTAATTAATTTACACATAAAGATAGTTTATAAGGACTTTTTAAGAAAATATACTACTGAAACACGTAAAACATGGAAGCTTATCGCTCGTCGCCATCCAAATGTTTTTTTTTAAGGCAATCAATATAATTTCATTGTACAATATAGATTTATTTATTAAAACTATTAGTTCTGAAAGTATGTCAAAACACGTTTAACAACTGTGTTCCATGCCACCAACTAACAAGGACCACAATTGAATTAATGACTCGGTCTTGTTTGTGTTATCCCCAATATAAAGAAGCATGTCATGTTTTATTTTAAGCTCAATAAGTAGTTTAAATCTTTCTTTTGTTTTAATTGATGAATTGTGTTTAATCAATTATTAATGCATTTTCTTTATGTAAACCATTGTATGTTACCTATGCCGAAATACATGTATCTGTTTTTGAATACAATTTAATTAAGCCTGAATTATAATATCAAAGTCCGCGTGGGTTGCTTACACAAAATAGTATTATATTGGAAGGCATAAGAGTGTAAACTGTCATTCAAGTGTAATCTTTACAATCTTGCATAACCAAATCATACATAAGCAATACTTTAACAAGCAAAGTGTAATATCCCCATATTCAAATATAAGGACCTTGACCTTCTCAATCCATTTAGTAATCTCTATGGAACGCTGACAATATTTGTTTATATTTTCACAAAAAGAATATAAAAACTGATTCATCTGTTCTTAATAACGTGTAGAGAATTTGCATATTCGTGTACATACAAAACAGACAAGAACCATCAATGCTTTGACACATATCAGAGCTGTTTTCGCATTAATATTTTGTGTTTTCTGTCAGCAAAATATGCGTCGCTATATGGTTATATATAGTATTTATTTCATTTTTTTTGTACAACGTGTGTTTCTTTGATTTTCAAGGTAATCATTGATAAACCAAACATAATTAAGTATTGCCATTCAATTTGCCAATGTTTGCCGATAGACATATTCTAAATAATTGTGTATATTACGAAGTTGACAATGCTTTTTTTTAAGGATGTGCGTATGAGTGTGCTAATTGTGTAATATACTTGTTCGTTGTGCGTTCAAACATTAATATATTTAAGAAATAATATGTTTCTATCATGGTTTGTTGTCGAATAACCCACAGTAAGGAGTATAGATGCGTAGGAATTAAATCACGAGTGCGAAGCACGAGTGATTTGATTACACGCATCTATACTCCTTACTGTGGGTTATTCGACAACAAACCATCATAGAAAAATATTATTTCGATTCTAACACGATTCTGATTGATTTGGTTCAAGCTTTTTGACGTGAACTATATTTTTCAATACTCCGCACTTCTTAGTATAAAGTTCACTTTTTAGTGACGTCATTGAATCGTAACAAACATATGACGTCGTTTTCATTCACAACAAAAATCGTAGAAACTAAATGACGTCACGTTTTTTTGATGCTACTAAAAAGCTGACATGCTATACATGTTTTCTTAATTACGTTTCCTAAAAAATAACATTCTTTGTAGGCGTGGTTATGCCACTTATCACCAAACATACAATTTGTTGTCTCATTACACTTTTATACATGCTACATTTATTACATTTCTTTTAGAGCGGGTTTTAGCACGTGCATTTTAGTACAATATTTTCTTTATTTATTCGGAACTATTTTCGAAACATTAAGCTCCGCCCATAATTATTGCAGAATAACCCATGGACGATTTTCTTCTTTGTTTATATGAAATTTGGCACGTGCCGTGTTAGAATTAAGACTAAAATGCTTGACTAAAGACATATGACAACTATTGTTAACTTTCTGAATATTTTTCTTAGGAGATTTGTATTCCTGGAGTTAAGTGCAAACATACCACAATATATTGCAATAGTCTTTTCGAACTTGATTATTTAAAAAGAAAACTGTTAAAGTCTCTTTTGTAAAACAGCTAGCAATTTGTCTCGTGTATTTTCTCAATGGGATTCATGCTTTTTTTAACGTGTTGTTATTTCTCTAGCCCATACATGCTGTTTACATCTTGCAATGTACTGTTTTTGTTTGTAACTTGTCATTTCTGCTTTGCCATCGTATAGTGCATGCGTGTATCTGATAGTGTATGAACGGACAGCCTAATTTAAAATAATCCAACGCGAGCAAATCAAAACTTTGAGCAGACTTACCTGCTACAAGACTAAATGCTGTCCAAAATCTCTGTCCTGCAAAGACAAACACAATAAACATACTATAATGCCTAATAACAACGTCCTACCCTTTGATGGTACAGCTGATATTTCCAATTATAATTTGTTTTTATGAGAATGCTCGAATAAGTAATCTAGTCAGATAAGCAAACGAGAAAAGTGCATTATGGAATTTACTATCGTAGTTGACCATTTGTGCAACTAATAAGTCCTTTTTCTTACTATTTTCTTAATCAACATGTTTGAACGAAAACGAAAAGCTTCAACCAGTTTGTGTTATTTATCTATGTGCATGACATGATAATATTTGATTTAAGACAAACCTCGAGTATGACCGTCTCAGGCATTTTCATAAACGAAACTAGAACGCGCACACGCATTCAACTATCGCAGGATTTTTATGCAATACGACAACAAAATGTATGTCATTGTTTGAATTCCTTGCACGTAATTTTATCTTAGGACTGTTCGCGCAAAGACATAATAATACGTTAAGCTGAGGAGTTTTGACTTTCCATAGAAGCTGTTTCTCTGCCAAAATCAAATACGAACATGTTAACAATAACAAGAGCTCTTAGAATAGCAAAACATTTTTCCTTTTTTAGATACGTCTAATAACGGCAGCTATTTTAATATGAATTATATTTGTATCGCGTATTTGAATGAAAAATGATTTATATATCAAATGTGTCGTGGTATTTTTAAAACTACAAATTAAAAGCGTGATGATGTCGATCATTGAAGTAATTGCAAAAGTTGTTTTTTAATTGTTGAAGCCCATCAGACGTAAAACATAAAATAAAATAAATTCACAATGTGTTTTGTATGTTTAAATAAAACTAGTAAACGTTACGACCTTACAGTGTTTCAAAACAGCATATATCACTGGATTTGTTTTATTTTAAGGTAGTACTCATCGGTTTAAGTATTTTACACATTTTATGTTCCGTAAAATTGTCACCAGTTTATACTTAACTACGCATCAATATTTTGTCGTGGTTACTGGGCTAGCGCTGCGGTACATCTATTTCGAAATAATGCCACTCAGCATGTATCCGAAAGTTTCAACCCCAAAAATTGTCTACCGGGAATGCGTGGAATGAATTCATTTAGTGACTATGTAGATGGTGAGATTGTCAAATGAATGTATGTCGAGAGATGCACATGAAGAACGTTAACATTGAGTAATAGTGCATACAATCTGATAATTACCATTAATAAGCATAGCAGATAAGGCAATCACATTGTGGCAAATTTATAAGGAAATGGATGCACATACATTTCATTTATTGTGGTGTATATTGTTGCTGCTCTTTTAAAGATTATTTTAGCGAAAGCAATAATAATTCATCATTTGTCATTTCTGTATTTGACAAACATGTATTGGATGGATATAGAATATCTCTGTTTTCTCAGTACTGCAGTCCAGTTCTTGGGAATTAAGTTTAACAATCAAACATAACATTTGCATTCAATATAAAAACATGTAATTTTTTAGTTTACAGGTGAAAAAGAACAATACGTATTACGTGTAGTGCGCAAAAAATGCATGGATGAAAAACATATTTCATGCAAAAACTGTTTGCAATAATTTGTCTTCAGTAGTCAACACATCTTATTTGGTTGGACATTTGATTAAGGTATACGTTCCATCATGTACATCCTAAACTAGTATTCCCAAAACACTTTCGTTTAAGAGGTACATCACAAATCTGTGTTTTCAAAGACAAATATCCAACGTGTTATTTTCGAATATTGAATAAGTAAGTCACCGGAGATAGCAATAACCGACATATATCATTGCTTTTTTATCGAATTTGTCCAAGGAGTTTTTTTAATGGTCCTCGTTGAACGGTTATGCAAGCTCTGTTGAATTATTATTAAGTCATGGGTCAATATATATGAGTGAAAACGTCGAGCGAATTCTCTAACTTAACTAGCTGTTTGCAGTCTGTCAAGCTGAACATATATACTACATTTATTTTCATTCATTAATATATACATATACATATTTATAGTATAAACCGGTCGCAATTGAAATCGTATAGATAGTAAAACGTTTTATAAATCATTTAAATTCCCCCAAAATAGTTCCTACATGACTATACGAACACATGTATTGCATGCAACCAATAATCATGACGTCTTGTTGAGGGGATGTACTGTCCTTATTTGGGCCTCTTTTTCAATATATTCTGTTAAAAAGTCATGTTGTGCATCAACACTTTTCTGCTTTATTTGTGTTTAAATCGAATAAAAAAATTCATTTAATTAACTAAACACCTTTTCGAATATGAGTAGTTGGAATGCCATATTTGAAGAAATCTAGTTTCAATGGAATTTATTCAACACTTCATATTCGTCTTCAAAGATGCCAAATTATTTCGATAAGTACTTGTACATTGAACTAAATCGTGAAATAAATTTAAATTTATAAATTGCACGTGCGGATCCTCAAAGGAAAATTGGAATTAAATCTACTGGACAAAAACATCGTTTGGGATAATCCATGTTCCGGAATAGTGTTGACTGTAACAAGTTTTCATGAGATTAAAAGTGTGCATATTAAGAAAGCAATGACGATGACACTCACCGACCAAGATTTACATACAATGTTTGCTGTGACGTCCGTTTTGTGCTATAACGACGTTAAGTCGTTTTTTTTTTTAATTTTCAATAACATTGGCGCACATTGCTGGCGTTATTTTCACCTTTGCCGTATTCTATTATATGTAATTGATTTGCAATTTTTATATCTTATCATAGAAATTGCATTCTACACTATGAGCAATATGTCAAAGTTGTTTCCTTTCATAATGCAATTTATGTTTTCAAATGCGATGTGGGCATGTGTTTATGCTAGTATTAGTCAATTTAATTAATTTATGTTATAATCTTAGCGAAAATATTGTATTATTTAATATATTACAAAGTCAGTTATGTTGATGATTATGTTGAATAATTCAAACAAAATTTAGGTTAGCATGTTGCAAATAAAAGCATGTTTTGAATTGATTTTACACGAAACTATGCTCATGCACTTCACTAGTAAAGTCTATTTTTAGCTACATTCCATTATGTTAACAGGCACAAATTGATAACTAACGACAGACACATTGAAATCGTATCATATTTAACAATTAACATGATCAACAGGGACGGCTACATAAATAATTAATAAACAACATCTTTGATATTTCTGCACGCCATGGCAACTAATGCATTATGTTCTTAAACGACTTCAAATAATACACTGGTCAAATTCTCATAATTTGCGTTCTACATAATTAATGCGCACAACCCGAGAATATGAGAAACCTTTTATAATCACAAATTGATGTGTGATGTACTTCTTTATAAGGATAACTCGGTTATTTTGGTTTTGTAATTATTAATAATATTGATTTTGTGTTTTGTTGTTTTGTTTGCGTCTATTATAAATAGACAAAGTCACGGTAAACTGCAAAAAACAAATATTGAAAAAACCTTGCGTGCTAGGAGTTCTATTTTGACGATAATGTACATTGAAAGACAATTGCATATACACAACGAATGACTCTTCAAATTCTACATTTAAGGTAATGTGTTCATCTTTAATTATTATTAGACTTAATTAATAATGTATGTTCAGAGCAATTACAATATTAAAAAAAAAAAACATATTCAAAATATATCATTCACGCGTAGTCACACACTATTTTCCACTGTTAAGCCTATGTTTCATAATTTGCCGACCAACTACCGAACAAATGCCGAGCAATTTTTCGGCGTAATGACCGTGACTAACGACCAAGATGTAAACATAATGTGAGCATGTTTATATGTACATTGTGTACTGTCTTTAACTGGCAATTTTAGAATGACCCTACAATACACACCAAACACTCATATGAGACAAGCATGCTCATTTTATGCCAAGACTTCTAAATTATACGACAACCACCAACACTGTGTAAAAGCAATCGCGCTAACGTCAACGTTCGATCAATTGTGTGTCGCTGTTAGGTCTGAATACTCCACGGACGAGGTAACTATTGGTCAGTTTAATAGCAGATGTCAGTTGTTCAACCCATCAAATTGTTCGTTATACAAGGGGCTAGTATTTGATTTGTTGTAGAATGCTTGCAGTTCATGTGCGACGATGATTTCAATAGCTACTTCTTATACATCTTAGCTCTTTCCATTACAGTCTACGAATAATTGGTTCAATATACTGTCTCTCTATTAGCTCCAGGATCATATGTTTTCATATCAACGCGCTGACACTTCTTTCGTCGTTCTTGTGTTTTTAAGAATAGTTGACTTCTCCGATATAATTTGTTTTGATGAAACGCTTATATAAATAGCTTGCCGTTATGGTGGTATTGTAAAGTTGCTAATGGGTAGCACCAGAACATACCATTTAACAATCTTACAAACACGTATAGACTTTCAAACTACATCTTATATTTAATTAAAAATAATGTAGCTTTTTTCCGGGAAACTTTATGTCGCTTGTTTTGTGCGACTGCTTTAAATAAATTAAGCTCAAATCATCATAATGTGTCATACATAGATATACATAGTATAGCTGTTTGATGTTATAATAACTATTAACTTTTACAAAATGTATAGTTGATTGACTCTACTAACGTAAAGAGCTAATTTCTTATTCAATTTCAAAACTATGAAAGCATTGCACTGATTGTTGTAAATATTGTCAGAAGTCAACCTTCAAAAAATAAGACTGTTGTCAGTGTCTTATGTATGCCGTATTAAAGGATTAAATTTTAACCACGTGGTTGGCTCTTATATGATACATTAGTCTTCGAACAACAAAATAACTTACTTTGGGAACAACGTAATATTTATCATTTATGTCCTCTTATTAATCACAATTGTTTTCCATATGAGTTTTCAGTGTAAGCCTCTTTTCAATCATCGTAAGTGATGTGATCACTATGCAAGCAACACCATCCGACAAAATGTTTAACAGTGTGCCTCATTTAATATGCAAATGGTCTCAGGTGTTCTGGATATAAACATGATGCAGTGCGAATTAGACTTCTTACATAAACTTTTGCATTTAACAATCACGATGGTAAAATAACCTCGTAAAAGGAAAGGATTTTAGAATATGCTAATTCTGACAGCTCATTCTGTTTCGCGTTCATTTTGTTTTATTGGAACATATTGTTTACTTCAGTTCAGCCTTTTAAATGCATGCAAGTATAGGCAATAAATCAACATGTAAGCTTGAAAACCCTCATATTCGAGCTTGAGAACTTGCCAAATGAGGAGAAAATAATATTGGATTACGCGCTTAATAATACAATTTTCAAGGTGAAAATTCGTTAAGGACATTAACGACAATATGTAATAAACAATTTTCGCGGAGCTAATAAAGCAATTAACCGTCTATAGACACGATAATGACGACTTGAAAATTGTACCACAAAAGTGTTGCCCTCTGTCAGTCTAATTGAACTTGAAAGCATAACGTCAAATTAGCATCATTAGATTTTGCAACAAAATCATCCTCGGGAGATTTCAATTAAGACACACAATGCCACTAAAAGCCTGTAGCGTTTGCCATAACAGTCGTCATCCGAATTCGAAGAATTATTATGACTTTGAACGTATGTGTTGACATGATCAAGAATTGAGCCCTTACAGGTTATCTGTCCGTGATTGATTAAGTATATCACCATTTGTGTTATATTTAAGATGTTATTTACTGCTTAGTGTTTGTTTCTGCGGTAACAACCGGTAGATGTGACTTCCGATGCGCAGAAATTAAACTACGAGTGCGCTTGGAAAACTACTTTGATAAAAAGCATCGGAACTACACAAAATTGGTTATAATCGTAATGATCAACATTAGTCTTACATTATCAGGATTATCCCGCGAGTTTATACAATTCGTCTGACGTTGGCTTCTTTCATGAACCATGAGCGGATAATCAAAGTGATGTCGTAGGTTATCTTTAACTTAGTGAAGCTATAATTCTAATAAATGAAACTAATGTAATCTCAACCAAACTTAAACATATTGTGTAAACATAAATATAACAACAGTACAACACAGTGGTTTTACTGCGCTGCATAATGCAGATGTTTTTGTTCGTCAAACGTTTCCTATATGGTGTAAGCATATACAAAATGTCTTGGACATATAATCGAAAGTTGTTCCTTTTTCTCTAATGTTTTATTTTTAATACACGAAGTAAAGCGATCGCAGAGATACCTGTTAATGTAAATGTCTATAACACATACTAGCAAGTAGGGCTGTCACGATACGCCCTGAGCGTACCGCGGTATATCGTGGTACGGCAACACTGTATCGCGGTACGTACCGCGATATTTTACAGATTATGTATCTGTGAAGAAAACAGCAGAATAACAAGTTTTACAAACTTTATTAAACTCATTAATCAGAACACACATGTATCATAGTATGACTAGAAACTGTAAAAGAAACTTGATAGAAGTAATCATTGTTATTGTTATTGTTATTCGCGTTTTTTTTCTAAAATGTCCGCCATGTTGTTTACAATAGCTGTGACTACGATCTGTGTAAATCGAACGCTTCAAGGGCATGTTTAAAATGCGGAGTCAGGGGGCCCAGAATTGAAAATCTGTATCGTTCTGACTTTTCCTCGACTTATTCAGAATCTTAAGATAACATGATTCGGAAGTGCCATGCTTTGAACGATCGATATACTAAAGAAAGAAAATAAAAAATAGAATAAACATCTTTTTGATAATTATGAACTTATTTGCAAAGGAAATCGGTCCCAAATTCCAAAAAGGTACGGACCCATACATCGCCGTATTTTAAACGTGAAAGTTAAACATCTACAATTGGAAGCGCTTGCTTGACCTGGATATTAACGGATTATTTATTTAGCCCTTTTGAATCGCTTCTACAGTTTTTAAAACGATATCTATATCAAAATAATTATGTTATGTATTTATATCTGTGCTAATACATGTATAATAATATTTAAAAAAACCGGTGCGGCAACGCCGTACCGCGGTGCGATTTTTTTCACGACATGCACCGCGATATACCGATATACCGGTGAATCGTGACAGCCCTACTAGCAAGCAATAATTACTCGCATGTTCGCAACGAGTAGTGAATACTGAAAGTAGAAATCCCATTGTTAAACATATTTTACAATTTCTATGGCAAGTATCGATTGATGGTTTAACTATTAGGAACTTTCAATTTATAGCAAAATAATGTCATGCATATTCCACTATTCATTCAATCTTTGACAAATAGTTTAGGGGAATTGTTTGTTATGAAAATGCGCCATTATTCTTTGTTTATTTTTAAACTGTCACTGATTTATATTCAGAGAAGACACACATCTGTGTTGCGTGTAGAACAGTGTAATTGGACAAATTTCTATGTGCTTTGATACGTATTGTGTATGCAAGATCTTGTATATAGTTCATATACACTGTTGACTATGCGCATTCACATAGTTCTTAAAAGTGAGCTGTATTATTCGAAGAGCCAATCGTATATTTATATTAATCCTGCATATATTTGTATAGTTAAAGTTAATCCAATTTGAATTTTATCTTCTTTGTCAACAAATACATATATTTTAAGAAGTTATTTTACCTTATGTTGCAATTTTCCTGATAAATTAACTGCTGTTGACACTTACAGACACTCTATTGTTAATGGTGTCTGCTTTCATTTACTAAATAGGGAAACGAGTTAGTACTTACAGAATGTTCTTAAGTCATTTTAGTCCCAATTGGTGTTGTCATAGAAACATGTAATTTGCTATTTTGAGAAGCCATGCATTAAATGCGCTATTTTCGGCCGACTAATAGTAAGACTGTGCCAATATCTAGATAAGAATGATAAAAGCTAGCATAAACACCTTATAAGGAGAAAACTGTTTTGTTTAGAAAGTATTTCGGAATATTATGTCAACAAATAATAAGTACTTCAATGTTTAACGTTCAGACCAACTACAAACATGTCATTAATATAACACAATACCATACGAGAACGTGCATATTAATTACACATACATTACAGACCGTGCATTTGTCAGATTTAAATAAAACAAATCTGGAAAAAAGACAAAATAAGTACTTATTTACATATTTGGCCACGCATGTAACGACAGTTGTGTACATCTCATTTTTATCATATATACAATTCAGTTGCGTTACATTTGGGTTTATGTATTTTACGTCAATAAAACATGGATTTATTACGAAATTGTGGTGAGCATACTCAATTTAGGATACTTTAATTTCTTTAGTGTAAAGATCCCGATCATGATCGAAATATCAAACACGTTTTGTAAGCTGTATAGTTGCTTCCAAGAAAATTACCATATTGACGAATTATAGACTAAACTGGATAGATGCTCTATCAATGTGAGGTTTTCTGTCTGGATTTATTCGCCATATAACTAATAACTTAATAATGTCCTACTCCATTGTTTTGTTTTATTATAATATTTATACTACAGTGCATACATATTGGTTAAGCAATTCAAAGGACAAGTCACATATTTGTAATATAATAATTAATTCGTTTTTTCCAAAAGCGACTGCATCCGTCTATCACATTTCGCTGCATTGACGTTTTTCATGAATAAGTTCTTCTAATAGGCACAGTCATACTCACATCTATTTTAACAGTTTAAGTTACATGAATATGCAACTTCAAAACAATGCACAGTTCTCAGATTCGTTTGGTATGTCAATCATTATTAAACATAAATAGACATTAACGAACGATATCAGCGTCTGTTATTCATACTAGAAGATTATCTTGTGTTCGATTGCATGCGTGAATTGCCACACCGACGCTGGTGTACTGTCAAATTACATCATTGTATTGAGATCTGATTTGAAAATGATCACACGTCACGTATTGGGATATGAGACAATTAACAATTACAAGGTATCCATAAAAATTACGTTGATAGTTGATGCCTCGTTATTGACCCCATTATACGAGAATATGCGGTGGCTTTAAGCTGTAAAAAAAGAAAATGCATGACCTCGTACCTAGTCTGCTATTTTAATTATTATTGTGTAACTGGTTATTCATTTTCTCATCAAAATATATGCATTGTTGAAACTTCATTCAATTAGTCAGCAAAGACGCATTTCGCTTTTTGAACATGTATACACAGCACAACCAATTTAATTCATTTGCAGTATACGCATATTTCAATTTTAATTATATTCGGTTAAAAATTAGTGTCATAAATGGACACGTAAGGAAAATATGACGATGTAAACGTATGTTTCGAAAATTACAACTTAATCATACAAACTAACTGCTTTGCATAATATAAAAGTACTGGGTAAATGCATTACTGCTGCTGTGTGGGTGTAACTAATGCAAAGTGATTTACTTAATTGTGTCTGCAAGCAACTGGCATGGCAATTATGTGGAATCATAAATAGTCTGGTAACTACTATGTGTAACAATCAAAATGAACTCAGTGTAAACACATTATTAATGGTACAGTCAGTTCAAATATTAAAGACGAAATACCATTGAAGCCAATATGGGATAAAATGTATTTCATTCTTTGTGAATGCGCATACAATACTTTCAACAAACCGATTGTTCGACTTCTTATATTCATCATAGGAATGTCATGTCGTAATTAGTTTCATTTGTAAACGTTGTTGTAGCACTCCGCTGGAAAACAAATATCCAAAGGAAGCGTACACACAAATTGATCGTAATATGCATACACATACCAGGAAATGCCTCTATACCTTAATTATATATTCCCAATATGCTATGCACATCTAGCCAGTGTTTCTCAAAGTTTGTTCCAACTCTAAAAACGCATATCCAAAACTATTCGAACCCATTTGTGACTCCTACGATAATTGAATAATACTCTTTCTAAAGAAATATCAAAACAAATTTAAAAAAACGCTCAGTTTATTCAAAACTAAATGAAACTATTACCACAAGTCATCCTCTATTTGCATATGGAGAACAACGCCCTAAGATGCTATATACGCGAATAATCAATATTTGCAGTGCTGTATAGAATATATTTTGTTCGCAACAGTATTATGTCGAGGGGTGAAAGCGAAACAGCTCCAACTGACATTTTTTTCACAAAATGACTTTTTTGTATATTTTGTATCGCAACACCAATGCCCATCATGTATTAAAATATCTTAGTTCCAGGCAATCAAATAAAGAGAAAAATTGTCATTTGTCCTAAAGCTCTAAGTGAAATTTAATTTATTTTTAAGTGCGAAAATACTTTATGTGCAGTGAAGTGCTACTTAGAGCTCTCTCGCATTCAGGTTGTTGATGTTAAAATAATTTTAAATGAAACTTTTATCAATTATTGAGGAATATCTTTACAATAAATAATTTATTTGTATTTGGAAAATATCCAGAACAGATAATATTATGTTACTGATGAAAAATAAGAAAAAATATTAATACAATTATTCACTTAGACCTTTTTCGAACTGAACTTGTTTTTTTTTTCTTAGTTATTTTGTTTGTATAACATTTTTTATTAACCTTTTGACACCATTAATATATGGATGTTATGGCTATATCAAATTATGTTTTATACATACCTGTCTATACTTTAAACTAAAAAGCTAATTGAAAAATCGAAACCTTAATTGCATAAAAGCTATTTGAATTTGGAATGAATGTCAAAGAGATGTGATCATTGTTTTGACCTCTACCTAGTTCTGAATGTAAAACAATTTTTTTGTTATAAAACCAAGAAGAATTTACTCATACAAGTGTGTTGTTATTAGAATGTTAAGTTCTGTAATGGTAAAAAGGCAGACACACAATGTACCTTTATACCTACTATTTGGCTTCCTCATGAAAAACACGTTCAGAATTACCTATGTTCCTAGTTAGTTGTATACATAGACAGTGAAACATAACATTTCTCAATAAATAAATAGTAATAAACATGAATGTAATTTAGTTGCTATTTGTTACTAAGGTGAGATTTGAATTAGTTGGTCGATCCATGAATAACTTCTCTGGAAAGATGTGAATTCGTAGGAAACTGTGCTTATAACTCTTCTGCTATAATGCGAAGATTACCATGCTGGTGAATTGTGATATGGTTGGTTACCATATTTGTGATCTGGTGAAATGTAAATCAGGAGGTAAATATTCTGGTGTTTTTGTGATTTGGATGGTAACTGATATGGTGAAATGTTAATCAGTAGGTAACCATTCTGGTGCGACGTGATTCGGTTTGTAACTGATCTGGTGAAATGTAAATCAGAAGGTAACTATTCTGGTGTTATGTGATTCGGTTGGTTACTGATCTGGTGAAATGTAAATCAGTAGGTAACCATTCTGGTGTTATGTGATTTGGTTGGAAACTGATATGGTGAAATGTAAATCAGTAGGTAACCATTCTGGTGTTATGTNGATTAATTATCAGACTAGAATATTTAATGAACTCGAAAGTTATCGTATGTATCCTGTTGATTAGAATATTGTGTGGACCTGTTTAATAGCAGAATTAAATTTAATGAACAGTTATTTGAGTTGGGTATGCGTTGTTATTCCATCGAAGTACGCATCACATGGTAGTTTTTCATCCAATGTAAATTAACTAGAGATAAATTTTTGCTTCACTTAACTGTTATAGGTAAAAGAGGCGTTGACAGTATTGCGGGCTATATCATCTTACGTTGACATGCCCTATCAATCAAAGAGTGTTTTTTTTTTACATTCATACAATCCTTTATCTTTACTTGTTTTATGTTAAATAATAAAATCGGATGTATATTTATCGCATCTGTATTTTGAGGAAACTACATCAGACATCTGTAGATATTGAAGGCTGTGTTGCATAATCCTGTCATCACTGTTTAATATGCAAACAAAATAGCATTGATTATATCTGATGTACACTTGAGTTATTTCAGTTCTTTTAAGGAAGACGGACTGACCAATTAACAGGGGGGTTGATAGTCAGACAGAAAATGGCAAATATATAACCAAGTTTGTATGCAAAGGTTCAGGATCATATCTTTTTATTATGTAGATGTCGAACAATTTTAAGATTTGTTCTTATTTAAGCTTCCCTAAGCACAAAGTGCTTAACATGGGCTTTGTAATAACTTATAAGTCTACGTCCAGTGTCTGTAAATGCGGTGTGTTGCCCCGTGTTACCCCATTTACTTCCCAATATATGCCACATTTTTGGCTCAATCTCAATGAATCTAAGTAAGAATGTTAATCTCAAAAATGTGTCTTCACCAGAATTCCAATCTGGATCAAGTGGGGAATAAACTTGATTCACGTATCTTCAGTAGTCTTTGAAAAACGCAGGATCCAGTTCTGCGGACTGAGTGATAAACAGACATGACAGACAGAAGGTAAACCTGTACGTGTAGTACCCTCCAGTAAACTGGCACAAACTGGTGGACAAATTGTGATGCATAAAGTAAAAACATTTAGTAAGAAATGAGTAGCACTCTGTATAAAATATACCTTTTATTTAACACTTCAAACAGCAAATAAAAGTGCATCATAATAAATGTGCATGACAAAAACATCCAATAAGCGGTAACAACAATAGCTGTACAGAAAGTGAAATTTTTTGCTCTTGGTGCGAAGTTCAATATAATTATAAAAAATGTTGAAGTTTGATATATATAGGGTTTTACATAACTATTTCCACATATATTGCAAAAAAAAAGTAGCATGTCAACAAATTATGAAATTTCAATTGAAACCGGTCTCCAATCAAGTTTGTCGGACCTTCAACTATAATGCCAGTTAAAATGCAAGAGTGCCAGTTAATTTTACCAGAATACTACTCACTAGCCCTTATGGCCGGTGAAATACCTCATTTATATTTTACTGGCCAGTTCAATAATGTCTGCGCCAGTAATAGTTTTTTTTATTCAGATGAGATTTTAAATACCAAATTCTGTTGTTATTCCACTGAACTTACCAAACTTATCCAAATAACTATTTGTTAAACTAAATATTGAACATTTTTATTTCAAATTACAACACCAACCTATTTTTTTTTATAAAAATTAAAATAAAGTCAATAATTATAATACTGAAGAAATAATCTCAAACAAGGAATCACAGTCTTTTTAAAAGATATGCGATCAAGAAAACAAAATACCCTCAACATAACAGTCTTTTTAAAAGATATGCGATCAAGAAAACAAAATACCCTCAACATAATACTGTAAGGTGCATACACTAATTCTAGTAAATATTTGCAGAAATCCAACAACAACCACTGACCTTAAAAATTAACAAATCAACAAAATAGAGTCTAACAACTAACTTAAACTTCTGTATAGAAGCATCACAGCAAATTTTTCTGACTGATTGTGTAAAACAAAAAAGGACAACAAAACAAGAAAGCATGCAAAATGTAAGCCAGCAAAAAGGCTAACACAAAACACTTAACAAATGTGCATTATTAAAGAAAGAAGCCTAAGGCATCAATATTTATGGCGTGTTCTGAGAAAACTAGGCAAAATGCTTGTGCGTAAAGTGTCATCCCAGATTAGCCTGTGCAGTCCACACAGGCTAATCCAGGACGACACTTTCCGCCTAAACTGCATTTTCGCTAAGAAGAAACATCATTTAAACAAAAAATTCCATAAAAGCGGAAATTGTTGTCCCTGATTAGCCTGTACGGACTGCACAGGCTAATCTTGGATGACAATTTACGCACAAGCATTTTGCCCAGTTTTCTCAGAACACGCCACATTTATGCTAGCAGTTGAGCAAACAAGNTTCACCCCTCGATGTCATCAATGTGTAAATTGTGCCCAATGCCATTCCCACTAAAATTGCGATGAATTTATCAATAAAATACAGTAGTATTTCATGCAAATGTTACAATCATTGTAACATTTGCATGAAACATATAACATATGTAACATATAACTTTAAATGAAAACAGATAACTTGATTCTGCAACAAATAGTAGAATAGTTGATGCTCTTGATAACTAGGTTGGCTTTTTCCTTTCTTGTCTCTTTATGTGCTTTTTAAGACTTTCGTCGATGGACACTATGCCAATGCGCTGCCTTATCTGCCATACAATGATTGATTTGTTTATTGAATTTATATGTTTATTGTGAAATAGTGTACTCTGGGTTAGGGATTTTTTTCCGCAAATGAGGGGTTGCTAATGGAAAACTATTTTTGGCGATACATCTCTAACAATCCGTCTTTTTAAGGGATTAATCTCTAACAATCCACTCTATGGATTTTTTTAAGGATGGTTTGGTTGAAAACAGATTGTTTAGCATTGTAAGGGCTGAAAAGGGATGCTAGATATATGATATGACATTATACACGCAAACATACAACAAAAAACGGATTAAAATGGAGTTACATCACTTGAAAGCTCATTAGAAAGCTATAGGAATTTTACATTTGGGTCGCGCTTTGTGAAAAGGGGGTTTAGTGCATTTTCGTAAAGTGGAACGACACTTTCCGCACATGCATTAAACCCTCTTTTCAGAGAGCATGACTCAATTATTTAACCGATTAAAGGTATTTGGAATCTTACAGTTGGTTCAGAATCAAACAAAATTAAACTGACTAGTTTTGGAACATATCGAGCGAGATTTAAGTGTTGATTAATTGTGGCCCTTATTAAAAAGTTAGAACAATAGACTTGTTTTAAGCGTAACCCTCGAAGTGAAATATAATTTGAAACAAAATGCAACATTTAACCAAAACACATAAGTTTAATGTATAAAGAGAAAATTTTGAGAAACAAATAATACAATACAGGACAACTGAACGTAGATATTAAATTCTAACGAGCGAATAATAACAGGAAAAGTTATTAACGTCACGTGCATATATTTGTCACTTCCTGTTATTAATGTAAATACACGATCAAACCTGGAATAGCGCATAGTATATTCACCACATTTTGGTTCCGTGATGAGTAAATGGAGGATACCTTAAACGTTGCTAAATGTTGTGTCATTTATAGTTTCAATTGTTCTTTGATATAAATGTTAAAGAAATACATGTATATAACGTAGATGTATTGAAAAAGAAGCCTATTTAATGGTATGGTTGAACAAAAGTCCAATAAAATAATTATATATATATATATATTGTTTATAACAGATTGTATCTTTTTAAGAGAAATAAGTATTATCATGCAATGATTTGCTATTTATAGCAGATATCTGTTTTTACACAGGAAACTGCAAGCGACAAGAACACATTATTATTCAGAAATGTATGTTATGACTAACTAGTATTTGCTGGATGACGTTTGAATGCATTGTAAAATAACAAGATGTTTGAATGTGGTCAGTTGACGATAAAGCGTATATTGCCCGATAGTTTAGTTTATAATACGCTTTACTCATGGTTGCAGTTTTTAAATACATTAATGTTCTTTTAAGATGCCACGACTTTATACTTTAAACAAATATGCGTAGTAAATGTACGAGCACTTTGAGTCTCTATGTTTACAATCGTAAAATTGTGTGCTTTGCACATGAATCGCGAATTATGACGCATGTATTGATATGGTTTCTTTTATGTTTGCGTTGTTTATTGGCACATACTGTCACATGTGCCTTTTACCACTTTTAGTCCTGTATGTAAATGAAAAGTTAAAAAGTATGTTAACACATTTCACATTTCTGTTTTCGTCCGAATTGTGTCTAGTTCAAGTATTCTAATGACCCTTTTACTCGTTCACATGTAAATATGTGCTAATTCTCTATTCAAAGCCACAAACACGTTACACTATGATTAGTATCAAGACATGGAGAGTACATGTGATAGTATAACCTCTATCTCTAAAACTGTGTATGGGCTGATGAATTGAAAATCTGACAGCTATTCAAGCTTTACAAAATGAACAATAACATATATATCATTTTTAACTATCAAATTATGATATATATATATTAATTGGCAATGAAATAAATTATCCTGTATTAAGTATAAAGATAGTCATGGGCTGACAGTAACGCCTTACTTCACATCTTTCCACAGGAAATGCGACTGCACGAAATCGGAAGCTAATGATCTCCGTTTCAACTGGAAACCGGATTGTGCCAATTAATATAGCATGACGTCGAATGACTTTCTGGAATATGATAACTTTGATGTTATGCAGATAATTGTTTAGTTGTGGTGTAAGAATTACGCTCAGGAACACTTGGTAGGTAATTTGCAAATGAAATACATGTTGGTGTATTTTGCCAAACGTTGATTTAACATCTCGATGCATATCCAACACATTACTAATAACCACGCCGAAGAACACATACTAGCCTACATATGAAGTTTTTATATCGATCTATATTGACTTTGCTTTTCTTACCGTGCAGACATAATTTCCCGAAAGATTAGCCGAAGGGCAAGTAAAAACCAGCCATTCGCAAGTCAATCAGTGAGTAATACATTCATTATAGTGTATGATAATGTCTTCCAGTCACATGATCTTTCCGTTCATTTCATTACAATAGGAAGTCAATCGTTGGTAAGTATTGAAATATGTAAATATTACGTCATCGAACGTGTAGTTGTTTCTTCAAGCTCATTTGAAATGAGCAACACGATTTAGTTGTTTCATTTGATTACGTTTTGCAGCGAAGCGTAAGATGCATTTAAATAATGCAAAATGTATTCACGTACGTTGTTATGAGTAGAATGTTGTATTTCTGAGTAGTACTATAAGTCCATAAAGTTTATATGTTACATTTTTCAAAAGCTAGCTGTAACAAGTAGTAATAAGCAATCTTAACATGATTCCAAATGAATCTTGAAACACATTAATGTAGTAGAGTGATTGTATGTGAATTAACAACATTTTGCCCTAAATGCTTCAAATGTGACAGAGCAAACATATTTATAATGCACATTGAAAATGTTTACACCTGAATATGCATTTAACTGCACAGTTTAATTCGTTAGCAGATTGTACTCCAAAGACAAATGCGCGAAATAAATCAACGTATCCATAATAAATCTTCGCGCAAACTAAAACATTAAAAAACGTAACGAAAGTGTTTCCAGCCATAAATTTAAACTGTTAGGCACTAAAAACCATTTTACACAATGCGCTTATGTTTTACAACTATTAACAGCTGGTGCAACACATTGAATAATCAGCCCTGGAGCCAAATTGCTGTCATTATTGTGTAAGCAGACTGTTTGCATAAATTGAGAATATGCGCATGGCCCTGTAATGGACTATGCAGGTATTTTTGCATACAGATATGTAATGCTGCCCAATTTGTATCATTAACAGAAGTTTTTTTTGCATATTTGTACATGTTATGTCTAAATTGCGTCGTGAGGATTGTCCCTTGACAATAAAATTGAAATAAAAAAATACACTCATTTCTTTGATAAGATCTTTGCTCTCTCCGAATAAATAACTAATATAAAATTACAGTATTTACTTTGTCAATGTCGTTTTATTGGTGAAATATACGACGTTTTAGAACAGATTCGGAGGCGGTAGCAAGTAATTGTGTATATCTAATAATTATACTTTATCGATTCTAACATGGTATTACAAACAGTAAAGTATTAATCAAGATTTCTGCATTGCATTGTCAAAGATAAGTGTTGTATAAACATTCAGTTAAAACTGTAATCTTGTATAACCATTCAAAAACAGTTATATAAATGATAAATAATAAGTCAGCCTATTTCTGCCAGTATCTTTTTACAAATATAAATTCTGCAAATTTATTCTAGTCTCAGTATGGTGAACTCAAATAAAAATATTAGTCGAAAATTCTGTCTAACTATTTATTCTGTCGTTATGTATTTGCAGTTAGACATGTTAAAATACTTAAATAGTTTCCAATTACCAAATCATCGTCTTTCTGAACAATATTTTGTGCTTACGCTTATGTCTCAACTATTGTACCGACCAAACCGTTATAAGCCAAAAACCAAAATTGCGGCCTTTAAAGTCTAAGAAATTCTGCCACCGAAGAATTCTCCTAAAATTCAAGTTTATAGACACAGTTTATTAAACGACGTTTTAATCAACGCATTCAAAATTTAACTATGAAAGCATGACAAATATAATACATAATCGATTGCCTGCATATCTGACAACTGTATGTGAAAATTTAAACTTACAGATGAAAAACAATACAATTTTACAGGTGTGTGTTTATCCCTCCGCGGCATCGACATAGGTGTGATATGATCGCCACGAAGCATCTATGGGATGAATGTATGTACACCTCCGATTCGGAGACAAGCTATTATTGATTTGCCTCTGCGCGGTAAGTGTTAGTTCGACAATAACACTATTTTTGTTCGGACTCCTTACACGATATGGCACATTAAATGGAAATCATTTAACATTCTAAAAAGCTGTATTCATAGTTTCAAATAACGTGCAGTTTAGTAGAGTTTAGCTGCATAGTTTACTCCACCATTGTCTTATGTCTACATGAACATATTCAGAAATGCTGATGTTGCACTTAAACAACGTGTCAATCATATCGGAGTTTCCAAACTTCTTCACGTGGCCATGAAGGAAAGGCGGCGTGCTATTGTCTCCTAATTTATATGAGTTTGTATTGATCTTAAAACCTAACCTGCAGACAAATAACGAGATCTTGGTGTATTATGTGTCCCAGTTGAAGCAGCGTAACTATCAGACAAGCATCAACTAGCACGTGTTTTCACTTTTTGGAAAATAAACTCGACCTTCGCATTAAAATGTTCGTCTTGTAAGTTATGTGCGCACTTGTTTACTTTTTATTTTGAAAAATGCACTGTACCCATATTTATAGTTATTATTTAGAAAACACTTATTGTTTAGATTTTAATCATACAATATATTCTTCATCACCGTTGTCATACCGTAAAGAACAACTGTATTGCATCATGAACTATTGTTATTACCTTTATCAACGGTATTCTATATTGATACCGGGTTTTACTATTCAAATTCACCAATACTGTGTGATGACATTACTCAACGTAGAATGGCACACACGAGCGAAAAGTCGTTCGTTACATCATATGTTGCACATTTTGTTATTTGGCTTAAAATGGACAGCACAGAATCATTGATGATTGTTTATTTGCCCAACTGACAAGTTGTATTGCTGACATCATATTTAGGCTGGTAAAACTCTTATTTGCAATAAAAAATTGTAAAAAAGTAAACCATATTTTTGGTATTTATTTTGTTTTTGTTTTAGTTTTAATACTGAATTTGGCAATGTGTCGTTCATTTAAAGCCCCTTGTCAAAAGTAAAATGCAATTTCAAAAATAACAACTGTCATAGATAATATACATTATTTTCAGACATTCCAAGTAACGCTCGTGATTATGACAACTGTATCAGCACAATCCTGTTTTATCGCAAATAACCAAAATAATTAGATAAATTTATTACGGATATTTGACGCGTTTTCTTTCAAACTGTGACCATGAGAACGTGTTCAGCAAATACAAAGTTGATAATACATTAAGTTTTAAAGCGTGAACGTCACCTGTTGCTGCCTAAAAATGCCGTACTCAAATCCGTGCATAGCCGTTTTTTCTCGATATTTCTATTTTGTTTTAAATAATTTTATAAATCCAAAGTTTTATGTTGGTTTCATAAATCAACTTCTTTATACTTTTTTATTCAAAATTACGGAAATATGTAAATGCCCTTTAAATAAAGAACCATACAGTATGTTGACTTAAAAGGCCGGTCCAGGGGGCTGATAATAATGATCCACAATGCCGTTATTAAAAATAATATAAAGTTATGCTGTCTCATGTAGACTAAATTTTGAAACAAAATATTTCGCAATCAATCAATACATTGGGAAATGCAAGTTCAAGTAAATTGTATGACATGCAGACAGACATGCATGTTTACTATGTAAATTCCTTTCGTATGTGTATTGTGTCTTATATAATAAGCTAGTAATTCGATGCATATAATACACAAATAGGGTGAAAGTGGACAACCTTGCCGAATTTCTTTTTTTACGTCGAAAATTTCAGAGAAATACCCACCCATTATTACACAAGATTTTGCATAACTTTATAAAAGTTTTACCCGCTGCATTACAGCTACTACTACTACTACTACTACTTCTACTACTACTACTACTACTACTACTACTACTACTACTAATATAATACTACTATTACTACTTCTACTACTACAACTACTACTACTAGTACTACTACTACTACTACTACTACTACTACTACTACTACTACTACTACTGCTACTACTGCAACTACTACTACTACTACTTCTACTACTACTACTACTACTTCTACTAATACTACTACTACTACTACTACTCCTTCTACTACTACTACTAACATCCTCATCATCATCATCATGATCATGATCATCATCATCATCATTATAATCATAATCATCATCTTTCGACTACCACATAGGCTATTCGTTTATGTGATGGCTGCATAACACATCAAATTGTGATAATTGTAGCCACTGACAACGCAGTAAAGTCACATATTGATTATATTGACGTGAATGATTTTAAAACTAGAAAGATTATTCCATGAAAGGGTTGTCATGTCGAAAAGTGTACCAGTATTTCTTATTTCAAAATACGTTGATGTAATTGTATTAAGTCCCAGAGAACGAACCTGAAAATTATCAATGCGCTGTCATAAATCAAATATCGGCACAATGCATATTCACCCATACAATTAGAAGTGTGTACAATGGGTGTCATTCTCTGTGTGCGTTATTTTATTGTAATGCAACATAACATATTCCTGTTATATACATTCCAATGCAGCTGTAATTAATTTGTTTGAATTGGGTTGCTTCCACATTGATATGCGTCATAACATCAGCAGACAATTCAGATTCAGATTCCCGCTCTACAATTGAAACGACACATAATAGAATAATGCATTAATAACGAAAATGTATAACTAACGAGAACGGATATTATTCAAGTTAATACATGCATGATATGATTTTTGGTGGTGAGTGTGTGTATGGTGTGTAACCTGTATACATGTAGTGTCATTAAGTTCGCTTTTAAGTCATTATGGCTGGGCTAAGTGTGATAATCGGCTAGCCTTTAATTCTTTTAAAGCCCAGATGCTTTGCATCAACCGTTCCATGGAAGTGCCTCAATAATAAATGGTCGTGGCGCAAGTATTGTCCTGTATTGTGCAGGCAATGGCTATTTGATTCAAATAAACAAATGAGGATAATTCTTTCCCTACTCTTTATGTTGCTTGAGTTTTGTTATTTCTATATATTGAAAGTCGGATATTGGTAGGTGAAACATGAAGATGAAGATAAATGTAAGACTTCGTTTTAGGTTGGTGCAATTGACTTGTCCAGTGTAATCATATGCCTTTCAGTATATGCAACCTAAACCTTCCAGTTTGTCTTATGTGTCTTATCTGTTCAGACGACACTGTAACATGTTCGGGTGATATCACTTGCCATGTACAGATGTTATTCCGGGCGTTGTATATATTAGCTACTATCCTATCTTAACGTCGTAAATCTAAAAATCTTAAAATGTTCAATACATGACAAATATATTCCTGATATATCGGTTTTTTGGAACAAACAAACGTCTTATGATACACCGACTCCAATGCTTGCATGGTTTAGTTTAAACATATTTTGTTGTATATAGATATATGTGCATGCTACAGTGACTCAAATAAAGAAAAATAAGTATATGTATGCAAACAAATTGGGCCCTGCGTGATGCAAACACAAGAAAGGCCCTTTCCACTAATAGCTTGAATGTAACATGTTGTGCATAATTGATTATGTTTCAGTGTATTGGTGTTTCTACCTGGTTAAAAAGCAGGTTGGTTTAAACAGGTTCTGAATTCATCTAATGCATATTTAAGATGTGTCTCTTTTATAACATTCAGATATTTCTGTCTTTATAATTAATGTTTGAATATTGAGCAATATTAAAATTGAATGTTTGAGTAATGTATAAGAGTTCAACATAGGGGATTTATTTATTTATGAATAATAGCATAAAAGAAGTTGTCAATCAATCTTTCTTGCATACACATGAATATCTTCGTTAACCAAATGTTTATTAAACAATCTTCTTCATGTATTGTTTTGATATGAGTAATTTAGTGTTTTTTGTTAATTATTTTAATGTTTTGCTTGTTAAATCATTGTCTTTCAACATGCTGTTGATACGTTTCACTGTGTTTCATTTAAAGAATTTTTTCCAATAATATACTAATTTATTATACAATATCGTCGGTGGATATGACATGACAATCTTCTTTTATTATTGTGACGTGGAGAACTAATTGCATTGTACCGTGAGCAGCATATTTACGTGAATGAATTACTAAATATAGCATTAATATATGTTTAGTTTCTAAATAGTGGTTGTACAAACATAATTAAAATTAAGTGTACGTTATGATACATTTCATGCGGTTTCAGATATATACTATATTTGTCAACTAACCGAAAAGTTTATAAAAGGCAGCTTTCGTATGGCACAAATGGTTGTATTATTGTTTTCTTCTTTCGCCAATTGAATATGATAGAAATATTTCAATTCAATATAAATAATGTTTTTTGGAAATCGATCGCACTACGGTTACTGAAATCGAGTGAGATTAATTTTCTTAGAAACTGAACAATCTCTTCTGTGTTCTTTGATCATGAGAACAAGCTAAGACTAGTACTTTATAAACCAGCGAGAAATGTGACGCCTGGAGACGACGATATGCTTCGGAAATGGCAAGTGTTTTCAACCACACCGATAGCCAGATTGACATACATGATTTACTTAATTAAAATACACCTTCGGTTAATTGGAACCTTGTTTGTTTTTGAAATTAAATTAATGTAATAGAAAAGTAAATGTTTTTTACAGTTTTACAGAAAAAGATAAATGGAACTGTCCATACAAAGTGGCGTGTAATGTCATGTTTTTGTCTTTCACGTGAGTAAAATCAATACAAAGGATCAATTAGCAACAATGTGTCGGAAAAGTACACGTTTGTGTTAGGGCTTAATGATGTTTAATGTGTTAAATGGCTTCATTTGCAATAGCATAGCTGCTAATTAATTAGTGAGAGGACAAGCATAGTGTTGCACAGTTTAAGAAGCTTATGCACATCACGACCGTGTAATTAAATTGTTACTGATGGTAAATTATTGTGTATATCTTAAATCGTATTATCGGTTCTATTAAGCAATATAAAGAATACATTTAACATTCCTATTTGAATTGCAATTTGTTTTTTTAAGCCATGATTACATGTTGTATGTAACTTTACCCTAAATGTATTTCATGAACATCAACACACGATTGTTGAGTGAAGACAGTGTCTTATCTGATAAACAAATGGAATCGAGCGCGTGAGTAAAGCCAGTTATGTCTTCTTGATGATCAGTATCTCAAATTTTCAAACGCGTTCGTGATCTGATTCTCGTAAAGTATATTGACATACAATTTCCTCATGCGTCTGGTGTTGTACTGAGAAAGAATGACATGCATTCAGTTTGGATTGAATATTAAAGATATTAAACCCTGGGGCATGGTTGTCAAGGTATCCTATACTAATCCAGCTTCATTTGCAAGGATAAATATCTTAACACTTAATGAATATGCTATAACCCTTTCATTTATTAAATCGAGGATCGGGATACTTCTCGTGTTGCAAATGTTGTTGAATGTTTGTAAGTTTTCGAACTCGGAGAAAGTTCGGCGTTGCGGGTATGTACGCTGCAAGGCGATGTTATATAAAGTTCATAGCAGGTTTCCATCTTTAAATGCTAACATAATAATATAGCACAAACACCTCCATTTACTGTATCAGAAGGAAAAATCATGTCCTTATACACTTAACTTATCCAAGAACACTAACTATAAACAATGATTAAACAGGGATCATCGAATTAGAACGGTCAATGCAAAGCCGGCATGAGGGTTAGCCGAGCGTCGCACTTAGCACGGAATTAATCACAAACCAAACGCGAAGCTAAAACGATCTCAATCAAATGTACCTATACAGATAGACAATGAAACCACGAATGCAAAGGCATTACGCGCGAGTAGAATGTTACTCTCATAATGTAATTTTACTAGTAGTGTAACCATCGGAATTCTATTAAAACGATTAGGGTATACTCTTTATTTCGTATTGGAATTGTTTGTGTCGCAAAATGAGGAAACGAATTAGATAATTCAATACTAGACAGATGTAAGCATACACATATAATAGGAACATACAACTAGCATGTTGACATACAGATTTTTATAAATTACCAGAACGAATCCTCACCAGCTTATTCGAAGGATACAATAATAAAAAAAAAATACTTGACGGAAAACAAATTGTCTAATAACTACACTATAAGTAAAACTTGTTAAAGCATACATGGACACCGGTATACGTACAAACAACAAAAAAACGTATATATCAACATAAACACTCCATCAAGTGTAAGGCCTACATAATGCAAAGGGATTCTTAAGAATTACATTACACAAACAATATGACATAATATGAATAGCCAATGAAATAATTTCTCTTATGTAAAGTATCAGGTACGATTTTATATACGTATTAAAAGTAAATAATGCATGCAGTTAGCAAACCAAATGATAACTTTCACAAATGAACCGTTTTTGACTGGCAGTCAGTGAGACACAGATGCAAATGGAATTTACATTTCAACGCCGGTATAATGAGGCTATATCAATTAACGCATAAATTCGCATCTTTCCACAGGAAACGCGATTGCACGAAATCGGAAGCTAATGATCTCCGTTACAGTTGAAGAACGGATTGTACCAATTAATATAGCATGACAGCGCATGGTATTCTGGAATAACAGAACTATGGTGCTTTGCAGAGAATTGTTTATTTGTGTTACAAGAATAACGCTATGTAACACTTGGTTTGTCATTTTACACCTTTTGGTGGATTGTGCCAATTTTGGTTTAATATTTCGATGCATATTAAACACAGTTATTAAAACATACCAAAACAAAACATACTTCATAAACATTTTTTATATCGATCAGACGCCCCAAATATCAAATTAAAAAGTAAGTTCGAAAAGGAACATACATTTTGGAATGCCCTACATCTTTGGAGCTAAGACTTGCAAATCTGTAGAGATACTGCGTATATTACATCAACACGATGCACATGATATGAATACGAAATCAATTGTTGAATGTGCGTATATAAATAACGCTAACAAACTTGTATACGTTTTTACTTCATCGACAATGTTGTAGACTTCTTTTCTTACCGTGCAGACATGATTTCCCGAAGGATTTAACAAAAAAACAAGAAACAAACAGGCCTGCCCAGATCAATCAGAGAGCAACGAATGTAATATAGTGTCTGGTTATGTCTTCACCTGACCTTTGGGCACATTGAATTATAATTGGAAGGCAATCGTTGGTAATTATTTAACTATGTAAATAGGCCTTAGCAAAAGTGCAGAAGTAAATCTGACTTCAGTTATTTGATTTCGTTAGTATATAATAGGGTTATTACAAATAAATGCAAATATATAGCCCATGGTGATTAACTGGACAAACCTGTAAACGTAAATTATTGTTTACTATTATTATTATTATTATTATTATTATTATTATTATTATTATTATTATTATTATTATTATGATTATTATTATTATTATTATTATTATTATTATTATTATTATTATTTATGTAAGCATTTTTAAGTTATGACATTAATATTACGTTTACAGTTTATTATATTGTATTGATTGGGTCATAAACACCTTTAACAATATTGATTATGATTCTGTAATTTTATCAAAATTGTATGAGCAGTACATGCATTTTATTACTAAATAAGTATGTTTAGACTGCATACATGACATCTGGTGGCAAATGTTGTGCGTTTGTTTGCTTTTTTAAGAAGAAATCAGATATTAAACATATACTTCAAACGTAATTTAAATTATTCGGTTAGTAAAGCGTTCTTTTTTGTGTTTAGTGTCACATTTGTTTTTTGAGAACAATTATATTTTGGATACTGATGTTTTTGGGACGAAAAAGAAATGTTTGTATACTTCGGATACTAGTTTTAGTAATAACGTAGCATTCATCTTACAGATCAAACAAGATATGAAACCATATATGAAGCGAGCAATGTGATTATGCTTCGCATAATGCTGATAACCTATCAAGACGCAAAAAAGGTCCACATTATGATGCGATACATATGTATATAATGTAGTAAAGATACAGCTCCTATGTTTAAGGCATCAGAACTCCCACCTGTAATGGTGACAGCACAATCTTCTGTTAAGAGTGTTCATAAGATATTTATAATTTCAGAGGTAGCATACATTAGCTGCGTTTAATTATAAAATGGCATATAACAGACGTAAATATATCACAATTACAATACATAATCAAACAGAGACAACACACAGTAACAATTCATACTTGAATGGAGAAATCACTATAAAGCTTGTTATCAAAAGATTTATTCAATATCCGAAATATCTATTATTCTGGGTTAAACATTAACTAGACGTATGTTCATTTATTTGTTTATATCTTATGCTTTATTTATTCATGTTCAATTATTATGTAAAAAAAAGAATCATTAAAAAATGTTTCATCAATATTGTATTAAATTATCAAATGTGGTATTGCTTCCTCGAGTTAATTTAATATGAGAACCACAATTTGGTAGTTTCATTTGTTTTACGTGTGCATGCTGTTATTTTTTTTATTTATAACAGTTAATAAATGAGAAAAACATGTCCGTCCGGTTTGGGTCTCCAGATCTTTGTAAGTACATCATGCCATTAAGACCGTATACTATATAGGGATAATTAACTGTTAATTAAGTAGCGATTCTTGTTCTCCGTTTCTCCTCCGCATTATTCTTAAAAGGTGAATGTAAACAATTTAGCCTTATTATTTAAAAAAATTTTTTTTTTTTATAATAATTTTACATTAACCCAGGTTATTGTTAGGGTATGTACAACTTGAAACTTCCGATAACTCCTTTTACGGTAACATAGTTAATGAATTTATAACGAATTGTCGCTCGTCAACAACAGTCATTATATCTTTAAATACATGTAAGATGTCTCTGAACACAGATCTGTAAATTAGATACTAATACTAATTGAAAGACGACGTCTCATTTGTAGAGGTTATTGGAAGCCAAAGATGCATTTAAATAGTGCAAAAAGCATTAAATTAGTTTGTCTGTGTATTATTTTATATTGTCGAGTAATATCTCGATGTATCGAAAACGTGTATATGCTAAGTTATTCAATAAGTAGCTGTTTAATAGTATTAAAAAATCATAACAATCTTTGAAATCAATCTTGAAAACAAATCAATGTCAGAGTTTGACTCTATTGTATATTTACAATAGTGCTAGAAAATCATTGGAAGATTCCTACCAATTTTGCCCCAAATGCTTCAAATTTGACAGAAAAAAACATAATAAACAATCCTTTAGAGAGTCACCAGAACTCGAAATAAAACGTTTGATTAAGTGATAGGCTGGCAATCTGTGCGATAAGATATTTTGACACATAAGTATAGATTCGACACGACACATTTCACACCTGACTCTATATTGCATTAAATTTAATAGTTTAGTTTGCTTGCATATTGTATGCGGCACTCCAAATAAAATGCGCGAATTAAATCAACGTGAAATAATCCTTCTCATCGAAGACTAAAACATCTGAAGACGTAAAGTGATTGTGTTCAGCCATTAATTTACACATTTCGGCACATACAAACGATCTTACGCAATGTCTAAATGTAGTCAAACTATATATAACTGGTGCAATATATTATATGAAAATCTTTCCAGCCAAATGGCTTTCGTTTATGATGTCAGCAGACTGTTTTAATATATTGATAATATGCGTATGGCACTTTGATTGGAATATGTAGCTGTTATTCCATTTAGATTGGCAGTTAATGACAAAATAGTATAATTAAAATAAGTTTTACATTCATTTGTTCGCATTTTCTATTGTCTAGGGACGTAAACAAGTATTTCCAAGTATGCACAGACATGTTCATTAAAGAGCAATCGTAAGGCTTATTACGTATTAAACAAGATCCTGTATGATGATTTAGTCTGGCAGTTGGTAAACATACGCATGTTCCGATTGATAAAGTGGCTTCAATTTGACAAGTGGCAAAGTTCAAAGCGTTTGGTTACTGAAAGTAAGGGACTGGTTCTCAATCGTTTAAATCATAAATAAAATACAATAAAAGATCATGTTGACAAACAGGTACAAATTCGATAGTCATAGCACGTGTTTCTAACAAGTACATTATATTCTAACGTCATTGTGCTTGATTGTTTACGCATGAAGCTATTTAATAATGGAGACAGTAGTTATCTCCTGAATTCAGGATTTCAGAGAAATTACTCTAACATAAACAAATGTGAGCTATCATAATGGCATCGGACTCTTCATAAATCACCGGGATAACTTCCTCAAGACGATGTGTTATCGATTCGATTGTATTACAACGATAAAAATTGCTTTCGTACGCGTTTTGTTCTGTATTGCTGTTTCGCCTGATACCTTGTTATTATGATGTGCGTGTGTGAAATGTTTAATTAATAATATGTTCACTTTATACAGTGATTTTAAGAAATGACACACGGACAAAATAAACTAAAAATACCAAAGACATATTAGAAAAATATACGTTTCATTCAAATGGAAATCGATTGACACATAAATAAGTCGATTGTGTACCGTAATAAACACATACAAGATTACTCGCAGGATACTAGTTATTTGTTATTTATTTAGTTTTAACATAATGTTTGCAAGTTCATATAATTCTCCTATTAATCAATAACGTTTCCAAGACATCACAAAATCCGTCCAACTCCAGCCAGCCAGGACACCATAAGGGTCCTGTAAGAAATAAATAACAATGTCTGTTCTCCTGTATATCGGATATTCGACTGTTCTCCATACAAAGCAGGTGCCAATTTATACACAAATGGACGCATAAATTGGGTTACGGCTGCCAAGACGATTGACTCAAACATGAGTTGAATTACGTGATACGAGATGGTTTTATGTGTGACTGCCATATCTTGTGCATTTAGAAAGCGAGTACAACATGTTATTGCAGCATCTGCTTGTCATGAAATACCAATTAAAAAGCTATTTGTTAAGTAACACACTGGGCAGACTAATTACATGTTGGCAATGTAAACATGAAAATATAGTTCGTGTTCTTTCCTTAATAATATGCACTATGTTACAATTGGTAGGAAGAAGATATTCAATTAAACGTAACACCTCAAGTGCTTTAAAGTCTACTCCGAATTTGAAAATATGAAAATCAACACAACATAAAATTGTTTATGTGTTTAGAATCACTATATAATTATAAGTTTAAATTACTGAGGGTATATTTAATAGGCACATGCTTAATACAAATTGGTTCAATGCTACCACATTAAGTCGATTTTGAAAATATAATTATGGTGTGACCGTACGCAATTGATACTTGAAACCTCATTTAAACAAGGCTTCAGCAACCGTGATGCCTTTAATTTATTCTTATTAAATTCATGTGTAATTAAAATCATGACTGGTAGTTTCGTTGTTTTGTTAAATAATTTATTGGAATATTTAGTTACTATTATTGAATATAACAAAATGTGCAATATTATGTTATTTTTTCCCACTATTAATATCTTGCTGTTTTAAATAAGGTATTCAATTATATTCAGATTCGTTCAGTAAATTGTCCCTATTGAATTCATCTGGATTTGTAAAATCGATTTGCCATTATTTCCGAAACAATGATTAAATATTCTGTCTTATAGGCACCGTTTAGAAAATAGACGTTTTGGTTTCTAGAGATTACTCCTTGAAAGCAACTTTTTGTTAAACTCTTTAGTAATATGCCATAATTCATTTCGTGTTCGATATGTCTTACTTTTGTACTGTACCCGTTTTTAGATTCGCTGTAAAGGTGTAAACGACATTACAGAATGTTGTAAAAGTTTGTGTCGTCTTCTGGAATAGTACTGGTAAATTGATAATTTATGAGATAAAGTACGTGCTATTTAACAGCAATAGTGTATATTTCATGTTTTCATATGCCTGTGATTTCAAAAGAACCACGTGTTCACTTCAGTGATACACTATTCCAATGCGAGCGACATTTCAAATAAATGAGTATAATTCAAGATTAATAGAAGGTTCGTCATCAAATTATAGTACCAATAAAATTGATAAAATTTTATAAAACCGCAAACGCCCTTTGTGAGTTCATGACACTTCATAGAGAGTTGACAACTCTTGTTTATTATCAATTAGTTGTAAATCAAAACACACACCTGGTTATGTTTATTTAATTGAAAGCACTCATCTCTTCATAAATACATAAAAAAATATACAGATTAAATGCATAAGTACTAAATACATTTGAGCAATAACGAGATCAATTTCGGCAAGAGGCGTAATGAAATTAATATTAATTTAGAAGTACCTAAGAATAAATTGGATTCATAACTGAATGAGAGTAAACCATATGTTCGGTTGTAATCTTTAAAAATACAGGTTTAATGCGGAATATTACTTTTTCTATCGAAAGTTGCACACAGTCTTAGACATTGGTGCATGATCCGTCCAGACAAAATGTGTCTGAAATCGCGTGAAGTCGATTTACATATACGTGTCGATCAAAACTTTTGTGCACACGATCTGGCAATGACCAGGATGAATGCAAATGCCAGGTATTAAAGATCATGCTGTCTTACAACAGAGGGACATGGCAGATGGGTTATTCATTTATGCAGAATAAAATACACTATTATCGATGATAGTGCAGCCAAATGGTATTAGGTATATTAATTATTGACGGGGACGTGTGACCTGTATACTGTACATATATGCTAACTTATTTTAATATTTAATATTTCACATTGTTAAATGTCACATAAATTAATTAAATAATTTACAATACAACTTTGATAAATATTATTACATTTTAAATATTGTTGGTTTTTATTTTTGCAATGGATTGTTTGAGTCACCATTCCCATATGTGTCCTTTAGAAAGATTTTGCATAGGAAAGGTTTGTACTAAACATGATTATAACCGATTACGCACATTTTGGACAATACTGTTCTATTTTGCCTTAATAAGTAATAACAACAATTGTGATAGTGAACTATTACACAAATATATATTTTGTAAATATAAATCACTTTTGTGTATTAGTTAGGTTTTTTTCTCAGATTTTTAATAAAACGAACGTTATATTCATATATGTACTATGTTTTTTTCATTCAATACAACTACTCGTATCGCTCTGTTTGTTCAATATAGTATTGCCAAACTGTCCGACACAGTACACAAACACTAGACGACACGGCACAAGAACAAACACAATAACAAATGAATATAAAACTAGGATAGCTTTAGAACGGTCAATGCAGGCTCTTAACGTCAATTCACAAAATATTTGATTATATATAAAAAAAAACTACCTCATAGAGCCACTCCTCTTATGAAATAAAAATAAAAGAGAAAACATTATAATGTAGTTACCAGTTAACTACTCAATGGTTTAATGACAGAACAAAAGTTCTTAAAATTTTGATTGCATGTTGAAATGAAACAGATGACAATTTTTCAAATTATGCCTGATTTGCATATCACCTTAAATAGCTGCAATAGTAATGGAATATCAATTTGAGGCATATATGTGTGTTCCTTTATTAACATAGCAAGAAGGCAAACGTGAACGAGTGCAACCTATGAGACTAATTAGAGTGACGGACTAATGTACTGATGATAATTCCAAGAGATTCTCAAGAACTCAACTACTTTGATGTCTTTTCGTTAATATCAATTTCAATAATCGCTATCTCCCAGCGTGATAATACGAAGGACATGAATATTAAAACCACGTACATTGTTCATATAACACGTTCAATATATTCTAGGATTATAGGAATCACATGAACGCACGTACTTGAACCATATTAACATCAACTATACTTGTTAGACCTTGTAGTTGGGATAATTAGGTAGGGTCCTTTGGGCAAACTCAATGTGACGGAAACTTACAATGAGGATATTTGTATGAGTTTTACCTTTTATAAACTCGTTTCCTCAGATCGGTAACGCTTAGCAATAATCATACAAAGCCTATTATTATTGAAACCTGATGCGTAACTTATTTTGCAAGTCCATAATAACTGCATAAGTGAAACGTCTATGACAAACGTATTTGATCCATAAACATATATATATATATATATATATATATATCCAGAGACAGCAAACTTGGGAGGCCATTATCACTGAAACCGCATTTCTTTTGTTAATTTGACATGTTCATTACGCTATGCATTATGGTAATCACAATCACAATACAGCACTTACTTGAACCATTATATTTTTTAAACCAAATAAGACACGGTTTAGACCATATGGATGTGTACCATGATCTGGCCCCTTTGAGAATACGTAATGTGACGGAATAAATATGCTGGAGATTCAGGAACACTATGTAAAATACTTTGATGTATGTTCAACGGAATATTGTCATGCTTTTATCGCTTTAAATATCTGCAATAACAATATAACCAAATGAACTGTCTTGGGATTTTACCGGCAGTAAATGAACTCGTTTGATATATGTGCACACGGACTAATTATATGCCATTTGCACTCTTAAAAAATACACATTTATTTGTAAGAAATTGTATAGATAACTCGTTATTTTAGTTACGCAAAAATACAATGCATTTTTCATTCCAACACAGAAAGTCAGATCTATAACGTAGGGAAATGTCCCAGTTTATGTCAAATGCAACGTACATATGGTGCGTATATTCTTCAAATATTTAATAAATTACCTCGTATTGGAGTGTGTTAAAGCTGAAGTTGATTTTATACCATATAATTATCAATGTTTAAATTAATCGTGTCATCAGAAAGTTAATCGATAAAGTTATCAGTACAGGAGTAACCGGAGGGGACTTTAGGTTCCCGGTCCGTCCGCGTGTCTTTGGGTCCGTATGTAAGCGTGTCCGTGTGTCAATAATTCCGTCTGAATCTGAATGCTGAGATAACTAAAACCAATACGTAAGCTATGTTGATGAAACTTGAACTGTAAACATGCGGTCATACGGATCATGTTATGTCCTTTTTTCGTTAGACACAGCATGTGGATGCTATAGTTACAAAACAGAACAAATTGGAACTTAAATCGAGATCATGCGATGTCTAAAAATGAAGTCTAGCTAGATCCATGAAACGCGGTGTGTAGATAGAGGGCAATATGTGGAATATGCACGTTATTTCAGTTTGTTTCGTCAGCCACACATTGGGGTTGGTATGGTTTAATATGCTCTGGCTACATACATAATTTATTAATTAAATCAGACTCCTGCAATTAATCAACAAGAACGTACTAACAGATCATGCTCCTACTTCCACACGCTTGATTCACCAACACGGACCTCTACCAAACGATGCATGTGAACATGTGCTTGTCGCCATGTCGGTATCCAACGCCACTCTGGAGCGTTCCGTCAGCAGTTCAGAATAATTGAAAAACCTACAACTTATCTTCTGAGAGGTTGACTGGTCCAGCCCTGACGCACATTCATAGAGAGGTAGAGACCGTGAAATATATAAACTACTTAGGGAGTTAAGATATATATATTTTGCTAAGAAATTATATTGCTGGCCAAACAAATGAGGATCGCGACGAGCATTTCTCTTTTGTGTCCTTGAGGTAAGTAGTCTAATGTCTTTAAAAGGCCTTATACACTATCCTTCTGTGTTAATTTACACGGTCGATTGGCAACCACCTTCGACGGCACATTAATGTTATGTGATACTGTCCATTATGATACCATTTCTCTGATAATAATCGAGTCGTATTGATGCATACTGATTGAGTTGATAGTATGTCATTTGGCAGATGTTTTGGCTGTCTTTCTTTGAAAATCATCTTTAGATATGTCAGTTAATTTAAAGGAACATATATGATAGTATGCGATGCTTTCTTTGAACTTTCGAATGATAATTTTTCTAAGTTTTAATAAAAGCAGTGTGTTTAGTCAATTATTTATACTTGTTCTTTACAATATTATGTTACCTATGCCGAAATAAAGTTACATTTTAAGATAAAATTTAATTTAGCCTGTGTTATAGTATCAAAGTAGCTTACACACATATTATTCTGTTAGAATGAATAAGAGTGTACATTGTCATTCAAATGTAAGCTATACAATAAGTCTTACTTTACCAAAACATACATTTACTTTATTAAGCAAAGCGAAATATCCCTATTCTCATACCTTAGCGTCTTCACCTTCTCAATCCGTTTAGTAATCTGTGTGTCACGCTGTAAACTTGTGTTTAATTGCAACAAAACGTACTAAAAAATTTATTTACCGGTTCTTTATTAACTTGAAGAGAATTTGCATATTCTCGTAGACACACTTGTACACATCAGGATTACATTTGTGTCGTTAAATAACTCGATTATGACTGCCTCGGTCATTGTAATAAACGAAAGTAGAATGCGTTGGTAATAAGTATACACCGATAGCAGGAGTATTATGAAATACGACAACAAACTGTTTGTGTGTTGTCTTTTGAATTCATTTTTCTTATTTGTATCTTCTGATGTTTCGCGCAAACACAATATAATACATTCAGCTTGGAGTTTTGTATTTCCACAGAAGCTGTTCCTTCAACACTTTCAAATAAAAACATGTTGACAGCATTAAGATCTCTTAGAATATCAACATATTTTTCTTTTTTAGATGCGTCTAATAACGACAGACATTTTAATATGCACGGCTTTCAGTTTCTGGAATTTTTATTTTTAAAGCGTATTTTAATGAAAACTTATTTGAATATCAAATAATTTGAAGTGGTAATTCTAGAACTATAAATTAGAACCGTGGTATTGATATTTTCTTAGAAATACGTGCATTTGTTGTTTTTAAATCTTCGCAGCAAATCAGACTTGTTATATACTTTTGTTGCAATCGAATAACAAACACTTGCGCTAAATATAAACTAATTTTTTCCATCAACATATCACAATTATGTTTAATAAAATATATTAAACTGCATGATATAAAGACAAAACAAGTTTTCAATTTTGAAACATAAAATACAACAAACTTGTTGGCACATGGCAGTAAACGTTTATAGCCTCGCAGAATTTTAATACAGAATGTATATCTTGATTTGTTTTAATTAAACGGTATAACTGATCGTTTTAATACGTATTACATATTCAAGTTCTGTAAATGTGTCACGAATTTATACTACACTAGGCATCAATATACATAATGGTTTTCTTGCTTGTGCTTCGATACACCTAATATGAAATAATATCAGTGTGTTGAGCTTCAAAAACCAATAACGTTGAATAATACAGGAAATGCCAGGGCTCTATCTATGTTCGCATTGAGGAGGCCTTATGTTGTTGGCTATCGTCGCAATTCAGATATGTATTTGCCAACTTGTGTCAAGTTGATGCTTTTATGTACTTGTATAGTTGCACTCCGCAGATTAACGAACAACGAGCTTGGCAAGGGTTTAAAATATGGACCGTGTTGTTGTTACGCTCAAAATAGTCTCCTATGCTATCATTTTCTTACCAATGAACTAAGATGATTATGGTACACGTGTGTGCAGTGGGCATATCTTGAAGTTTGAAAAATGAGCCATCTTGGACTGAAAGTTAGTGTGACAAAGGCGCCATGGTAGGTCAAATCCAGTAATATAAAATGATTTATTAAATTACGCCTCGCTTCGCATCTTGCACAATTTCTGTTGACTTCCCTTATGAAATGCGACATCACGACAATGCATTGTAATCATCTGCGTTTTTATCAAAACACCGGATTGTGACATCAATACTGCATGACTTCTTTGAATGTGAAGAATTTTTATTTAAGAGGAATTTTAATTGTCTTGTATAAAAAATGTTCAGGAATATGAGATTTATTTATTTATACGCAGGTGCAAAAATATGTGCTTTAATGATCAATAGTTCATTTATTGTATTGATGCATTTTTAACAGAATACACATAATATGACGGTTATCAAAATTACATATGCATTTTATGTATGCAAGACAACTGAATTATTATAATTTAATTGTTGATAAAAGAAGAAAATAAGTATAGGTTGGAATGTTCTCCATTGTTAATTTGTATTGTTTCCTCTACATATATATGAATTAAGCTAACAAATACCTTTACGTTTGAACCGGATTATCATCTCTTTGTACTTTCTTTTCTGACAATTCGGACATATGATTTCCCGGAGGATTAAGTACAAATCAATAACAGGCATTCACGAGTCAGAAGTCAGAATATGAAATTTCTTGACATTGCTGATCATGTCTAAATTCTGACCTGTATGCACATTGCTTCACAAGGTGAGAGCACTTTATGGTTAAGTTATGGTTTGTATTATTGAGTTATGTAAATCACTTTAAAAAAAGGAAACATTAAATAGGACGTTTGCTTCGTTATTTTGTTATGATCATACGTAATGGACGGCTAATATAAACATCCGATGTTATGTTGCATTCTTATACTACATAACACAATTCAAAGATTTAGAGGTGAGAAATACAACTGTTTAGTTCTTCGCCTCCGTGATTGTGTACGACTTGATTGCCACAAAATCTTTAATTGGGAATGTATTGACCTTCTGGAGAAGTATTTCCTCCATAGTTAGCATATGCTTTGAAAATAATGAGTATACATAATTGCTCCGTTCGCAAATCTTGATGTGTTTCCAAGCATATATTCAAATGTTGCTAATATACGACAGACATACCGCTGTATGTGATGTAGTACATACATTAGTTTTTTACACAAACGCATTATCATTATGGGTGTTCATGCTGATTATTTTGTTCAGATAAGGTTCTTTAAATTTGCCACGCATTGTTTTGTAAATTCGACTTGAAATATCGCCCAAGCCAATGTATGGCACAGCTCGACTGCTGCGTCCATTACCATAATAATCGGATGAATATTTTTTAGGAAAAAATCACTACTTGATAAACTATTGTATAAATTATGAATTTCATGTATATACGTTTTAAACTTAAGATGTTGGCCTGTTAGTCATGAATCTATTTTAAATATCATGTAACAACACAAATTGTACACGTTTGCAACCGTAAAATCAGCTGTCATAAAGACGTACAATATGGTGTAAGTCTATTACTCGAAAGATGAATACATACATCGCGATTGCGATATTATTTCGACGAATCACGTGATACCTAACTTATATTATATGCATTTTATCTTTAATGTTTATCTTAGCAAAACAGTTGTATAAGCTCATATAATTTAGTATAAAATGCTTATACCAGTGAGTGAAATATAATCGCACGTATTATAGCACAAAATAGTTCAGATTGGTGCATTAATAAAAGAATTGTGACAGACACAAATGTGAGTGCCTCAAGCCATAATCTCACACTATTCGGCATTCAGATACCATATGTGCGCTATGTGTTAATGGAATAACCCTATAAAATGCTCGTACTAGAATCCGAATCGAATGAGCATTTATTAAGTTAAATGAAATTCATTATTAGGATAATTTGCACAAATAATGAAAACGCACATGGATCTTTTTTTAATATGTTGCGATGAATGCGACGATTGTATCATAGAAATAAACACCACTTGAATACTTAACAAACTAATTTCGTAGATTAAAGTCAGTTCCTCTGACTAAATAAACAAAATTTAGTTGCATCATCTACCATGTCAATGTCGTTCCTTAAACGAAGTATATTCACAGCTAGATATATAGTAAGCAGATTACATCAACAATATAAACTTAGGTGTTAGACAAACCAATAAACAACTTGTGAACATTTCATAACTTTGGACGAAATGGTTTCAGTGGAGTGGTTCTTTTCGAGGAAAGGTTAATGGCCAAACGCATGAAGGAAAAGCGAAACACGATCACTGATATTAGGTCTTTGGAGCTGTAGATATGTTGTTACTTGCAGTTAGTTTCTAAATGTTTGTTATTTGGTAATTCTTACGCTGAATATTTGAACGATTTTTTTTCTTGTTTAGGGAAAGTGCAGTGAGAAAGAACCATAACTCTTTCTGTCATTGCCTATATTGTGCATTTTATTAATGACCAGGTTTAAATATTACTCGGGAATATCTCAAATAATAAAAAAAAATTATTAACTTAAAACTTAATTTGTAGGAAGCTCTAATCTTGGGAAGCAGAATAATTAAAACCAATCAATTGTGTTTCCGTAAACTCAGACTAAGTGTCATTTGTTAATTTAATTTTCATCCGGACCAAAAAGTCCGAACTATCAGAGTTATCCATATTAAAACGCCATTGGTATAAAGCTTGTTTTGGGAGTTGAACAAGTGCATTACAAATCATTACGTTTTCTTATTTAACTACATGGTGTAAGGATTGTGTAAATTTTTATACTTTACTTTTATCTTGGACTTTACTTCTTTCTGGCATATACATTATATGCTTTATTTTTAAGTTGTTCATTAGTGTTTTTATTTATTGATTATTAGTAAGCCTATGGTAACCCTAATGATTTAAACCCGACGTGTAATGCCCTCTGACAGAGCGATGTTCGGGATTATTTCAGACACGACATTGACAGTTCTAGTTAATAATGGTCTTAATTTGCGGTTTTACAATCACGGGAAAGTGCATATCGTAGTTAACAAGAAAAATAACAAGCACATATACAACGTTTTTCTCCAACGTACTTGAGAATTCATTGCAATGATGATTAAAAGTACATGTGAAGTCGTTAGTACCTTGTGAACCGTGTTCACTAATTAATGAAGTGGATAAGAACAAGAATATTTTTCCTGTTATAGTTTCTGGATTAAAAACATAAGTTTAGATTGTGCTGTGTGTATGAACTAGAACTTATCCCACTATATAGCGTACATGTGTGTCATATTTCAGTCTACAGAGGCTGTAAGCAGTAGAGCTGTTTTTGGTATGTGGAATACATATATTGACGATCTTTTTACACCGTCGTTGACGATTTTCTGTAGATACAACAGTAACTTGATAATTCCATATGTATATATGGACCATATTTAATTTTATACTAACACGTTTAAAACCTTTCCCCTAATTGTGTTAATATATTTCGAATACTTTCGACACCAGTACAATTAAAATGTGTACGTAGTATTCAATTTAAGCGTTACTTTATGGAATTTATTTTTTATTTACTGTCTGCATAGTTGCATCTATCGAGATTAAATGAAACGCGCGTTAGGTCTAAGATTAATCTGGAGTAAGTTTTTTTAGTTCGGCTAGCCCTCGAACCGGGTTAAACCGAAAATGCTCTGTATTAACCGTTCCAAGTCGGTGATCCCAGTTTTGATCATTGTATGTTTATTGTAGGTTTTCTGTTATAATAGTAGCGGATAAGAACACTAATTTATCTCCTTATACAGGGGTCACCGTAGTTTAAGTACTATATTGGTGCCAGTGGGTTTCAACAAAGTGATTTAGAGTTTAAATTGCGTAGTAAGCATTGATATTTTGAATTAGGTAGTATAACAAATATCAATTCTTCGAAATATTTTTGCCGAGTGATCTTATCAAATCTCACACAAGTTAGAAAGAATCAAGACATACAGCAAACTTCTTGGAAACTGGTACGTTAGATGACACGTTTGTTTTGTGACAAACACAAATGCTTTGTTTGTTCATTGTGAACGTTTGCGATCACCTTTTTCCGTCGGTCGTCCTCCGTTGTACTTAGTCCGTCGTCAACATTTACCTTATTAACACTATAAAGGCCAAATCTTCAAGAATCTTGGTCAGACTAATTTTATAATGATATCTCTTCCGATTTCACAACGGAGTCAAGTAGGATAAAAACTAGATATATAGGTAAAATTAAAGAACAAGCTTGTGAACACTCTTTAAGTAACATTTGATGTCCCATCAATATTAAACTTGCTTAGAATATCTGTTTTCATGATATCTCAACTGAGTTCTAAACTGGTTGTAGTCCGTTGCAAAAACATGCTTCCAGCAAGCGTAGCAGTTTATCTTGGAGTGCTACAGTGAAACATTGTTTAAACTCTAAAGTTTAACCTTTCTAAATTCCTGAAAACAAAGCCGCCAGATGACTTGGCAATACTTAATATATTTCTATAGTGAAACCTCGTTAACACTCTTTAAGGTACATTTTGGCCTCAAGACACGTATTCATCATTAGTTTTAACGATATTTCGGCGGGTGAGTTTGGAAATAGTTTGGCAGTTTTTCTTATATGGTTAAACCGCCTGAACACTCTTGAAATAACATTTGTGTCATATCAACATAACACTCGCTCAAAGAATATAATCAAATGGTATATCGGCTGATTTGGGAAAATGGTTCCTGTCTTTTGAAAAACAAGCAGAACGGTTTTCCTTTTATGGGTATAGTGAAACCTATGGAAGCAACATTTGTTCTAATTATACCTCTGTTGAGTTTTAAATTAGTTCCAGTCTTTTGAAACACATGGCATAACAGAGGAACATACACGTTTCTTTATGTAGCTACACGAATGCCTTGTGAAAACTCTAGGAGTCAAAGTGTTAGCCCAATATTCAGAAAACCTTCTCATGATATTTGCTTTTATGAATTTTCGGCCGAGTCCGAAAACAGTTCCGGTTGATTGACAAACATTTAAGCAAGATGATGGACAGATTACCTCAAATAGCAAAAGTGAAATATTGTAAACACTCGAGAAGTCACAATTAGCCTAGATGACATGAAACTTGTTTTGAATTGGTTTTTCTCATCAAATCATATTCAAAAATGTTTCTGTTAACACTCTACAGGCCACGGGATAAGTTCTATATTTGGTCATATTGGGTCAAAAACGTAAGGGTAAAAAAGTAAGTAAAAGTTACAATTTATGACACAAACATCGAACAAGTAAATCGGATCAGTTAAATTTTGTTGGGTCCTATGAGAGAACACTAGGGCATTCTACCCTCTTGTTTGTGCAAATTGTATATTATATCACTTTGTAACATTATGATCAAGATACCAAACATGATATTTTTACCACACATTAAACTAGTGTACTATAAGAATACAAATGAACATATCTGAATGACTTTTTTTTTAATTCAATTTTGTCCAATCATATCTTTATCTATTATCCATTTGTCGGATTGTCTATTAGTACGAATTAGTCACATATTATAATATAAATCAAACTAACCTATGCAATAATTCATTAATATGCATTTAAAAGTTTGCAAATGTCTGACCATTTTGTTTCATGTTTTATATCGATTTATCGTTAGATTGTAATTTAACTTCATTTATATTATCAATATAAGCCAAAATAACATAATTATATTGCATTCAACGAGCAAAGAGGTTTAAATATGGTAAAAGTATGAAATTATTTTTAAGTTTGCCAGAGCAAAATGTTGATCGCACGAGACTTCATGCAAATGATTCAATTTAAGCGAGAACAATACTTACAAAAGATGGAGAAATGTGGATGTTTTAATGTTTGTTTTATGAATTATGGAACTAATTATATTGTCTGTGCTATTTGGCATACATACTCAATCGAAAGAGTATTACTCAATTTTGTTTTTACAAACATTTCGGAACAGATTAATCTTAATTGGAAGTACATGTAGTTTGCGACTGAGAAGTAAATTGCAACCACAATTGTGAAGGTTTTACATTAAGGGAAACCGTTAAGATTTAAAACGTGTTTGTCAAAACGGCGCTTCTTTGAGGTCTGTTAATATAACCAATTAATCGACGTTAACGTTATATATTATTAACTTTCATGAATACACAGTCTCATTTGATTCCGCAATTTCTGAATTTCTTCGCAAATGTGATTTTGGATATCGTATGTGAGTTGTTAACATCGTTTCAGGTAATGAAAGAAACTTTTTAGAAGGCACACACCTTTGAATGTGAAACGTTCAATTTGCACAAGACGATATTAACAATTCTGTAATCAATTGGTCCCTTTTTGGAGGTTTTAATTAAGTAGTGCAAATACGAATGAGTCCAGGTTAACTGCTAATTATACGCATTTATATTATTATCAGAAATTTAATCAGGAATTATGGACTTCATTAAGATTGCCATTTCGTGTGAAACGAACACGTGTATATCATTATGCATGATTGATGCGAATATTCCTTTGGTCTGTTAAACGCTGACCACTAGAAAGGGTTTGGTTAGTGCAAACAACAGACGTAAGATACTTGTCGTTTGCGTTTCCTTTTTGAATAGGTCAAGACAATGAAATATATCATAAATGTCTGTGGGTTACCGTCTTAAAATCGAAAATAATAATAAATCATGCAGAAAAAAGATACTTAAGACGATATATTATAAATAGGAAATGTTTTAGTATGGTGTTCGTTCTTTATTGTTGTTCCGCCAGTTGCATCGTTATTTTAACGTATGAATGCCCCATTCTTAACAAAATGTCGCGATGTTTCTATCCACGAGTGTGTGTAAGAGACCTGGTCACAACCGTTATATATGTGCATTCTAGAGACTAAAGATAATTACGTCTTACGTTTAAGGGACCAGGCGAGTTTGTATTACAACCTTACTGAAGACGTATGATACAGGAAAGTCGCATCGGGAATCGTTCAGCCAAATAGTTTTGGAATATTATTCATTGACATAAGTGATTGTTGGAAAACACTGTATACGTCGGTGTGAACCTGATACAAATATCACTGAGAATAAGATATTACGTTTTATGTAATATCAAATGTATTTCTTTTTCACAAAACCAATAGGACAACTTTCATGGTATAAAATTGTCGTCCGCGATTGTAAACCTGTGTTCAGTATCGTTATGCGTCATCAACAAGTGTGCATAAACAGTTTTAACGATGTTTTTAAAATATGTATTTTAAAGTAAGCAGCATGTATGAACAAATTATCATAATGTTTCAATCGCTTATTTCCAGATGAACGTGTTGTTAGCTGGTGCAGTGAGCTTATGTCTTTCAATCTTCTAAAGTTGTTACATATTTAATCTGATTAGAGTGCTTATTTTAATCTGATCATATACGTTCGCTTGTAATGAACTATTTGTTTAGAAGGGAGTTTCCCAACAAATACAGTATATGTGTTCGCAGGATCGCTACCACGGAACGTGAGTGTTAGATGTCCATGATTATTAATATCATATATGTTGTTCACCTTTTTCGAGTGTCACAAATGTATATCACGCTCAATGACTCAACATTAAGGGAATCACAATAACGAACGTATTTAATACATTATTAAATATAGACAGAAAGCAATCTTTTGAGACTATGTTGCTTGGCTTAACAAATACGACCCTTTGTGAAAAACGAATGTGGCGGAATAATGTGTCTTCAGCGTTTGAATTATGTGAGAAATACTATTGATACCACGTTCGTTGTTAAAATGTCAAGTTCAGTAACGTCTGCAATAATAGAAATCCCAATCAAGGCATTAACTTGAACCCTACCAATATAGATAGGTATAATATATATAAGACAAATTGTGAGATGATGGGGATGATTCCAATTTTCTGGACCCTTAAAGGATCGTACGTTACGCGTAATAATGTATTAAGGGTATGTTCGACGGAAGGATTCAATCAGCGTTACATACATTTAAAGAAATATTAACATCTGTGTGTTTATGTTTTGTATACTTTTGTATGCAAATTAATAATGTTGGTTATACAGTATACAGTATACATACTTCGTGAAATAAGGCCTATGTAACCATAGTAAATAGGGTGTTTTTAAAATGTAATACTTAGCAATAAGTTTCATTAATCGATGGTATTACTTGACATGTGTATAAAGTCAAAGATAACTTCAAATTAATTTTGTTTTCAAATATTTTAAAACATATTTACATTTACCTCGATTTCTGAATTTACTGATTGCGACTTGAAACTTAAAACGTCATAAGGCATTGCTACCGAGCTTCGACATTGCTGTTCATTTGTATATCATGAAAAAAGCAAAGCACTCACCGCGTTCAATCACTTTAACACAAATGGAAACATACTTTATCACTAAATTGGTGCTTCAGACAGTAAGACGTTTCGGAGAAAAGTTGCCAGACATAGAGGACATGCTGAATGACTCACGGAATTTTAGGTTACTTCGGAATTCTTGCTAAAAAAATAGACAAATTTGAAAATCTGCGGCAAGTCGTTTTGGGGCTCATAGAGGAGTGTGCATGCTTATTTGTTTCGCTTCATATGTATATCTTAATGTAGGTTAGATAATTATGATTAAGACTTCCTGAGGTGTTACGATACCTCATGAGTGAACATATATTTTTCATTGATTATAAAGAAAACTTTAATTGTAATAACTTTTAGTTGTTCGATTCTTATTTCGTTTTGCAATAAACATACTGTCTGCAAAGGTTTGTTTATTGCACCTACTATGCCCAGTTGTTGCTTGTGGCAAGGAATTTGTGCAGGGGAGATTTGTTTTATTACTGATATTTAATAGAACAAGTAATACATGACAAGCACATTACAAGGATGAACCAATAATACCGGCCACCGTAGCAATGGCCGTGTTATAAATTGACTTGGTTAAACGGAGGAATTGTTTACCTGTCTTGCACTGTTGCCATATATCAATGTGATTGGTTTTCTTGCGTTGTAATTTCCCATCAGGTAGTGATGTATCTCATTCGATATCTATAAGTTAAACACAAAGCATGAGTTCTCTTCAAATCTCATAGATCTTACACAGTTGACATCAATTCAACAGAAACAATTACATTTATTGTATTTATTTATATTGAATTACATACATGGAAATTCTCGGGAGGAAACCAAACAGAGTGTATTTATGCAAAACAATGATCGTCTGTATCTACATTGTGTTGGTAAATTCCAGTCTTTATTTGAATTTGTTCAACTAAATGTACAAAACAACATTATATTATTCTTATACTTTGTTACATTCGTAAGTACCTGTACACGTTTGCTTCTTGAAACAACACACAAAATAACACTGTTTTGCTATCATAAATTGCACTTTTTCAAAACAAAACTCAATTTATTAGTATTAAATGATCATACCTTACGCGACTTCTGCTGCAACAAAAACAAAGCACAATACAATATACAATCAACTGTTATTATATTTTCTATGAATATGTTGATGACTCAGTTGAAAAATTCCGCATATGGTTACTTCAGTGCAAGCAGTCTACATTAACTTGCATAACATGTACAAACACTTATGCGGTATTTCATTTGTTATTTTCATATAATTATAGATTTTAATAAGGCAGAATATTAAGTTTTGAAAGTTTTAATTCACGTTACAAGATTAAGTATTCTATCGTCATTGTAATATGAATCCGATTTGCAATCTAATTGTTCGCATTTTCCAGGAAATATCAAACGAATAGAATTTTACTTAGTACAGGTTCATTGAAAGAACCTTTTATTTAAACTCAATGTCGTTACCATTCGAACATGAATTAGCGTCACTATTTGGTACTGTCGATTCACAGTCGAACTTAATACGAATGATCATCGTTAAACGTGTGCTAACAGTTTGGTCGTGTGACGTTAGTAGACTACTAAATTTAGAACATATTAAATAAATCCATATCAAATTAGTGCCCTAAATTCCGTGGGTCAATCAAAGCATTGGGGGTTGAACATACTGCTATACTGTCCACCTAGCTGTTAATCAATTATACACAATATAATTCATAATAGATATGCACACATTTAATATATTGTTAAACTAACATAAGCCAATATTTAAGCAGTTTTCAACCGTATTTATAATTATGTCAGCATTTTGTCAATATCTTTTTATGTTGTCACCAGAAAGATATATAGAAAGCATCTTAGTTTTGCGCAACTTCCTCCATCCTACAATCCTATTATTATGCGTGTTGGCGATGCGCAGACTTGTTTCTTGAAGTGGCAATACGAGTGACCTGGGCTGTATGCAAACAAATAAATCGAAGAAAATGAGTAACATGTTGTCGTTGTTATATGACAAAAACTATCCTGTTTTAATTGGTAAATTATAAAATGACTCTCATACTCATTAAATGCCATATACATTTGTATATATCATAAAATCAGTTTCGTTTAATTTCCCAAGGTAAAATGTTCAAAACTTATTCGCACACACATTCTGCAATTGGTATTACTTGTATAAAACACCAATATGTTGTATTACGTAAGACCAGCGTGCATTTCTTAACTACATGTATATTAAATAAATGGAATTGCTTACAACACGTAATGATTTAATATTCAAAATAAAAAAAGGTTATTTGCACACAGACCCAGTAAATTAATATTTAATTTAAATTTATGTATGACTAGATCCTTTTTTGACATTTTCAGCATCCAGTTTAACTTTTTCAATACAAATGTTTGCATTCCAAAACGTGTAATACATAAGGCAAAGGACTAGTGAAAGGTGTATGTATAATATTAGTTTATCATACGCAACGATTGCTAATCAAGTAGTCCGTAATAGAGATGTGAACATAAGTTTGAGTATTGCGTGATGCAGCCATGAAAACTATTTCAGTAATGCAACACAGAACAGCGTAATTGTTATTTAATGGAACCACATTATGTCGCAAAACCAAGTCATAATTCAATAGGAAAAAACAACTAAGCAAACGCATGATGTTAATCGTGATATATGTATTATTATAGCCGTAAAGCTGATACATTTGTTATTTTGTATGACGTTCTTTTTTCAAAAGACCGCATTATATTTAATAGTTCATGCTAATGCACTTCCTATGTTCAAGCGGTTACGTCTTGAAAGTAAGCTTCGCTGTATGGCGTCGATCATATGTACGAGCAAGTTACGACCAGGCATGCAACATACAACAATGGTGTCAGAAATAGTCTTCGAGCACAGAAGAAGAAAAGCATCACTTTTACGCAACTATATTTCGCGAACTATCCATTTTGGACAGACTGACTTATACATGCATGCGATAAAGTTTCATTTGAAATAATATAACCATCACAATATACCTGAAATAAATTAAGCAACACGAATAACGTGATTTTATTTGGATCAATGTACTGACATTTCATATAAATTTGTTATTTGTTATTTCTTAATTAATTATCCTGCTTGAGAGACACATTCTTGTTGGTACTTTAGATATTTGACTAGTTGGTGAATTGCATTGGATTGTTTTGATTTAATCGGTTGCTGAATTATTGATTGATTAAATATTGCTTGAAAACAAGATTAGTTGAGTATTAATGTTTTGAATGATTGAATGAGTGATTCAACGGTAAACAATTCGAGTTCACGTGTGATTTGCTTTTGATCGCAATAACTGGAGTAGAACCTATTTAAAATGTCGTGATTTATTGCTTTGTGCTTGATTTGCTTGATTTTAATTTGTAGCCGCGTTTTATCAATTATTTATACATTTTCATTTTTTGTGTAAACCATATATTGTTACCCATGCAGAAATAACATTTAATTAAGACTGTGTTATAGTATCAAAGTCAGCGGGAGTTGCTTACACTTAGTGTTTAAATGTATAAGCGTGTACAATGTCATTCAAGGGAAATCTATACAATATACTCGTGCATAACCAGCTCGTAAATGAGCAATACTGTATTAAGCAAAGCGAAATATCCCCATTCTCAACTATTTTCGCCTTGACCTTCTCAATCACTTTGGTAATGTGTTTGTCACGCTGTTATTGGTCACATAATTGTCATCAAAACGGATTGACCTTTTTAAGAAACGTTTAGACAATTTGCTAGGTTATAAATATATTATTCTTTCATTATGTTCAAACCTTTTTATATTGGATTTTCAAGAAAATCATTAATAAACCAGTAGGGAGATCTTCCTACGCTGATATTGGTAATTCGTATTTCAAGAGTTAAGTGCAAAGATGCCACAATGTATTGACATTAACTTTTTGAAATTGATTGTTTAAGAAGAAAATGGTTAACGTCTGGTTAAATTTCTCAATGGGGTTAATGAAGAGTGAACATGTTGTTATTTCTCTAGCTAAAACGTTCTGTTTAAGGTCTTGTATTGAATTATATTTTGTCTTAACGTTTCATTTCTGCTGTTGTTATATAATAGTGTATGCGTGTTTCTGACTGTGAATGTGTGCTTAAGCGAACCTGTTTAAACAAGATAGTGTGTGTGTTGTTGCATCATCTGACGAAAAAAAATATTAATACATGTACAACGTTTTAGTGCATGATGTCTGACCCAATTACCTATATATCTTAACATATCGAAACATATGTTGATTAGGAAAATAAGCGCTTGAATTGCAATTGATATTATTTTTCGCTTATATGACCTAGTTAAGGTAGCCGTATGTGCGTATGTTGTTAACTTTTACTAGTTGAGATGTACCATTAATATGGGTATCGTGCATCCCTTAACGTCCGTTTGCTGATCAATTTATTCACGAAAAAAACAACTATATAAACAAAATAATTTACACTTGTTAACTTATCAAGAGAACAAATTAACCATTGAATATTTTTACCAAATGTCCAACCCTAAAGTAGTTTGTGAACAATCAATTACTCTGAACGAACAGCTTTATAAAAAATAAGCCAATGGGAGCAAATCAAAACTTGGAGCAGACTTAACAGATATAAGTCTAAAGGGTTTCCAAATCTTATTTACTGCAAATATAAACACAATCAACATAACACAATTGCAAACCTTCTTTCTTTCCATGGTAACGTTGATATTTATAATTATAATTTAATTGCTTTATGAGAATGATTAGATGTGTTATCGAGTACGATAAGCAAAAGAGCAAACGCGGTATGTTTAATATGGAATTTACTTTCTTTATTGACCATTTTTGGAACTATTTAGGCCTTATGCCATACTATTTTCGTTATATGAAAACTGTTTGACCAAACAGAAAGGCTTCAGCAAGTTGTTGTTCTATTTATCTATTTGCATGACAAAATTCATCTGTTTTGTGAAACAACCCGATTATGACTGCCTCGGTGATTGTAATAAACGAAACTAGAATGCGTCTTCGAGCGTACACTGATAGCAGGAGTATTATGAAATACGACAACAATGTGTGTGTGTGTGTGTGTGTGTGTGTGTGTGTGTGTGTGTGCGTGTGTGTGTCATTTTTTTAATTCCTTGTACATATTTTTTATCTTCTGACATTTCGCGAAAACACAATATAATACGTTTAGCTTGGAGTTGGGTATTTCCGCAGAAGCTGTTCCTTCAACAATATCAAATAAAAACATGTTAACAACATTAAGATCTCTTAGAATTGCAACATATTTTCCTTTTTTAGGTGCGTCTAATTACGACAGACATTTTAATATGCATGGCTTTCAGTTTTTGGAATTTATATTTTTGTCGCTTTTTTTGATGAAACATGATTTGAATATAAAATTTGAAGTGGTAATTGTAAAACTATAGATTAGAAGCGTGTTATTGACTTGATTGTAATTTGAATAACGTGCATTTGTTGTTTTTAAATCTTTGCAGCAACTCAGACTTGTTATATCCTTTTTGTTAAATCAAATAACAAACATTTGCGCTAAATATAAAATAATTATTTACATCAACATATCACTTTTCTATTAAATAATAATATATTAAACTGCATAATATAAAGAGGAAAACAGTTTTCAATTTTGAAACATAAAATACAACACACTGGTTGGCACATGGCAGTAAACGTTTAACGCCTTGCAGTGGTTTTATAATATATATCTTGATTTGTTTTAATTAAACGGTATTATTCATCGTTTTCATACGTATTTTACATATTCAAGTTCTGTAAAGTTGTCACGAATCTATACTACACTAGGCATCCATATACTTAATGGTTGCATGGCTAGAGCTTCGATACACCTAATATCAAATAATATCAGTGTGTTGAGCCTCGTAAACCAATAACGCTGACAAATTCAGGAAATGTCAGGGCTCTGATGTCGAAGATCGTCGCAATTTAGATGTGTATTTGCCAACTTGTGTCAAGTTGATGCGTTTTTTTTTGTACTTGTATAGTTGCGCTCCGCACATTAACGAACCACGAACTTCGCACGGGTTTAAACTATGGACCGCGCTGTCGTTACTTTCAGAATAGTCTCATATGCTATCGTTTTTAAACCAAAGCAATAAGATGATTATGGTACACGTGTGTGCAGTGGGCATATCTAGAAGTTTGAAAAATGAACCATCTCGACCTGGACAAAGGCGCCATTGTAGGCCATATCCTGTAACATTAAATGATTGATTAAATGACGCCTCGCTTCGCATCTTGCACACTTTCTGTTGATTTCCCTTATGAAATGCGACATCACGACATCGCACTATTATCCTGTGTTTTTATCTAAATACCAGATTGTGCTATTAATACTGCATGACTTCGCATGACCTCAGACTCTTTGAATGTGAAGAATTTTGATTTGTAAGGATTTTACATTGTGTTGTATGAAAACAAAAATAAGGAATGTGAGATTTATCTATTCATACGCAGATGCAAAACTATGTTCTTTAAATTATCAACAGTTCATTTAATGAATTGATGGGAGATTAACAGAATAAACATAGCATGGCGGTTATCAAAATTACATTTGCATTTTATGTATGCAACGCGACAACACTTATTATAATTTATTATTTAATAAAAGAAGATTTTTTTTTTTTTTTTTTTTCGTGTACATATATATGGATTTTGCCAACGAATACTATTACGTTTCTACCTTATTACCACCAAATTTTACTTTTCTTTTCTGGCAACACGGACATATGATTTCCCGGAGGATTAACGACTCAGGACAAATCAAAAACAGGCGTTCACGAGTCACAAGACAGACAATGAAATTGCTTGACATTTCTGATCATGTCTAAAATCTGACCTGTATGCAAATTGCTTCACATTTTGAGACTCTCATACAGGCGTAAAACATTGTGTATGTCCATTATTTTAAAGGTGAATACATAAAGAGCGATTACAATACTATTTCGACGATTCACGTGTTGCCTGAATTAGTTTGCATGTATTTGAACTTTAATGTTTATCTCAGCAAAACAGTTGTATTCGCGTGTTAATGGAATTACCCTTTAAAATGCTAGTGCTAGAAATTGAATTGAATGCAAATGTATCAATTCAAATAATGTTTATTATTGGGATAATTTGCTTAAGTTTAGAAAACGTACTTCGGTGTGTTTTTGAATATGTTGCGATGAATGCAACGATTGTATCTGGAAATAGAGCACTATATGAAAACTTTACAAACTCGTAGATTATATTCGGTAACTCTAACTAAATAAATACAATTTGGTTGCATTATCTACCACGTCAATGTCGTTCCTCAAACGAAGTATATTTACAGCCAGATATATAGTAAGCAATTACCACATAACATTGTTTGTGTTGTATGATTTCATAAACCAATCGAGGTCATGCTTAAACAGATTACAGCCACAATATCAACTTTGGTGTTAGAACAACCAATACACAACTCGTGTACATTTGATAACTTTGGACAAAATGGTTTAAGTGGAGTGGTCGTTTCGAGGAAAGGTGTATGGCCAAACGCTTGAAGAAAACGCGAAACACGATAACTAATATTTGGTCATTCAAGTTGAAGATGTGTTTTATGTATGCTTTTGTTTATTTTTTTCTAAAAGTTTGTCGTTTGGTAATTCTTTGTCAAGTGTACGAAGATTTTCTTGTTGAGGAAAAGTGCAGTGCGTAGGATACATAACTATTCCTTTAAATATTGCATATGTTGTGCATTCTATTAATTGTCAGGTTTAAATATTACCCGGGAATATCTCAAATTATAAAATATCATAAATAACTTAATTCGTAGGAAGCTATTGTTGAGGGAAAGATGAATGCTTAAAACCAAGCACTTTTGTTTCCGTAAATTCAGACTAAATATCATGTGTTAATTGTATTCTTATCCGGACCATACAATACGCACTATCAGAGGTATCCACATTTAAACGCCATATGTATACAGCTCGTTTTGGGAGTTGAATAAGTGTAAAACAAATCAAAACGCTTTCTTCTATAACTACACGTTGTAAGAATTTTGCTAATTACAATACTTTACTTGTATCTGGGTCTTGACTTTTTTTCTGGCATATACATTATTTGCTTGATTTTTACGTTGTTTATTAGTGTTTGTTTGTATTGAATATTAGTAAGCTAACGATAACCCCAATTATTTACACCCGACAGGTAATGCCCTCTAACAGAACGGTATGCGGGATTAGTTCAGACACGACATTGACAGTTCTAGTTAATAATGATGTTAATTGGCAGTATTACAATCACGAAAAAGTGCATATCGTAATTAACAAGAAAAATAACAAGCACATATACAACGTGTTTCTCCAACGGACTTGATAATTAATTATAATGGTGATTACAATTACGTATGAAGTCGTTAGTACCTTAGGAAATGTGTTCTGTTATTAAAAAAATGGATAAGAACAAAACTATCTTTCCAAATAGAGTTTCTAGAGTGTCATTGTTTGCTTAATTTAAACCTACATAAGTTTAATGTGTGTTGCGTGGATGCACTAGAACTTATCCAACTATAGATCTTACATGTTTGTCAAATTTTAGTCTACACGGGCGGTACTCAGAAGAGCTATTTTTGTTATGTGGAATAAATATATGACCATCTGTTTACACCAAGTTCGTTGATGATTTTCTGTAGATACATCTCTTAATTGATAAGTCCATATGTTTTATAGATGGACCATATTTTATTCTATACTAACACGTTTCAAACCTATCCCCTAATCGTGTTAATAGATTTCCGATAATTACGACACCAGTACAATTAAAATTTGTATGTAGTATTCGATTCAAGCGTCACGTTTTGGAACTTATGTTTTCATGTTCTGTCTACATAGTTGCATTAATTGAGATCAACGGAGACGCGTGTTAGGTTTAAGATTAATTCTGGAGAAAGTTTGAAGCTCGGCTAGCCCTCAAACAAAAATGCCCTGTATTGACCAGTCCTAGGCGTTTATCCCCTGTTTGATCATTGTTTGTTTATATTAGGTTTTCTGTTATAAAAGTAGCGGATAAAAACAATAATTTCTCACCTAATACAGAGATTCCGGAGTTACCGGTAGTTTCAGTGTTTGCTATATTGGTGCCAGTTTGTTTCAACAAAGTGATTAAGAGTGTAAATTGCGTAGTTAGCTTTGATATTTTAAATAAGGTAATAAATACAAATACATATTCCTCAAAATAATGTTTGCCAAGTTGTCCTATCGAATGTTAAACACATTATGTCTTTAAGTCGATTGCAATTGATTAGATAATGCAGTGAACAGTACAACTGGTGATAGAAATGCCTCACAGATCTCGGTTTTGACAATTCAGCGCCGATTTAGAATTGCAAATGACAAATTGTCATGTGCCAGACAGCAACTGACAATAGCATACTTTCCAAGCTGCTCGTAATTTTGTATTTTATAAACGATTCATCCAACGCTAGTTTTATTAAAAGGACAAACGTGTGACAACAGTGGATATTTAAATCTCAGTATAAATACAATCTCATATTAAACTGACCCAAGAGAAACTGTAAACGTCGGGCGTGCGAAAGATTCAAGCATGGTTATTATTGAAGAAGTGCTTAAAAGAACATGAGACAGTTTTGTGTGTGCCAAATACAAGTTATTATTTCAGATCACGTCACATGAGCAAATTTTGTTCAGGATGAGCGTTTGCGACTACGTTTGTTTGCGTCGTTGCATGACTGTATTGTGTCTGCACTTTATTAAAGTCGTGTCTAAACTAAAAACATACAACAACAGTAGGTTAAGCTTAGCTAGGCAAGCTTTGCAAATCGCCGTGTGTGTGCCGTAACATTTGCATCGTCAATAAGTAATACATTTGTTCATATCGGGTCAAAACTTGAGGGGTAAACACGCCCAGAAAAAGGTCACATTTATTACAAAAACATAAAAAATGTAAATCAGATCAGTTAAAGTATTTTTGCGTCTAGAGGGAGAACACTGGGCATTTGACTCTCTTGTTTGTTTTAACTGTTCATTATATCAATATGAAAAATGCTTATCGCATATGAAACAAGAAATAAACTTATAATTTATATCTCACATTGAACTCGTGTATTTCAATAATACACATGAACTTATTTGAATTCCTTTTTTTCATTAAACAGTTTCCGACTAGTTATTGAAGCCGAGCTCTATTAACCGGATTGTCAATTAACACGAATTAAGTTATTTTAATTAATTAAACATACAAACATACATATACAAACAATTACTTATTCGTATCTTAAAGTTTTCAAACTTCCAACCATGTTGATCAATGTTTTACATCGGTTTATGATTTAATTGTATTTATATCGTATTATCCATATATGAAGAAATAGCATAATGTTGCATAGAAAAACTTAAGACGGGTTAACATGATAACACTTTTATTACGCTTGCTATAGCAACATGTAAATTGTTCGAGACTACATCACATGGTGCTGTGAAAGCGAAGAAAATACTTGAACGCGATGGAGGATTTTGAATTAGTGTTCGTTTGTTTCAGTATTAGGGCACTTAGTGTGTACAGATTGTATAGATTTACCTTAATCTGACCTAACGGTTATTAGTTTAATCTAAATATATAAGCTGTGCTATTTAACACATAAATAAACTATGAATCTTTCCATTTGCACAATACGATACTAAGCTGTCATTTGTACGCAATGTGTTAATGAAATTACACTAAACACTGCTAGACAATATGTTTCTTCGTTAAGGAAATGATTGACATCGGCAATATAGCTTCACCTTAATCAATGTTTTTAGGAGCATACAGTATCAGTACATTTTATATTTACGACAACTCGTGTAACAATAAAATGCAATTATAATATAAGTTAACTATTTTATGTTTCTTTTGAAATTAAAAAAAAAATGGGAAAATATTGATTAGCATTATTTGTCCAAAGAGATTAATATTTTTCTATAAATTATTTATGTCGCTATCATGGTTAATATACATAATTTTCAAGAATAATTGATAACTTGAAAAATATGTGTAATTCCTGTTCTTTTAGAACCCGCACACATGCACGTGGACTTCCGTTGCGTTCAGTTGTGTCACAAGTCCCGATTTACAATATTAAGCTGATATAAGAAACAGTTCGTTCTAGGTGCAATAAGAGGCATTTGATCATTAGTGTCCGTTCGTCACAAACATGACGATATACATACTTGTGTTTATTTGTGGTCCTCAGCTGAAGTGGCAAATATATATTGTTTTATCATTCGATACATTTATGTTTTTTTTTATAATATTGTTGCAACAAAAACACATTTTGTGTGATTTTATAGTTTTGTAATTCGTTTTATCGAATAAGATATTCTTTTGTTTTGTTTAAAAAAACGTACAATACCATTGCATTTAAAATAATGCCATATCTCCTGCAATTCATTGGTGTTAAAGTTGCACTTAAGCAACAATGTCAATTATGTGCAATATTTGTAGCTTCTTCCGGTGCATTAAGGAAAGGAGGCGTGGTGATTTTCTTCTTAATTGTATTTGGGTTTCTTTTTCTTTCTACGAAAACGTTTATGACAAATGACGACTTTGGAGTCGGTCGTGGAAAATTTGTCTCATCGTACGTAGTGTAACTAGGAACAGCTATCATATCAACCGACTTCGTATTTCACATTTTTGGGACATGTAAACGGACGTCTTCTAATACTATTTCGAGCGTAGTTTCTATACTCAATCGGTAAAGATTTAATGATTTTAATTAGATAGTGCAGATACGAATGAATAAAGGTTTACTGTTACGAACTAATATTTTCATTAAACAAATCACCGGGAATGTACGTCATTATGCTTATTATTGTGTGTGACTGAAACGAATACTTTTATTGCATCTTGCATGATCATTGCGGATATTCCTTTTGGTCTGATCTGTCGAAATTTGCATGTTTCATTAAAAGTAGCCATTGTATTGGTGAACCTGGCATATTTGACCACTTGACAGGTTTTGACCATACTGTAAGTAACGGACTTATTTTCAAATTGTATATGAAAAATCGTTCAAACAATTAATTTAAAAATAGTATAAAATATAGTCCAGAGAGTACCTATATAAATTCCACTCTTTTAATAAGCAAATAGATTATGACACATCACGACATGCTTACGCAAAAAACTATTACATCAGAGTATTTTTCGTTTTTTGTTTAAGAGGTTAAGAGAATGAAATCAACCATTAACGTCTGTGACTTATTGTCTTGAAATCGAAAATCATCATAAATCATCAAGAAAAAACATCCTTGTAACGATATATTGTTTATAGGATAATTTATCACCTCGATTGCATTTCAACGATAACACTGGTTTAAGCATGGTGTTCGTTCCGTATTGTTGTTCCACCAGTTGCATCGTTATTTTAACGTGTACTGGAATGTATCGTTGTGCATACGTTTCAACCCACACTATTATGCAATAGACCAAGCTACAACCGTGATAAATGAGCATGCCAGAAACTCAAGATCATTACGTCTCACGTTCGAGATACCAGACGAGTGTCTATATCTATCCTGAAAACGTTTGTAACAACACTCGCGTCGGGAATATTTCAGCCAAATAATTTGAGAATATTGTTGCTTGACAGACGTGCTTTTTGGAAAACACTGGTATATGGGACATGTATACGTATGTTATAATCTTTGTCCACCTGATATAAATATCACAGAAAATAAAAAAGTACGCATTATGTAATGTCAAATGTATTTCTTTTTCACAAAATCAATACGACAACTTAAATTGTATAAGGTTGTCGTACGCGAATGTATAACTGTGTTCATTGTCATGATTTGCATTCAACAATTGAGCATTAATGGTCATACAAAGTTGTTATTTGTAATTTTGTAAAAGATTGACTGCATAGTATGCAGTATCTATAAACAATGAATCTGAGTTCATATTTTTTTCCATCACTTATTTTTTTTAAAGATGCACGTGTTGTTCGTTGGTGTTGTGAGGTAATATCCTACAATATAATACAGTTTTGTATAAATGTATTCTTATTAGAGTGCTTATTATGATAGGATTAGATAAGTTTCCAAACAAATATAAGATATTTGTTCGCATGATTGCTACCTTGGAACGTTAGAGTAAGATGTGTGCTATACCGATACGTGTTTAACTTGTTGCGTGGTTTACACATGTATATCACGCTCAATTACCTCAACATTAATGTAATCTTGTAAGTTATAAATAAAATAGACGATATGGAAAATCTGCGACAAGACGTTCTGTGGGGGGCTCATAGAGGTGTTTGTATGCTTAGTTTTACTTTTTAGGTTGCTTAAAACTTCTTGTGAAGTAACGGTTGCTATTGAGTCTATTGAAAAAGTGTTTAATGCAAAAAATGCATATTATATATAAACTGTGTTTTATGCATTATATCTGATATGTATGTATTATCAGGGAATAATTATATTGTTACCAAATATTGCAGGTTGATTGTTAACGTAATGTTGCCAATGAAAGCCTTACAAATATATAAAAGTATTCAGTGTGAGTGTTTATCGCATTGAATGGGAATTAATTTTTTCTTATAACGCATAACGAAAAAATTACTAGTATTCCTTTGCATGAATATAACGAATAGAATCACAGGAAAGAAAACATAGCTTGAAAAAAGACAACACAGCATATTCGTTGTGTCCTTCTCAAATAATAAAGCCATTTGTATTTAAAGAGATTGAATTAAAACAAATTTGCACGAAGCATGATACAAATACCAAACAGTATCCATACAAACGTGTAACAATTGTAATCGGTCTATTGACAACAAGCAAAGTTATTATCAACTACGTAAACTCATGCCAAATACCGAATTATAAATGGTGATCATTTGAGTACAAAAACCGTTTTCGAACAAATACAATTCAGCGCATTGTAAATTAGAATTAGCTTTAATGAATGTAAAAACGTTTATTTCTCTGAAAATTAATTAGATATACATGCATTAAATACTGTCAATTTTCGAAACTTATAATAAAAAAACACATCGATTTAATTCAGACCCATAACCAGTTAGCGAACGGAATTTAGAGGGTGTCATTTTTAAAACACGTATCTCGGTTAACTACAGAACACTATAGCAGGTGTTACTAGCAGGGTTCCATCAGAACAGTAAAATTACAGTCCTATGTTTCTACCTTTTAATGTATTAAGCTAATAATTTCTCATGTCTAAACTCAGTGTACTTGTTTATACATAGACCGTATTGTAGGTAAATCAATAAAGCAGATAGACTAAATAAAATAAACGCTAAATAAGTATTAAGATATAAAAGATCTGACACGAGTTTGTATTTCACAAAATATTAAATAAACGCATTCATTAATTAAGACACAATCCGAAAATGTACATACGTGTGATGTGTGAACGATGTTTTCCGTCAGTGATTGTACTCCAGTATCAAAACACAGTCTAGAAAATGGGCATAGTATCTTAGATTTCTTTCACAGATTCGAATTAAGAGGAGTATTATATGTGATAAGTGTATGTAAATGTTACTGAAATATACTTTAAACACAGACACTCGAAATAGTGTATGCCAATTGAATTTAAATACAACACGCTCGCGTCGTACTTTGTAAACTGGTTGAACTTAGCTGAATGAAATGATCATGGCGCAAAAAAATGACAAAAGAGTAGCTGGTTTATTTGGAACACTTATACAATATAATTAAATGATATCATCATGTCTAGTATCTTTTTTATATATAAATGAACACGCTATGACAAGACTACGAGAACGCATGAATTTAGTGAAACGTATATAGGCCGAGTAAGATCACACTCAAGATATGTCATAAAACATTATTAAAGTGCTTTCAAAATGAAATTGTGTATTAAGAAGAAAAAAAGACTTACTAAAGGTCGTCTTATATTCACCGAATAAACTTTCTCCATCACAACACAACGCGACAAATACGAATGTGTATGTTCATGTCTTATATGAATATATAGTGTTCCATTAGCCAGAAGATTGTGTTTAAATTATCTGTAAAGAAAGTATGCACAATATAATTCATAATAGATCTACACACACTTAATAAATTGTTAAACTAACATAAATCCAATAGTTAAGCAGTTTTCATCCGTATTTATAATTATGTCAACATATCTGAATGTTGCCACCAGCAAGATAGATAGAAAACATCTTAGCATTGCGTTACTTCCTTCATCCACTAACTCTTTTATTATAAGTGTTGGAGATGCTGCGAATTCCTTCTTGAAGTGTCAATACGAGTGAATTGAACTCGAAGAAATTGTTACAAGTTAATGTAATATTACAAAGTTGCCCATAATAAAAAGTAACAAATGTTTGGGTTCACACTGGGATTAAATGACGGAATTAATTGATAATATGTGAAAAACACCTGTTAAATCCATTGGGAAATCAAAATTGGTTCACACTAAGATGATATTTTTTATGTAATAATATAATGATACGTATAACAGGATATAATATATATATGTCGTAGATCACACAGTATTAAATTTAAAAGCAACGTAGGTTTGTGCTTTTAAGATATATAAAAATGGCCATATTTTATGTACTTGATCAGTTCAGCTCGATTTCAGCTAGGATATACATCGGATTCATTTTGATCGTGAATCGCCGGGCGGGCCCGTAAGGGTCTAGCCTTCCCGCCGTATTTTTAATTATTGTACTTGAATAATGTACGAACTTGACAATTACTGAAGGTATCTTATTAATAAGAACATTTTTTGGACTTTGTGAACGCTGTTTATTAGTAAAATAAAATATAAATGAACCCTTCATCGAACTATGCGTCAATACTGTCGTATATGCCTTTCAATTAACCGACACACCTAAACATAATTATCTAAGAAGGCGATTCAAAACATCTCTTAAATGGCGTATTATGCAATTAGTGTGCATTAATATGACTCGATGATTATCAGAGAAACGACAGTATCACAAAATGTGTCTGTGGAGTCGAAAGTGGTTGCCGATCGACGGTGTTATTTAACACAGAAGTATAGTTTATAAGGTCTTCTTTCTTAAGGAGGTAGACTACACCAAGACAAGCGATATAATTTCACAGTGCAATATAAAGTTATATATTGTAACTATTAGTTGTTAAATTACGTCGAGATTAAGTCAAACCCCTCTGTACCATGCCACCAACTCAAAAGGACCACAGTGGAAAAAAAGGGCTCGCTATTATATGTGTTATCCCTGGTATAAGGAAGCATGGCATGGTTCTCTTACGTAGTTTACATCGTTCTTTTCTTTTTAATTAATACAAGGTGTTTTATGCATTTTCTTATGTTAACCATAATATTTTACCTATGCCAAAATAAATGTGTCTGTTTTGAAAACAATTTAATTAAGTCTGCGTTACCGTATCAAAGTCAGCGAGAGAAGCTTACACAAATATCATTCTGTTTCAATGAATAAAAGTGCTAAATGTCATTCAAGTGTGGGCTATACAATACAATCTTACATAACAAAATCATAAATAAGAAATCATTTATGAAGCAAAGCGAAATATCCTCAGTTTAAAGAATGTACGCGTAATTTGGTTATAGGTGTGTCACGCTGTAAAAAAGTCATTTAAATTGATTGACCTTTTGCTATTTACGTTTAGAGAATTGTCTATATTATAAATATATTACTCTTTCATTATTTTTAAAACGTTTTATACTTTGATTCTCCAGGAAATCATAAATAAATCAGTAAGGAGATTGTCCTACGCTGGTTTTGGTAATAAGTATTTCTAGAGTTAAGTACACAGATGCCATAATGTAATGACATGCTCTTTTCGAACTTAATTATTTAAGAAAAAAATGTTAACGTCTCTTTTGTAAAACAAAAAGCGAATCGTCTGGTTTATGTTTTCAATGGGGTTAATGTTGTGTGAACGTTTTTTTTATTGTTCTAGCCGATATTTTCTGTATAAGGGCTTGGATTGTTTTATTTGTGCTCGTAACTTTTCATTTTTTGAAGTTGCCATATGATAGTGTATGTGTGCATATGATATTGTATGTGTGTTTATTCAAACATGTTTAAACACGAGAGTGTGCTTGTTTTATATGTTGTTGCATCATCAGACGAATAGCATTATTAGTAAATTGAATAAGACTATGTGCGTTATCTGTTACCCATGTACCTATATATCTAACAATTTAATTTAAGGCTGCAATTTTACAGTAAAATAATGTCAATACAATTCACATATTTTGTAACAACACATATGTTGGTTAGAAAAAAATATGTTTCGCTTTTCTGACTTATTTATGGCCGCCATAGGTACATGTATATACTGTAACATTTTACTTTGTGCAGATGTACAATATATATATATATATATATATGTGTGTGTGTGTGTGTATTGTACACCGCTAGATGTTCCTTTACTGATTAATTTATAATAACGAAGAAAACGACTAAGACAACCATGTAACATTTTAATCAACATTTGTGAATTTAAATGAAGAACGTATCAACAATTGAATATTTTGACCGAAAGGTTTAATCCTTAAGTAGTTTGTGAACAATCAATTACTCTGAATGGACAGGATTTACAGAATAAGTCAATGAGAGCAGATACAAACTTTAAGCAGACCAAACTCGTATAAGTTTGAATGTTTTTCAAAAGCTCTTTCCTTCAAATACAACAAAGTAAACATAAAAAAAAGGTCAATTATCCTACCTTTCGATGGTCAAGTTATATTTCTAGTTATAATTTTATTTGTTTCATGAACATGTCCGGTTGTGTCATCTACTAAGATAAGCAGAGGTAAGTGCATTATGAAATTTGCTTTCGTAATTGAACGTTTTTGCAAATAATACGGTTTTCTATGTTACTATTTTCTTTGTAAAAAAAACTTTGACCAAAAAAGAAACAATTTTGTATAGTTCTCTATTTACATGACAAGATTACATTTGCTTTGTGAAAGAACACGATTATGACTGTTTTGTCCATTGTAATAAACGAAACTATGATGCGTTGGTAATGAGCTTACACAATAGCATGGGTATTATGAAAAACGAAAACGTTATTGTGTTATTTTTGGAATTCCTGGAACGTGTTTATATCTATGACAATTCGCGCAAACACATATTAATACGTTAAGCTTGGAATTTTGAATTTGAATAGAAGCTTTTCCTTTGCCAAAATGAAATTAAAACCAAAATGAAATCCACAACAGGAACTCTAAGAATAGCAATAGGTTTTTCTTTTTTAGATACGTCTAATTAAGACAGCCATTCTAATATGCTTGGCTTTCGGTATCTGAATTTTTGTACCGCGTATTTTAATGAAAACGGATTTAAATATTAAATTTGTAGTTGTCATTGAGGAACACTAATTAAGAATTGTGATGTTGTCGTTTGTTTTAAGAACTTGTGTTTGATGTGTTTCAATCTTTGAAGCCTGAATACTTGTTATATACTTGAATTGCAATCCAATTACAAACAATGGTTCTTACTTATTAAATAAAATTATTTACATAAAATGAGATCTTTTGCGAAAAAAAAACACATGGCATTTCTATTAAAAACTAAAACATTTAACAGCATATTGTATATAAGAAACAATATTTCAATTATGAAATATAAAAATAAAACAAAATTGTTGGCTTATAGCAACGTATGTTTAATACATTTGATACATGTAAACGGTTGTCTTAATACCACTGCAATTATGAAACTGCTTGAATAATATTAGTGAAATTCTTTTGAAAAACATAAATTATATTCACAATATGTTTCGTATGTTTAAACGCACCTAATAAACGTAACACGTATTGCAGTGTTCCAAGACAGCAGGTATCTCTGAATTGTTTTAATTGAAAGTTCATGTTCCATAGTTCTCATCAATTTATGATACACTACGCATCAATATACTTCGTATTTACTGGGCTAACGCTGTGGTATGCCTTATTTATAAATTATAACACCAGTGTGTCGAACTTCGTAAATAAAAAACGTTGCATTACGCAGGAACTGTCAGAGCTCGCTCTATGTTCGCGTTAAAGTAGCCGTGTGGTGTGTTCGCAATTCAGATGTGTCTTTGTCAACTTGTGTTGTGTTTGACGTACGCGAAAATTTATGTACGTATATAGTTGCGCTCCGTAGCTTAACGCAGCGATATATATATATATGAATTGAGCTAACTAACGTTTGTACGTTTCAACCTTATTAACAAACGCCTTTTACTTTTCTTTTCCGGCCAAAAGGTCATATGATTTCCCGGAGGTTTAACGAGACAAATCAAAAATCGGCATTTACGAGTCACAATACAAAATAGGAAGTTGAGTGACGTTTCTTAGCATGTCTAGCGTCTGACCTGTTATCAAATAACTTCAAAGTATGAGATCAATGTATGGTAATTATTGAGTTATGTAAATCACTTTACGCGACACTGTCGCGACACATCAAATAGGACGTTTGCTCAGTTATTTTGTTATGATCATACGTAATAGCCGGTCAATAAATGCACATACATCATAAGGGTTAAATACATAAATTCTCTCAACACATTTGTTTTTTATAATCAATAATACTTTAAAGAGATGTTTAGCCTAAATACCCAAGGTCATGTGCATGTTATTGATGTTATCAAACACTTTTTAATACGGCATAACACCATTTACATTTTAAAAGTTGGCAAATGAAGCTTTTATTTGCACCAACTCCGTTATTGTGTAAGACTTAATCCTTCATGGATAGCAAATGCCTAGAATATAATTATTATGCAAAATTGCTCCGTTCGAAATAGCTTAACAAAAAAATTTACACATTAAATATGAGTTTCCAAGCAAATATTTAAATGTTGCTTTCATACGACAGAGATGCCTCTGCATGTGATGTAGTAAATACATTAGTTATTTACACAAACGCATTATAAGTATCAGTTTTCATGCTGATTATTTTGTTAAGATAAAGTTACTTTAATTGGTCGCGTATTGTTTTGTTAAGTCGACTTGAAATCTCGCCCAAGCCAATTTATGGCAATGCTTTACTTCGGCGTCCGTTTACCTATGAAGTATGCGAATCAATTTTATGAACAATCACAATTTGGTAAATTGTATGTTATTATTTAATTGGTTCGTTAAGATACATTGTACTTATTAAGTTAACATGTGTTCCTGTTATGCATGCATCAATTTGACTTTAATATGAATGCATCTATTTGAATTTAATGTAGCAATACAATGTGTTCTGTGTTCAACCTTTACATCAGCTTTCATAGAGACGTACATCATTTTGCAAGTTCATTTTCCAAATGGTTAAACATAAATAGCCATTGCAACATTCTTTCGATGAATCATGCGTTACCTTAATTAAAGTACATGTATTCAATCTTTAATATGTATCTTAGCAATACAGTAATATACGCTCACAAAATTTAGTATGCAATGTTAAAAACAATCAACGAATTATACAAGAATGCATTACAGTACAACATAGTGCAGATTGGTGCAATAAAAAAAGCATTTTGGAAGACAAAAATGTGAGTGCCTTTAGCAATAAATTGACTCTTTTTGGCATTCATGAACCATTTGTACGTTATGTGTTAATGGAATTACCCTATACAATCATAAAGCTAGAAATTGAATCGAATGAAAATGTATCAATTCAAGTTAGGTTCGTTTTTCGGGTTGTTTGGAAAAATAAAGAGAACGCACTTGAGTGTTTTTGTAATATGTTACGATGAATGCGAGGAAATAAAACACAACAAGGAAACGTTACAAACTAATTTCGCCTTATATATTTGTTTTTTCTGACTGAATAAATAAAATGTGTTTGCATTATTTTATGTAAATGTCGTTTATCAAACAAACAATTTAACAGATATATATATATGCAATAAGCACTTACCACAAAAAAAACTCTTTGTGCGGTATAATTTCGAAAATGTTGTTCGGGGATAAGTCGTTTCGATGAAAGATGTATGACTAAACGCACAAAAGAAAACATGAAATAAGATCTCCGATATGTGGTCATCGGAGTTGTATATGTGTGTCATGTTTGTTGTTTGTGGGTTTTGTTTTCAGATTGTGTGTCGATTGGTAATTGTAATGCTAAATATGTATCCAGTGTACGAAGTTTTCTCGTTCATGGAAAGTGTAGTGCATACTAATCATACCTCTTCCTTTCATAATTGCATATGTTATGCAATCTGTAAATTGCCATGTTAAAATATTGTCCTGGCATATCTCGTATTATAAGATATATAAACTTAACATTTCATTGATAGGAAAATCTCATTTAGGGAAAAACAAATGCCTAAAACCAATTACTTTTGTTTCCGTAAATTCACTGTTTCCTTTATTTTTATCTGGGACATACATCCCACTGTATAAGAGGTATCCACATTAAAACGCAATAGGAAGAAAGCTGGTATTGGGAAGAGAACGAGTGTAGTCCAAACAAAAACATAAATCTTGCTTCTATACTTGAACGACTATAGGCTGTTTTAATGTAATTACAACAACTTCCATTTCGGTCATAAGTTCTTACTGGTATACAAATCATGTGTTATCATTATTAAGTTTTTAATTAGCATTTTGCTTTTTTGAGTGGATTATAATTAAGCTATTAGTGTTGGTGAATTTGTAAAAATAGTAAATCATCTGTTTTAAATTACTAGAAATGCCCTCTGACAAAGCGGCATTCGGTGGTATTTAAGCAATATAGTGACAGTTCTAGTTAAGTATGGTTAGAATTAGCAGTATTACACTAGTTTGATGCGAAAATGGCAACATTGCATGTATGCATTAAAACAAACAATAACACGCTCATATACAATGTGTTCCTCTAAAGGAATTCGCTGGTACCTTGTGAACTGTGTTCTTTTATTTAAGAAGTGTATACGAACAAAAATGCCTCTCCTGATAGAGTTTCCAGAGTTTTATAAATACAATACAAAAAATGATTTGTGCTGTGTGTATGCAGTAGAACGTATATCCGAACATATCTGCAATGTTGTCATATTTAAGACTTCATAGGCTGTTAACAAAAGAGCTAGTTCGTTACGTGGATATAATATATTTACAAACTTAATGACACCTAGTGTGCTACCTTGTTTGTACCATTTTCTGTATATATATATTGCTTACTTGACAGTTTAACATCCTTTATATTGTAACATAAACCATATTGCATTGTACACTTTAAACTGTAGAACCTATTCCCTAAACGTTTTAATAGATTCCCGATACTTATAACACCAGTAAACTGAACTTGTTTATGAAGTTTTCGATTCTCTAAAATAAATTGGAATTCATTTTTTCATGTTCTATTTGTGTGTTTACATTTGATTAAAACCGATTTAGACGCGATTTAGGTTTGGGATTTATTCGGAGTAAGTATGAGGTTCGGCTAGCCCTCAGACAAATGTAAACCCCAATACTCAGCATTACTAGTTCAAAGGCGGTGATCCCACTGTGATAATTTTATGATTATAGTATGTTTTCCGTTATACAAGAAGTGAATAAGATTAATAGTTTCTCTCCTGGTAGAGTTTCTGGAGTTTAATTTTGTGTTTGTATTGGTGTCGCTTATTGTGTAAATTGCGTTTTTATTATTTATATTTTACATAGGTAATAACAACACATATCAATTCATCGAAATAATGTTTGCCGAGTGACTTTGTCGAATTTTAAACATGTTACGTCCTTAAATCGATTGCAATCGATCAGATAAGGCAGTGAACGTTACAACATGTGATCGAAATGCCTCTTATATTTCGATTTTGACAAGTCAGCGCCGATTTAGGATTGCAAATGACCTATTGTATTTCCCCAGACTGCATCGGAAAAAAAGCATACTGTTCAAGCTGCTGGTAATTTTGTATTTTATATACGATTTAACCAACGCTAGTTTTATTAAAAGTACAAACGTGTGACAACAGTGGATTCTTCCATCTAAGTATAAATATAATCTCATATTAGACCGACGCAAGAGAGACTGTAAACGTCGGGCATGAGTAGGATTCAAGCATGACTATTATTACAGAAATGCTTAACTGAACATGATACAGTTTTATTTTGTGCCAAATAAAAGTTATTATTTTGGATCACGTCACTCGAGCAAATTGTGTTAATGATGAGCCTTTGCGACTACGTGTTATTGTGTTCTTGCATTGTCTTATTGTTTCTGTAATTTATTTTAATTCTTGTTATAAATTAAAACATAAAAACACAGTTGCTTAAGCTTACCTAAGCTAACTTTGCAACATCGCCGTGTGTGTCCGTAACATTTGCATCGTCAACATGAACATTGTGAACACTCTAGATGCTACACGCTTAGTTATATATTTGGTTATATCGGGTCAAAACTTAAGGGGTGAAAATGTCAGTAAAATGTCAAATTTATTACACAATCATAAAATATGTAAATCATATCAGTTAAGTTTCTTTGCGTCTCAGGAACGAACGATGGGCATTCGACCCTCTTGTTTGATTTAACTGTTTATTATATCGATTTGAACAATGCTGATCGCACTTGAAACAAGAAATCAAACATGTCATTTAAATCGCACATTGAACTCGTGTATTTCAAGAATACAAATGAACTTATGTGAATTGCATTTTAACATTAACTATTTTCCGACAAGTTATTGAAGCCGATCTCAATTAACCGGATTATCCATCGACACGAATTAAGTTATTTGAATTAATTAAACATGCAAACATACATATGCAAACAATCTATTAAATTGTATCTTAACGTTTGTAAACGTCCGACAATTTTGATCAATGTTTTACATCGGTGTATGGTTTATTTTTTTATTAAATTGAATTCATATTATTCATATATGAAGAAATAACATAATGTCGCAAAGAAAAACTAAATACGTTTAAAAATAATAACACTATTATGACGCTTGCTATAGCAAAATGTAAATCATACGAGAAGAAAACACTTGAACGCGATGGAGGATTTCAGATAAGTGTTTGTTTGTTTCCGTATAAGGGTACTTAGTGTGTACATATAATTCAAATGTAGTTAGCTTAATCTTAATCTATAAGTTGTGCTATTTAACTCATACATACTTTATCGATTGCTTCATACTCACGTTTGTTTTTTACAAATTGAACATACATACAAAATAAATAGTTTTAATAAATACCTTAATAAGACGTATTTTTTAGAATAAGAATTAAATTACTTACATAATTGTAAAGGTCAAACATTAAAGGCAAACTTTAGGACCAACTTCCTACTTTAAAAAATGCTTTTCAAAACTCCTCTGATGTATGTTAACCAAATAATTGGAGTTAACGCGATACATAATTAACTTCCGTGATTCCGTAATATAAAATATGTCCTCTAATTAAGTGTTGATAAAGTTGCACTTCAGCAACAATGTCACTTATGTGCGAGTTATGTGGCCTCTTCCGGTGCCCATTAAGGAAAGGCGGCGTGGTGATTTTCTTTTTAATTGTATTTGGATTTCTTTTTTGGCTACGAATAAGTGTTAGACAAATGGGGACTTTGAAGTCGGTTCTGGAAAAAAAATTCTCATCGTGAGCAGTGTAGCTAGGAACAGCTAGTATAACAACTGACGTAATTCACATTTTGGGACCTTGAAACGAACGTCTTCTTATACTGTTTCGAAAGTAGTTTCTATACTCACTTGGTAAAGTTTTAATGGTTTTAATTAAAAAGCGCAGGTACCAATGAATAAAGGTTTACTGTTACGAACTAATATTGTTTTCATTAAAAGAAAATTACCAGGAATGTACGTCATTATGCTTAATATTGTGTGTGTGAATGAAACACATACTTGTATTGCATCTTGCATGATGATTGCAGATATCCCTTCTGGTCTGATCCGTCGAACGCTGCATGTTTCAGTTAACGAAGCCATTACATTAATCAACATGATAAATTTAACCACTTTACAGTTTTTACCATACTATAAGTAACGGACGTATTTTCAAATTCGATATGCAAACTTGTTCAAACAATTAATTTATAAATGGTATATACTAAAGTCCAGAAAGTTCCTTAATAAATTCCTTTTTTTAAATAAGCACATGAATTACGACACATCACTGTATGCTTATGCAAAAAGCTTATAAATCAGAGTATTTTTTAAACAGGTAAAGTGAAGGAAATATACCATTAACAGCCGTGAGTTACCGTCTTGAAATCGAAAATCACCATTAATCTTCAAGAAAAACATACTTGAAACGATATATTATTCATATGATAATTTCTGACTTGGATTGCAATTAAACGATAACAATAGTTTTAGTATGGTGTTGTTGTTCCGCCAGTTGCGTCATTAATTTGACGTGCCCCAGTCTAAAGTAAATGTCGCGATGTTTCAACCCACGCTATTGTGAAACAGACCTAGCCACAACGTAATAAATGTGAATACCAGAAACTGATCATTACGTCTCATGTTCGAGATACCAGACGAGTGTCTCTTCCATCTATCCTGAAAGCGTCTGTAGCAACAATCGCGTCAGGAATATTTCAGCCAAAAAGTTTGGGAATGGTATTGCTTGACAGAAGTGCTTTTGGAAAACACTGTTATATGGGACATGTATACGTAGGTGTTAATCTTTGTCCACTTGATACAAATCGCACAGCAAATACAAATGTAAGAGAGAACGCATTATGATATGTCACATGTATTTCTTTTTCACAATATCAATACGACTCCAATTGTATTAGTTTGTCGTATGCGATTGTAAAACTGTGTTCATTTTCATATTTTTCCATCAAAAATTGAGCACTTAAAGTCGTACAAAGTATGTATTGAATGTTTAAAAAGATTAATTGCGTAGTAAGCAGTATATATCTACAATTTATCTGAGTTCATAATGTTTCCATCACTTATGTTAAATTATATGAACGTGTTGTTCGTTGGTGTTTTGAGGAATGTCCTACAATGAAATATAGTTTTTTTATGAATTTAATCTGATTAGAGTGCTTATTATGCTATGATTAGATAAGTTTGCTTGAAATGAACTATGTGTTTGGAATAATGTTTAGTTTCCAAACAAATATAGGATATGTGTTTGCAGGATTGCTACCTTGCAACGTTAATGTAAGATGTCTATGAGTATTATACCAATACGTTTTTAACTTGTTGCGTGGTTTACATATGTATATCACGCTCAATTACCTCAACTTTAATGTAATCACAGTAACGCACGTATTTGTACCATTAATACATATAGCCAGAAAGCAATCCTGTGAGAGTGTGTTCATATCTTATAATAATTTCGACCCTTTGCAAAAATGTGAGAAAAAGGAATACAGTAATGCTAACACCCGTTGGCGTTCAATCACATTAACTCAAATGGAATCACACTTAATTAATTATCACTTAATTAATGCTTCAGACAGAAAAACATTTCAGACAACAGTGTTCAGACATTCTTAATGAGTAGTGGATGTGTTTGGTTACTTTGGAATTTTTTCAAGTTATGAATAACATAGATGAAATGGAAAATCTGCGGCAATGCGTTTTTTGTGCTTATAGAGATGTGTTTATGATTAGTTTCACTACTTAGGTTGCTTACGACTTTTTGTGTAATAACGGGAATTCCTGAGGCTATTGAGAAATTGTGTAATTACAAAAATGAATATCATATATAAACTGTATTTTATGTATTATTTCTGCTTTTATATGTATTGCGCGAGAATAATTTTATGGTTACCAATATTGAAGGTTGATTGTGACCGTAATGTTGCACATGAAAGCCTTGCAAATGTATATAATATAATTTTCCTAGTTTGAGCGCAGCTCAAGGACAATAATGTTCCATTGCATACGAAAGTCTCCCGTAAGGGTCTCTCAGTGTATTGTTTTGGCGGGTAAATATGCTCGTGGAATAGTCATTCGGCTTTGCGATACGAACCAGAGAACACGTTAATTTTCCTAATATTTTATTGGATATTAAATATTGACAAGTTTTCTTATGAAAATGATTATCTGCAGGAATATATTATGATGTTGTTTTTTGTGTGTAAACTATATGAGCGTTATTTCATGTATGAGTTATGAAATATATATTAAAATGTGAATTGTTCACATTTGTTTATTGTCATACGTTATAAATGTGTCATCTGGTTGTACGCATATATACCAAAATACAAGCTGCATTTTCAATTTATATCGTTTGTGTTGGTTGTTTATTTAGGAGACGTATAAGGTATAAGGAAAAACAAATATTTAGTGTCAGTGTTTATCGCATTGAATGTGAATATATTTTTCCTTTGATACCCATAACGAAAATTATAGTATTATTTTTTTGCATGAATATAACGATGGTAATCAATAGAAAGAAAAAATAACTTGACAAAAAGACAACACTGCATATTCGTTGTGTCCTTCTCAAATAATACAGTCATAGTAAAGTCATAGTTATTTGAAGAAATTGAAATAAAACAAATTTGCACGAAGCATGATACAAAATACCAAACAGTATCCATAAAAACGTGTAACAATTTAAATATATATATTGACAACAAGCAAGGTTATTATCAATTATGTATACTCATGCCAGTTACCGAATTATATATGGTGGTCATTTGAGTAAAAAAAACGTTTTCAAACAAATACAACTCAGCGCATTGTAAATAAGAATTAGTTTTAATAAATGTAAAAATATGTATGCCCCTCAACATAATTAATTGTTAAGATATACATTCATTAAAAAGTGTCCATTTTCGAAATGTATACACAAATCGATTTAATTCAGACCCATAATCAGTTATCGCACGGAATTTAGAGGGTGTCATTTTGAAAACACATATCTCGGTAAACTACAGCACACTATAGCAAGTGTTACTAGAACTGGTCAATCAGAACATAACAAAATAACATTCCTATGTTCCTACTTTTAAACGTATAAAGCTAATGATTTGTCATGTTTAAAATCAATAGACTTGTATTTACATTTAATATATATACGGGTTTATGACAAATTGCATAGATCGTATTGTAGATAAAGCAATCAAGCAGTCAGACTGAATAAAGAAAACACTAAAGTATTAAGATAAAACAGATCTGACACGAGTTTTCATTTCACATTATATTAAGTAAACGCATTCATAAATTAAAACAAAATCCGAAAATGTACATACATTTGATGTGTGATTGATGTTTTCCATCAGTGATTATAATCCAGTATCAAAATACAGGCAAGAAAATGGGCTTTGTATATACGATTTTCTTCAAGATTCGAATTAAGAGAAGTATCATATGTTCACAGTGTATGTAAATTTTACTCATATTAGAACACAGTCACTATAAATAGTGTATGCTAATTGCATTTTAATACAACACACTCGCGTCGTACTTTGTAAACTTGGCAAACTCAGGTGAACGACACAATCAAAATATGGTTTAACACAAACACTGCTACAGTAAAATAACATGATTTAGTATTGTTTTCATATATAAATGAATACGTCATGGTAAGATTACGAGAACCTGAACGCATTAATGTAGTGCAACGTATATAGACCGAGTTAAATCACACTCTAGATCAGTCATAAAACATAATACAAAACGCAACTTTGCTTTTAAGAAAAATGACTAGTTAAAGGTCCCCTTATTTTCACCAATTAAACTTCCACCATTACAGCACAACAGCAAAAACCATGCAAACAATAATGAACACTCAATGTGAACAATGATATGATGATTATTTTAATTAACACAAGTATGTCCGTGATAAAATCTGGGATCTAAGGTTTTTCACGCCATTCAACATGTTTAAGATGCCATATTTGCAATTTGATATTCGATAGCGGTGACCCCGGCTTTTATGATGTTTATGTCTTATGTGTTGTAGTATGTAACGTTCTATTTTGTATTAGCAATGTGTCACTTGCCGTCAATAAAGGCTATCATGGGTTAATACACATTTATCTAATGATAATTTGTTGTTTAGTTGTATTATTCCTTTATATTAAAGTTACGGTGGCGACCCCAGTGTTAGTATTCTTATGTTAAGTACTTCTTTTGTAATGATATTTATGTTGCGTTGTCCTGTGTTTTTTTTTGTCAAAAGTGCAGTTGCCATTAAGACCTTCTATATGTATTTTATTGAAATAAGTACGTATACAATACCTTCAAGCAAAGTTACCAATACAGACCCATGTGTTACATGTTTGTCTATCCAAACGGTAATGTTATTTACCACACAACATTCATTTAGCAAATTATTTAGAGTAAGCCCATATATCAATTTGATCAGGTTTTCATCCGTTGTAATTTCCCAAAAGCTAGTGATATACCTCATTCACATTAAATGAGTCCTCTTCAAATGACATACATCACACGTGTTAACATTAATTCAACAGAAACAATTAATTTCACTCTTAAATTATGTGAAACTGGCTTGAAAGTGTAAGATGAAAGTTACACAGCTCTAAAAATTATGTTAATTAATTTATTTATGTTCAATAGTATACATAAACATTTTTGGGAGCAAACCAAACATAGTATACAGGTACAAGGCAAAGATTGTATTTATCTACGTTATCTGTGCTTTATTTTAAGGTATTCACCTAAATTTGCAAATCAATGTTATTATTTTACTGACATACATTTGTAGGTAGTAGTTCAAATGTGAGGTTTAAAACAAAACACAAATAACACCGCGGGATTTATGGATAGTGTTCGACTTGACTTCCGTTGAAAAACAATTAAAAAAAAATCAACTTGTTTTTCTATTGTCTAGCGACTATGTTAAAGACTATGTTAAAGACTCAGTAAAGTGCGATTCATCGTATATGTGCTTTATTTTAAGCAATCTATATTAACTGGCATGAAATGCCGTACAAATACGCATGTGTATTGCCCTTTTATATGTATAAACAGTGTTCAATTAGGCAGAAGAGTAACTTTATATAACTCGCATTTTCCAGGAAATATCAAAGAAATGGAAGGTTACTTAGACACGGTCCACTTAAAGACAATTTTATAAACTCCATGCCATTACCATTCACACATGAAGTATCGTCAATATTTGTTACTATCGATACCGTCATGCTTAATAAATTTATTTACGAATAAGCATAGTTAAATTTTTGCTCATATTTTCGTAATTGAATGTGTTACTTGATTCTATTACTAAATTAAGAAAAAAATATTAAATTAAAACAATGGAATTAGTGCCCTTTATTCACTGGTCAATTGAAGCATTAGGGTTGAACATAACACTATAATGTCCACCTATCTGTAAAGCTAATTTTAAAAATATAATTCATGATAGATCTTCACACATTTAATACATTGTTTAACTAACATATCGACAATAGTTAAGCAGTTTCAGCCGTATTTAGAATAATGTCAACATTATGTCAATATCTTTGAATGTTGTGACCAGAAAGATAGATCTAAAGCATGTCAGCATTACGTTACTTCCTCCATCCTACAATCCTATTATTACAAGTGTTGGTGATGCGTAGAATTGCTTCTTGAGGTTGCAATACGAGAGAATTGGACTGTCTGGAAACAAATAAATCAAAGGAAATGGGTAACATGGTGTCGCCTTTATATGACAAAATATCTTCTGCTTTCATTGGAAAATTATAAAATGACAATCACAATCATATAATGATATATATTTATCATAGCAGAACATACTCCTGATTATATTAAGGAGAACTTCCTTCGCTGTTATGGATAATTAGTTTTCCTTGAGTTAAGTGTAAATATGCAACAATTTAAAAACACACATTTTTTTAACTTGATTATTTAAGAAGACAATTGTTCTCGTCTCTTTTTTAAAATATGGCAATTTGTCTTGTTCATTTTCTCAATGAGGTTAATGTTTGTGAATATTTTATTTTTTCTCTAGCCGATACGTACTGTACTAGGCTTTGAATTGTATTATAAAGGTTTCTATTCATTTCTGATGTTGCTATCGTATAAAGTATGTGTGTATCTGATAGGGTATGCGTGCTTAAGCGAACATGTTTAAACAGGAGATTGTGTGTGTTTTATGTGTTGTTGCATCATATGACGAAAATCATTGCTACTAAATGTCATAAGTCTAGGTGCATAATGTCTGACCCAATTACCTATTTATCTAACCATTTCATTTAAGTCCTTTATTCTACTGGTAAATCGTGCCTATACAATTAAAATAGTTTATACCAAAACATATTTTGATTAAAAAAATAAGCGCTTGAGTTGAAATGTATATAGATGTTCGCTTATATGTCATAGTTAAGGTCACCATATCTGCGTTTGTTCATCCCTTTTACTAGTTCAGTTGTACCATTTATATAGGTATTGTACATGCCTAAACGTTCTTTTGCTGATTAATTTATGAAAACGAAGTAAATAACTAAGACTATTATGTAAAAATTTTAATTTACACTTGTGAACTTAGTTAGAGAACGAATTAACCATTGAATAGTATGACCAAAAGCCAAACCCAAAGTAGTGTGTGAACAATCAATTACTCTGTACGGACAGCTTAATACAAAAAACGCCAATGAGAGCAAATCAAAAATATAGCAGACTAAACTGATATAATTTTGTTAATGGTTTCCAAATACTCTTTCCTGCAAAAACAAAATCAATCAACATGACATTATAACAAACTTCCTACCTTTCCATGGTAAAGTTTTTTTTTCTAATTATAATTAAATTGCTTTATGTTAATGTGCGAATGTGTTATCTAGTAAAAAAAGCAAACGAGGTAATTTCATTATTAAATTGGTTTTCGTAATTGACTTTTTTTGGAACTAATAAACTAATAAGGTCTTCTATCTCACTATTGTCTTTATAAAAAAAAACGTTTGACCAAAACAAACAATAGCTTGAACAGGTTTTTATTATTTCCCTATGTGCATTACATGATAACATTAGTTTAGTTAGTATCTCGATTATGACGGTCTCGGTCATTGTAATAATCGAAACTAGAATGACCATACACCGATACCAGGATTATAATGATATACAACAACAGAGTGATTGTGTGTAATTGGTTGCATTTTTAATTCCTTGAACGTATTTTTATCTTACGACAATTCGCGCAAACAACAATTAATACGTTTATCTTGGAGTTATGTATTTCCATAGAAGATGTTCCTTCTACAAAATCAAATGAAAACAAGTTTACTACAACATGATCGCTTAGAATAGCACATATTTTCCTGTTTTAGATACATCTAATTACGACAGCCATTTTAATATCCATGGCTTTCGTCATTTAGAATGTGTATTTGTATCGCGCAGTTTAATGTAAAATTGTTTAAATATCCAATTCGTAGCGGTAATTTAAGAACTATAAATAAGACTCGTGGTGAACTCGTTTGTTTAACGTGCGTTGGTTATTCTTCAATCTTTGCAAAAATAAACACATGGCTTTTATATTAAATAATACAATATCAAACTGCATATTATACCTGAGAAACAAGTTTCAAAAACATGAAGCGATACTCTCCAGACCATGTCTGTAAGTCACGTAAGCCCAATACGACTGCAGAAAAACAAAAGTAAGTATTATTATTAGGTAAGGCATTGCTGAATGTAATATTTCAATATAAGTGTTAATAGGTAGTTATGCATTGTAACTGCACTATTAACAGTCAATGCTCTTTATCTTGACTTCTTGTATTAAATTTCTTTGATTAACATGAATAGTGACATGACATGCATCAAAAGTATATTTCGATTATTATTTTTATATTTACACAGTGTTTCCTGCATAGTATACTGGAAAAATGTTTCGGAACTGTTTTTCACCACCATTTGAACCATAAATACCGATAACAAGACCGGTTTAGTGCACGAAATACGTATATATGATTTCAACTATAAGAAATGTTACCAATGCGAAATACCTAGCACTTGAGTTGTTTATTGAAGATTTCGTTTCCGATAATGTTTATAACAATAGTTGTGTCATAATTGTATTACCGTGTTCTTTTACAATCTGAGTTAATATCGCGTTGATCAAATATTCAGCATGCTATCTAGTGAACATGTTGGCGACTTGATTTAAGTTTACATTTAATGAAAATTGATAGTTCATTTAGCGAGCAGCTGATTTAAAATTGTATTATTGAGATAACGTGAAGTTTAACGCATTTAAGCGTGTTATATTAGTATTTTAAAAGTATGTGATTTTTGGTTAAAACCCGCGGCTCAGCTTGGCCCGTCGCAAGTTATTTAACAATGAAACAACATGTAACGTTTTAAATATGGAATAGACAATCCTTTGAACAGTATTCATATATCAAGTTACCCAATATGTAAATTGAAAGAAATAACTAGGGTAGCCCTCATTGTCTAGATTGTTCAGGAATTCATATTGTCTGAAACACAGTAAGAGCACTCACGTTGTTTTTTGCATTCAAATAGTTCAGTGTTGAAATTAACGTAACTGCTAATTTCTTAATTATTTATAGTTTTAAAAAAAGATATCCCAATTTGGAGTTTTGTTTTGGTTTTCAAAAGGTATTATAATACTAATAAGAAAATTGGAATACGGAAAAATGTTAATTATTATTATAAAACAGTTTTTTGCTTATCCTGAAAATTTTACGGAATATCAGTATCGCTTACTTTTCACATTCAGAAAATGACATTGTTCGCTCATGTCAATTTGGAAAATTTGGTCAAACCATTTTTTTACCAAAAAGGTTATTTTAACAGTTGATGTATGTCAGATTAATAAACACAAAAATGAAAAAAAAATAAAAAGGTATAAAAATGTCAGTTACATGACTAATAACATTCAATACACGAATACAATGGACGCTCTTTTGATCATTTTTTAAATAAAACATGTGAATTATTTTTATAAGACACTGGCGGATTTCATTATCAACTGATGCATGTACTTTAAATGGTTTCCAAAGAATATATTTTAAAGAACAGACAGTTAACAAAGTAATGCAATTTCACTTAAAGAACATTAAAACCTGTGTCACAATTGATAATTTCTAGCTGGAATGTGTGTCTTAAATTGAAACTTATAATTCCACGATCCAATTAAATTCGTTTCTTAAGTATTTTCCTGTAGGCGGAATAACGAATTTTCTTCAAACTCATATTCTCGCTCAATTCAATTTTAAAATCAAGAATTTGAACTTATCTTCTTTTCCATTTCTGTCTGGATTTTGACCTAAATCCGTTCAGCTCTAAATATCAGACACAATCTTTTCACAGAAAAATAATGCGGCGAATAAATGACACTATTATTTCAAGCAAATATCTAGAACATGATGGACATGACTATATATATCAATACATCACAACCAATTGTAACACTCGAAAGCGGCTGTTCCTTTTGCCAAGCACAGTTCAACCAGTTCTATGATTGTCGTCGACAAATGAAAGTGTGGCATTAGAGATAAAAACACCATCATTCTAGCTAAAAACTTTAGCGCGATTTTAACTTCTTGTATTTAATGGATAGTTTGTTTTAAATATTTTTAAACAAGAGCCCATATTTTGCATTTTCAGCAAATGCATGATTTTTGTTAACCGTTTGATATTCAAAAGAGTTGCGACTCGTTCCCAGTAAAGCACACAATATCATTATTTTATTAAACCCGCAAACGAGGAAGTCTCAAGGCTGAAAGAAAAATAGTAATCAAACAATTACGTGTCGCACCGCGTTACTCTTAAATAAACGACTATTTTTGCAACCATGGACCATATGCACATTTATAGCATGAATACTTTGTATAAACTCGTTCATCTTAATGAAACAAATTAAGCAAGACGTGATTTTCAGGAATGTATTCACTTCACAACACAATTATCATGTTGTTGTACCCTTTTTGTCGAATGGAAGACACGCCAATCATTCCGCTAAAAAGTAAATGATCCCACTTCATGTCGTGTGGAAATTGCTGTTAAGAATAAAATTGCATAATCAATTATCAGAAAACAGAAGTGTCCATGACGTTTCCCCGAAATTCTCAAGAACAGATTAGAAGATATATGTGAACAAGTCTTGAATTGGTAATTATTTTCTTCGTGGATCTTCTAATCAGATATACAACAATAACGCGACCAGTCTGGTGTTTTTTTTTTCGTTTTTTTGCGCATACAGTTTGTTATGCATTCAAGGTGTTGATACATGTTTTTATTGCCTAGTTTAAGCCATTAAGCCAACCTACTCCTCCAAATCCCGTGTACATTATATGTGAATGTAATTGAATCCCTCTTTGTTCACAGTTCAGCTACCATAATCAACGGTGAAAAATAATCCGATGTAGAGGAAACAGTGTATTAAATCATTAATACGCGAGCGGAGAGAAAATCTAGTGAACATCAATATTATATATTTGATTATAACACTGATTGCAGTAAACCATCGAGAGACAAACAAACTGAAAAGGCAAGCTCAAAAATGATTGACACTTTAAGTATCACAGTAGATAATTGTGGATTGTTGATTTTAAACTAAGTCTTTAAATTGATGCATCTTTACAGCCACATCCTTTTTTTACATTAACTGTTGTTAAGTGGGCGATTATTGGAATTGTATTAACGAGATTTCTTTATTCTTTCTGTTACTGTTTCGTTGCATGAACAAGATGCGCGTTTACTAGTGAACACTTGGAAAACCTTCCTAATTAATCGGCGCGTTTTACCTGTGCCGCAGATCAATTTGTTTTTACTTGTTAACGGCATTCCTACAAATAAACTTCCAAGTGGGCGTTACTTATGAATGTTTAAACATTCCAGAGAAGCATGATAATATCAAATGCACGTGGGGCTTAAAGTGTGTTAACGGTCAGAGGCAAAATCATTTTGGAAATGGGCGGAGTTAATAAGTGTTATTGGTCAGGATTATAATAACACTTCAAAATATTGGGCAAGCTTCTCCAATATAATTGTGCACTCGTGGCATTGCGCAAAGAATAATTGCCAGTCTTTATTTTCTCTTGAACATCACTTTTCAAAGCAATGTCTTTCAGACGTGCATGTGTGGAAATCAAATCGAGTCATTAACGATATGCTTTCTCAAACATATCTGCAAAATTAGTCTAATGAACGAACACATTTCGTTGATAATGAATTGCAACGTTTTATTTAACCTCTTAAATCTAACCGAATATACGTTCTACGCTGATTTACTGAGGACGTTTTTGTAAAGTAAAAGATTTGAAGAGATTTCCGTTGGTTATTTATGTCTTTTGTTTTTCTACTGTAATATCAAGAACTTGGCTCAATGTTATCATTATTTTACCACACTGACTTATGATGACAAAGAATGAATGATCGAGTGTTGGTGTGGCGTTGTTGGTTGAACTATTCAAGTTCATAGTTTTTGGCATTGCACCGCACTACATGCCAACACGTTCGCTGCTTTATTCACCAATGTGTCAGGAAATTTATTTGAACCAAACTCACATAGACAGGCAAAAAATATGCATACTATCTTATTGTGTTTTTGCATTTATCACGTCATTATTTAATAGAGATTCTATAATTTCATAATAGTTTACAAGTCCTTTTGTTACCAATTTGAATATTAGTCAATTGTAACGATCTTTATATTATTAAGCTTCTGACCGAAATTGATTTCTTGTTAAATCTCTCAAGGGAATATTGACATAAAAATAAAATAAAGAATAAGACGAATAACTTATAGACGAAAATATGTATAACTAATTCATTATTTTCAGAGTATGCAGTTCTTTACAACTATTCAGACAACGTACTTTATTGTATTGTCTGAAAGCAAATGAGCGGGGAATAAAGTTAAGGCAAACCAATATAAAAAAGACAAATACTTTTTTTCCAGTAATACGAAAATCTTGTTTACACAAATACACCTAACGCCGTGAAAGCAAGTGTTTTGCAGCTGATGTAATTATGCAAATGCAATACGTGTTTTCATCAGATGAGTATCAATACAGCATATACAGATGCACTAGTTAGTGCAATGAGGTGCCACATGCCCTTTGACTGTTCAAGTTAGATTTAGAAAATTACATAAAAAAGTATTAGTTGTATTCTAAGCTTTAACCTTACATTTCAACATATGTCTTTGATGTATAAAATTTGTGCAAGGCCTGTTATAAAAAGAAACTTCATTCATTAAAGATAATTCAATTCATTTATGGGAATAGTTCTTTGTGTTACTAAAATAAGTGCTGGAAAAGGAGGCAATCATTTGGCATTGGGTTCTTTGTAAATCTCACAATTTGTTTTAAGATAAGACATATTTTAGTGGCATAAAGATGCATTTTTGAATTTGAACAGCTTTCTGCAAAGAAGTTGCACTTTGTTGTGTGTATTTGACAATTGTATGGATCCATTTTGAGTATACATTTAGTCGTATTTAATGACTTAACCATTTATGTATTTAGTTTGAGTATTTTCATATTAAATTACTCAGCCATGTGCCTCCCTCGCTCTAACCATTCTGGTTCCTGCAAACAATGCATTAACGGTAATATAATATTATATATGTATACTGTTTACAAGTATTTGTAACCGAGCCATATTAAAAGCAATAGCGTAAAACAGTTGCATTGCTCCAATTAGTACTCGTAGTAGGACAAACACATACTGTGACTACATTCAACTGGCTTATACATATCCGACCAAAATAATTTCTTATACAGATAAACAGAACACATTAGCAAGCTGGGTTTTGTAATAAGGCCAACTGGCTATCAACAAACGGGTAAACTGAAAACATGGCTAATATGCTTTTCGACAGTAGGTAAACTGACCTTAAACACACGGTCAACTGACCACAGAAGCGAACTTGCTTTTCCAGATAAAGCCCACTGGCATTTAACATACTACAGAAGCCAACTGGTTATTCCGGATAATGATTAGTGACCTTCGACGTACGGGTAAACTGTCCACAGAAAAAACGTGAATAACTTCATTTCTCTATATCTTTGCTTCTTTACTACTTCTCCAATACATATGACTTTCCTGTTTCATTCATGACCACAGATACAGAGAGGTATACATGCCTTCACAGACACATATGTACAATTATTGTTGGTGACGATTCGGGTTATTGCTAGCGGACAGATTTATATTTGTCTGAGGGTACTAATCACTTACATTACCTATAAGTTATACAATTAGTTGAGTCGTTATGTCATAGTAACCGTATAATTGATAATCACACATGCACAACTTAATAATGTTACTAAATTCTTAATCGGAACCTTTCTGTATTTTACTATTGCACCTTTAGGGAAACATTGTGTCCATAATCAAAATAGTTTTTATCAACAAAACAAGGCAATACAGCTGGTAGATCTAAGGATTGTTATTGATGAGCATATTCACACAGGTTACCAATTTCATTAGTTATTAAAATCCCTTTATTTGTAATCCCGTTCTTGTACGAAGAAACGGAATAACCAAGTCATATTGTACGATTACTTTTGTGTAGCCCGCTCCTCGAAGTATTTCAACAGGTACGAAAAGGTCTTGTTGATATTATTGTGTTTTCAGCCCATGAGCGACACATTGTCCTTATTATCATTATCCGCATCGTTTCCGCGTCAAAAACATATCTCAAACGGTGAATGCATAAATAAATTACGCCAATAGATGCCTTATCGAGGAACCGGTGCATTTTGTTTCGCATTAACTTCTCACCAATATATGTCTTCTTAATAACGTATATCACACAATTAAAACCAGTATTTATTGTAATGCTAATTACTTCATGTTTAATACGATAAGAAAATAAGATGAATTAAAATTATTGAATATTAAGTGAATATCTTTATACAAGTAATGGAATATACAGTTTGTGAAGTCTCTCAAATATAGCGAATTTAAATATACATCCAAAGATGGATTATTCTGAGATATAACTTCGTGTGCTTTATAGTCATAGCATCCGAAATAACTGTGGACGTGTCTTATTCTTTACAAATGTCCTTTGTGCTATTGATATCAGTCAAAACGCGCGTTATAAACGTTCTCCGGTAACCTCATGCAAAACGACGAGCACAAGACAGTATCATTTTATATAGACGTGTATGATAGATTTCGATACAATAGACATCATAAATTGTATAACTGTGGATTGGCTCTTGATATCGAACGGAAGAACAGCGAACCAGTTCTAAGTATAATTTGAGATAGTCCTTGAGAAATGTAAGTTCACTCATACTCGAGTGATTTTAAAATCAGCCTTATTATTTTATTGTACGTGATACTGATAAAACAGGCATACACACAGTTGAATACATTTATTATATTAGCCAGTTCAAAATGTGTTCATTTTTTAAAAGAAATCTCAATATTCTCTATTTCGCTCTCAACCGCCAATATTTGATGTTTTAAGAATAATTTAAATTTCCAGTATTGCATCCGATTGTTTGATTGTTGAAGAAAACTGTATACACCCACATAAAATGGACAGATATATTCGAACCTAAACTCTTCTGATGTATAGAGGAATATAACAGCAACACGGACAGTAACATGAATGAAATACGTTTAGTTAGGTCCAATTACTTTAATTGCAATATTTTGTGTAGCTCTTCGAATGTAGAAATTTACGTACTTACTCTTGAAAATCTCACTTCAGAGCATTCCCTACAAGACAACAAAACTTCCGTCACAATCAAGTAGCGACATTTAATGGAATTTAGTTTCCGACATATCTACAATATATGTGTATTGAATCAGTTTAAAATATATATAATGATTTACATCATTTAAGAAAACTACTTTAATTAAACATTTTCTAAGTGTAACGCAAATTCGCCGAAGATATTTTTTTTTGTAATGTTGTTGACACCTGCATTGATCTTAGTCGCTGTTTTCTATAGATATGTCAACAATGATACTGTGACTATAATCCGTATGACATGACACTGAATATGCATGATACCAAAATGAAGGATCAGTTGATGTTTATATCCAATGTCAATCTTTATTCCAGCACACACGTTACAAGCGTTTAAAATACATTCAGTTCAAACACGTTGTTTGCCAGTTTAAAAAAACGGAGGAACAAACACTTGAACCAAAACAACAAAAAAAGCTAAGAACTCTTGAGTATAAAACGTTTAGTGTTGTTTATTTATCACTTAAACAAAATTATGTTGATTTTGTTTCAGTTTTACAAGTTTCTGTTTTTGTATTTTGTATTGTATTATCAGACCTATGTTACGTGTAATATTACCTTATTGTAACAATCTACATTAAATAAGCGTCAGCATCTCAAGGAAAAATATGTTTACTGCATTCTACAAAGTAATACTGACATCCTGACAAATTAATGCATGTAATATGTATGTCGTAAATAACGCTTTGACAGACAACCTAACATTTATTTGTCTGGAAGAAACTGAGCGTTAACAATAATAGCATAAGACCTCTCCAATGCAAATTAACATACACAATCGTACATTTTTGCAGTCAACAAATGGAACCTTACGATTTTCTTACGCCAAGATGCGCAAAGATTTGTATTCATCCTGATTGTATATACATATTGATATTAAAAAAATCTACACAAAAACAGTAATGTTCGAGTGATAAGGGCTTTATCTTTAACACAAATACGCTTTTTAAACAAGTGTTTTGTACTACTGTTGATATAACTTATACAAGCCATATGTGTTTGCATCACAATTGTACTATAAATACTGCACTTAAAAAAATATATTAAGGGGTGTTGCGGCAGTTTATTTAACCGAGGATATATTTATGGCAACACCGATGCTATTATCACAACCCAATAGTTGTGTAATCAGAATCATCACACATTTATGACCGAGTAGGTTCATAATAGGTACTCAGTGGTTCGATCCCAGGTGCGGTTAACTTTTTTTTTATTCTTTTTTTCTTTCTTTTATTTCACTCTTGTTTTCCTGGAGCTCTTTAGTCCTGTTGTTTACATTAATCAAATTAAAGCATTTAATCACAAACTTCAAAACATACCGAAATCTGTCAACAAGTCCCTGTTATGGATGATTAAGGTCGAGTTTGATACTCTATGGTCTTATGTTTGTGATTAAATATTGTATTAGTGTTGTGTTTTAGTAAGCCGTTGTGATCCCAATTAAGATTGTAAACAATCTTAAATGTTTATGCATATCTCTAACAGTCTATGTACCGGTACTTGGGTTTCGCCTAATTGCTTTTTTTAAGGAAATTTGACATAGACGGTAGGGATAGTTAAACAAGAAAATCTCTGTTAAAAGTGCGGTGACCCCCCTTTTTTATTTTTGTTTTATAATAACAATACGTAGATGAACATATTTGAGCAGTTTCGCAAAAAGTTTTTAGATAGAACTTTTTTAAATTCCATTTTTGTGTTAAAATATTAAAAAAAAATACGTTTTTTTGGATGACATAAAAATTAAAAAAAATAAAATTTCTTAAAATTTAACTTGTGTTCTCCATTGTTTTGGTAGTTTGTGGTTTAATTAAATGGTAAATGATATATATTAGCTATATAATATCAATATGTTGCCAATTTCATAGGTTATTAATCATTTTTATGCAATTAGAGATTTTTCAGTTTTAATGAAAAAGTACATGTTATATAATGGTGAATAAAATCAAAACAAGACCGGTTACCCTATGTTTTCATTTCATTTTTCATATAGTATTTGTATGTAGTACTTGAATATAAATTTTGAGCAAAAGTAATTAGATGGAAAAAATCAGCAAAACTGCAGCAACACCCCTTAAGTTTAAGATGAAAATGCTTTTTCAAACATTGCGTTCATATTCTAGGGATACAAGACCATGTTTCCATTGTGAATAATTATAATACTAATGTTTCACAGTAATATAAACACGCATGCCATTTCCTTTACATAATCGATATTTGTCAGCGTCATTATTGAATATTGTAACGTTAAAAGTAAAATTTCAACATAATCACATACTCATAAGACATGTGTGTATACTTTTTTTTTGTAATGTAAATATTAAAGGTGTGTGGTATGGTGTTATACTTAAATGTCCTCTAAATAGATAAACCTATATGTATTGTCAATGAACTCTTTTTCTACATATTTACATATGTTTTAGCGTATAAGCCCATGTTTCTATGTTCTTTGCTCATTGACATTGAGTTGTGTTCAGAAAACAAAAATAAAACATTTGTAGTATTTGCATGACTTATTCGAAATCACAGACATATGGCAACAACTCTAAGTCATAATCCGTTTACCATATGTATATGTGCTTGCCATACGGGATAAACAATGGAATATCTAACATTCTTTTCTTCTTAATACTTTTTGTTCATTAAAATAACAATTACACTATAAGTATCAAACACTATGTGATTTAATTCCTTGTAACTGCCTGTTACATGTGTATAAATGTTTGTTTCCAGCTATTATGACAATATCTTTGTCAGTAGGAATATGCAAGCACGTTTATCTTTAAATAGAATAATGCACCTTTTTAACACATTGGCATATGTATCAAAACGTTATCAACAAATGTATTTAAACCATGATGTACTTTTATGTCTGTCAGAATCAGTTTTCCTCAAACCGGTTTCGATACCGTGTAAAATGCGACTTTGCGATATTCTTTGATTGGTTCATTATCCGTTCCAAATAAGTAGTGGTTGCTGAATTCGCCAATTCCCTTCTCGTGGGATTTAGGGACTATAACAAGACAACACACTATACAATCAAATACACTTGTCGATAAAACTATGATATTTGTCGCATATTTGTATCGTTCTGGTGTATTCCCGTGTTGGAAACTTGAAACCTCAATAACACAAAAACAAAACGCCATGATGCGTTGACAGAAATCTGCTACCATAAAGGTGTAATTGTTCCACAATACGTATTAGTCTTCTACCGGGTTTACCTGAGAAGAATGTAGGGTTACTCAATGTTCGTTATGTTTGTCTTTTCAGACGTCTGTCCATCCGGCAATTCATCAAAATGTACTAAGGATACTTTGATGAAACTTGGTATACTTATACAAAGGAATTAGGTCGCCTTGGCGTAATGGATATTGGGTCCGTTTAGCGATCGGAATGTCATTGGTTCGATCCCCACTGTGGGAGCGTTTCTTCAGATCTCCCCCATAGACACCAAGTACTAGTACTAGTCTCAGGAAACGGACTCGAGAGCATTTCAAATAAGCCTAGGGCTTTTGAAGCAATTAAGCTAAAATAAATAGGTTTAAATTAAAATGGAATGTAAGTGTGTTGTAATATCCGTTTTTTCAACTGAAGTCAAATACCATGTCTTTGCAACTATAAATAGAACACAACGGTATAGACATAAATCATAAATTATATAACATAAATATTGGTATGAACATTCGTCGTTTAAACCTTTCTCTTTTCACCTCCCTATGCATCTGTCCGTCAGCCCGTCCGTTTGCAACTCAGATTTCATTCGATATCGAAAAAAAGTAATGAACTTACTTGATTAAATTCATGCTTAAAACTGGCAATGTGGGGATTATGCATAACTTCTTCTTTTCCCCCAGATGATTAAGGCCATAATCAAGAAAGTAGGTATACAAATGAATAGCAACGTTACGACAATATGTAAAACCTTTTTTATGACTTATAGTCTGAACAATTCGAAACAAAAACAAATCGTTATACGACTGTGCTAAATGAAATATCTTTCATAATTAAACGTAACACGTGCACAGATAAAGAGCAACGTGAAGATAATGCACAATTTAACTGGTTTTGACAAGATCGATAGTGGACCCGTGTATTGCATGCACTTGATGAAGTGTTTCAGTTCTATCCACATCACATCGTAAAGGCTTACTTTAACGCTTTATAAGAACCGTTAACACTGCGGTGATCTTTAAAGACCCGCTGTTTTTAATTGGATTGTTCGTCTGCAAAACCATATATATTCTTTTATCAAACGTCCCGTCGGAACCACGCAACCAAAGTATTTCTTTTAAAAACACTCCCAGGCTTGGTTGAATATGTTTCGAATGTATTCGCGTATAAACATCAATCTTGATCCAACCTAACTGATTCGTGTGTGTTTTTTATATAAATAAGCATAATATAAGCCAAGAGATTCAAACTGATAAATATAAGATTAAGATATTCACGTTCGAAATTCGTTTGGCGGTTTGAAACAATATTTGCATAAGTTCGTATTGATACGTCTGTTTTTTTCCTATATTGGAGAGGTTGCTTGACATCTAATACGAGAACATAATAGAAATTCATGAAACATGCCAAACTCAGTCTAGCAAGTTCGAAATAAGATCGATGTGAATGCAATATTTAAGGCTGTATGCATGTAGAGTTCATATTGATTGCAGCCGCTTTAAATGTGTTAAGACTTATTTCGACTAAGCGCTGCATCGTTCGTCATTCAAAAATGCTATAAACACGTATTAACTCTACAAGTATCAAAGCGTAAAATTTTGTTATTGCTTGGATAAAGTATATTATAAAATAAGATTTACAAACAAGAAGCTACGCATTAAATTGTATTTGTAAACAGTATTTTTGTGACGTTTGTCAAAAAACGTTAATACGCAATATTATTTGTTTTAATAATATTTCTGTCTTGGCCTACAACAGGATAATTGCATAGTAAGCTAGAAGCTTACATAACCTCTAAAATGATGTTATTAATACACAAAACATATGAGACTATCAAGCTAGGTCAATGGTCTACGTAATAATAGTACAATTACTCAAAGCAGCGAAATCCACATTTCTATATTCAAAACATCCGAATATTGATCAAAGTTTTATAACATTTTGTAAACAATATCTGTTGATCACGTCCTAGTGAATCAGCTATAAACGTGGCAAATTTGGAAATGTGGAACAATAATTCGCGGGAACTCAATTTAGTGTTGAAACCCGCCTTAAATCGTACTTGGAAACAGTATTTAAGAACCGCTCTTGGTTATCACGTATTATTTCACTTGAGGCTCGTATTGGTATTTACATTTTACATATTCATTTCTCACTTGTATTCTTTTACTAAGTGCGACTATTTATAGTTACGAATTGATATTAGCTTGATTGGGATTTTATATCAATGGTATTATAATATCGTTAGTTTTACAGGACTAATGTGTATGTGAATAACAATGAATGATTTATTCTCTTCTCGTGTAAGACAATTTCTATATTTAATAAGAAGTGTTCAAAGCATGATATAATTCTACGAACAATGGAAAAACAATTCGAGAAAACGCGCCCAGATTAAATACCATATTAGCAAGGTCATAAAGACGCCAAGCCTTACAACTGTAATACAAGAGATCATAGTCACCAGCGGGTTAGATGTGTTTTGAATTTATTGCTTGTTGCTACATGATGTTCCGTGGCGCGCATGAATACATTACCAACTGGATAAACCTTGTTTAAAAAAATTACTTCGAGATAGGTACATTTATCTGGTCAACCCTACGCGCTACCGTCTGGGTCAAAAGTACATACACGCATACTGTTTGACCGCGGTTTTATTTTGTAATGATACCTGTTTGAATACAACGACATTTATACAAAACTGATATTTTTTAAGACCGAAGTAAATATTTGCCAAGAAGGCGCATTGTATGAATTAATGTTATTAGTCTTAGTTTTAATTATAGGACTGACAAAATGTGACCGCTGTAAAAGTTCTATGACATGTCTCACTATTGTTTTTACTATTTAATGACTACGATCATTTATTTATCTGAAAAAAAAAACACAACTATATCCGCATGAGAGTGTTTATGCTTTGATATAAACCATATTTATGACCTTTTTGTTTATAACATGACATTCTTTTAACTTAAATTCACGTTAACATAGTACACTCAATATAATGAAAATAACAGATTATTGTGATTTTAATTTTGAATTTATATAAAGACCGCCCAACATAATACGTGTATTTCAGTAGTAACAAATGTCTTATACAATTAGGAGCAGGTCACGAAAATTGTATTTCCGCCACATTTGTTGTATGTCATATACAGTTCAATTACGCATGTATTCACACTGGAAAACATTATTGAAAAGAACATTTCTTTGCCTAGAGGAATCTTCCCTGTTTAGAGAAATGTAAGCTGTAGTGATAAAGGGACGGAAATTTTTAAAGCACTCTTTGTTTGATTAATTTATTCTACAATTTCCGTTTATTGCATCCGCTTTTCAAGAAGCTATACTTATGGAAACGCCGTACGAGGGCGTTTTGGAATGAGATACAGATTTCGAAATAGACGTTACTGACCGACTGAATTCGTTTGAGTTTAGCTTTTTTTATATGATTATTGTAAGGTACACATTTTACCTTCGTGTGGTATTAGTTTAGGCACAAGCTTTGACTTAAACTGTATAATAATTAAGAGGAATATTTCAACCCGGAAATCAGGTCTCGTCACTATCCAATTGTTCTTGATTTTACACAAACTTTAAATCCAGGATTTGCAAACTTAGTTTTTAATTGAAAATCATCTTCACGGTAATTGTCTACACGAGACTTAATAAATTCAACGCAACTCAAACATAAACAAAAATAAACCCGAATTGACTTCATTGAAATGCTCACTGCGAGCCATACGGATTTTAAACTTGTTTACAAGTAAGTATTCGCCATTTAATTGATATTACCTTCAACCGTACTTTTTTTTCTACAAAATGAATGAATGAATACTTTCCAAACAAACATCAAGTTCACAGAGATCGAAGCGTAGACTAAAATCGCTTTAAATACATGAACTTCATTTCTAAATAAGTGGTGATGTACTTAAAACTTAAAAACTCTTAATTTAAACATAGAAGCATATTCTTATAACATACTTATATCTCAGCGTCTGCCCTTAATAGATTTGTTGCTGTATACCTTAAGGGAACATTGACGAACTGACATACAAAAGAATAATTCAAGCCTATTCAAACAACATAGTAAATTGTGTGTTAAAAGATGTGCGTGTGTCGAAATAATTGCGAGCCTATCAAATAAGGTAACAAAGATGTTCAAGTTAAAAAAGCTGTTCTCTGTGTTAAATGTGTTCAGCAAACGCAACATTAACACTGTGATTAAAGCGGTCGGATGTTATTTCTATTTTAAGAAAGGCACTACACTGTACTACTACTACGACTACTACTAGCACTTCTACAACTATTAATACTACTACTACTACTACTACTACTACTACTACTACTACTACTACTACTACTACTACTACTACTACTACTACTACTACTACTACTACTACTACTACTACTACTACTACTAC
>VMBQ01000219.1:311670-336193 GCA_007657795.1 Dreissena rostriformis
TATATATATATATAATATGGAGCTAAAGACAAGCTCATACATTTATATAATAATTTATATTTAGTCCTTTAAATGCGGTTAATACTAACACAAAACATAACCATTTACTTACTAATTTAAATATAAGACTGTGAACTTTTAAAGAATTCACATTAGTTCGTTCTTTAATTATCCGCAATTGTTTTTCATTGCTGTCGCGATTTATTAAATAGGCCGCACAATTAGACTTGACTTCATTAAAGCGTTTTTTTAGTTGTATTATTGATACAAATCCATGTGCTTATTCGTTTCCTAAATCTGTGACATATAATTCGAAAACCCATTGCAACTAACAGATTTATCATTTGAAGTTTTGACGAAAACCTTAAAAAAATCGTGGTAATATGTGTATCAAGTACTATCAAAATAGTCACCGGTGAATGAGCGTGAAGCGCATACTGAGGTAGATTTAAGTAGTTTCCTAAATCAGTGTAAATCTCTATCGAAGTCATTTATTGGTATATTAGACTCATTCTGTAGACATGGCTGAGAAAATGTCATAATACAATCTCATAATTGCGGCCACTTGTGACGTGTAACAACGTGTCTCTATGTCTAAAACTTGATGTTTAATGGAATACTTTATCCGTTTATTTTGTAACAGTATATATATATATATACTATATGTGTTTCCTGTTAAACTGTTTGTAATAGCTATTTTACTTTAATACAGAAATGATGTATTAAGAATCAGATTACCATTGTATAAAAGAAAATAACGTTCTTCGCCGATTCACAACAATACCAAAGAATTAAGTATTCTCTGATACTGTCTGTTTAGTTGGTTAATGGTTTAAAATGAATGTCTGAAGTCAAAGGAAGGATTTATTTCTGTGTATAGTATGTTATCATGTGAGTGTTATCGTTGTTTCGGGCGTCAACATCATTGATTTTATTTACTTGTATGCCACTAAGAACATCGCATTCAATCAATGAAGAAGACAAATAAATAAGTTGCTTTATTAATTTTTTTTTTTTTTAAATCGAATATATTTTCATTAATACTATGCTTACGAAACAAAACGCACCAATGTTCCACTTAAGTCTGATCCCCGGTTGCAAATACTCCTTGCACAAACCAAACATATGACTGATGTAATAATTTGCGTACAGCTTTGCATAAGACAAACAGATAGTTTATCCAATAATATTTTTTTTTTAGAAATATATGTGAACCAACTTTATATAACGAAGTTTTTGTTCAATGAGCGACCTGATTTTGCTTAAATCGATAGCAATGAATATATTTGTTCCGCGGTGTTTCAGACATGCAGTCGGAGCAGAAACGAAATTAAGGATTTGTTTTAATACAACTATAAAACTTATCAATAAATATAGATCAAAGAAACACCACAATATATATGAAATATAATTTGACATTACTTTCACCAAGTAAAATAAACACAGTTCACACAAGTTTTGTAAATCCTGTATACACTTCCTATTTACATGAATTGGTGTTTTTTAATTTAATAAAATTATGTTTTCGGTTATGGTCTATAGAAGGGTTTATCCGCCCGTATGTGCCGTATATGCCCGTATATGCCCGTATATGCATGCTTCATCGCAACCTTCGTGTTGTATTTACTAGCGTATTGGTTCTGCTGCATGTTAAATGAATTTGAATTTATTGCATATGCTGTCCAAACAATTTATCGATCATGCGTTGTAATATTAATTTTCAAAACCTTCCATGAGTATCGCTTCTTTTGGCGTGCACATTTTTACACATACTGCTTGCTTACTGCAACATTGAGAGGATTATTCGTGCTACATTTTTTATATTTATTTTCGTTATTTGCCTCGTGCATTTGATTTAATTGCAAGTAAATGTAGCGCATGATTTCAGGCCTCGTGGATCTCTCTTGCATGGTTGTACGTTATTATATCGCAGGGAACCAATACACAATTTGATATATTCGGCAAATTACTACTTATGGGTGACCGAGATTCGTTGGTTTCCCGGTTGTAGACTAATATTGTAAAACGTCGATTTTGGTTTCCGAGTCGGTTTTGACGAATGTACATTGTGAATAGAGATAAGCTCGTTTCCAATAGTTATTTAATAAAGGATATTATCGTTTGGGGAATTGATAAACGAGCGATGACAATCGATTCTCATTTGTTGGTGAGCATCTATCTAACCAATGTTGTAATGATGGATCAACGCATAAGATTGATACGCAAGTATTAAAAGGACGGAATGGCGAGCGGAAATGTTGACGTACAATCACGTGACACTGTGCGTTATTTGCGTGTGCGATTGAGTGTAAGTGCGTTTGTGTTACGCTTGTGCTTGTGCGTTTTTTGAAGTTGAATATAGAAATGACTACGACAATTGCCATCCCCATTGCCGTATATATTTAAGTAAATTGTTAAAACTGTTATAGTTAACACGTTATTGTACGTTTTTAGTTGGTGCTACTAGTTGTTCCACTGTGTATACCTCTGGACAACAAGGCCAACAAACACGCGTTGTGATGCTAGAGCGGCAACGATATCACAATATGAGAGTGCGATATCACAATGCGGGATACATCGTCGGATACCTACGTTCGACCCATTCCGCTACTCTCCATTCATCGAATACTCGAGTATACGATAGTCGCATCGAATCTCCGCACTTTCAAACTGCTGATTACAAGGGCGAGAACGCAAAGGCACGATGCGAAGGCTTGAGATTCAGATGGGACAATGAATTATCGCATCATGCTGTTGTGTTATCGCATCGTGATCTTGAAATGTAATGTCTACCATGTTTAATCACGATGCGCGATTGCTAAAATTCGATACGAAATCGCGATATTAATATCACAATGACAATAACGAGATAGCAACAACAGATTACGAGGGCATGATAATACGATGCGATATTTCTATCTTAGTTCGTCATTTTGCATCGTGATACAATGTTCTCGCAATGTCTCCCCACGCCTGTATTACAAAGATTGAGAAAGCGAAATAACGAATGACCCTTAAGGAAGATTGTATAAGTGTTGAACATAGTAAAGTGTGTTCTAAATCTTAGACCGCAATAAACTGAACAAATGAACATATTTTGATAATGTTGTAAATTGTCATTTAAAATTAAGTGTTCATACAATTTAAATGTTTATTTAAATATACTCAATGTATTACTTACATTTACACTACTGGTATGTTCAAGGACAAGCAATATATGAAACAATATTCGTTCAATGAAGACAATTACAGCACCTTGGCATTTATATTTCATGCATAGAACAGAACACGGATACTATACCATACATATACAATAAGGACAATATAACACAGCAACATATTGTGTAAATTATGCAAAGTTAAATAGTTGGTTGCATTAGACAGAATAATTATAATGAAATATATACGGGGCAAGGGGTAATTCCAATAAGTTGTTTTTATGTATTACTAGTTTATTCGGAAAAGCTGCATAATAAAAAAACTTTGGCCATTTACAGCAATTTACCATTTAAACATTTGATGGGTAAAATATTATTTTTACATCGGACGAGTGGTTATCGAACATAAGGCGAAACGTTATTGGAGCGTTAATGCATTTACAGCCATAACTACGTGCATACTTAAACAAGCGCTGAGCAACTACGTTTGTTAAATTCAAAATACCTCTATCTACACAATTTTGCGCAATATGATACTCCACAACTGATATATGAGCGTTGGACAACAGCTCTGAAAAACAAGTAAGCATATACCATTTCCATTGTATGAAATCTCAACATAACGTTACAGGAAATCGTTAGTGCCGTGACCGGACAGATGGAGAATGGAATCGAATGGCTAGCATAGAAAATGATCATTTACTTACCAAGACGCTCGTTAATATTGATTTACAGAGGACAAAAAGGTCTGTTTCTTTGCCGTTTCCCGTCGGCCGTACCACACAAGCGTAGAGGCACTAATGAACAATATATATTTAGAAAATTATTATACTGCACTCTTAGATGTGAATAACTTACTGCTCATCAAATTTGAAATGTGTTTTCAAGTGGTTAAGAAGACTTGACTTAAACATCTGTTCACACGAATAACCGTGTATTAACACGTAAATTGTAAACACAATGTAACGATACTATATTTTCAAATACTCCAAAACGGCATCGTTATGAAATTATAAAAACAGCTCAAATTCGTTATAGTTAAGACCAACTTATATTTATATATCAATATATGCAATTTTGTTTATGCGGACATTTTATCTTTTTACCTTTAACCTTTAAATTTTAAAGACACTTATCGAATGATTATGCATTATAATTAAATTGGACACGATTGCTGTTATATTTTATTCAAACTTATGCAAATTGACATTTAAAAGATACATGTAAATATCAAAATAATTGTCGTATTTAAAAACCTAAAGAATATACATAAAATTAAGTACTGGTGCAACTTCATTATGGAGTTGCATCAATTACCGATCTTACTTACGAGGTAGCGCTAAGGATTGGAAGTAAACAAACTAACGATTAAGAAATGATACGGTTTTATATTGGGCTTTTATAAACAAATCTTGCCTTTGTTAAACAAAACTATACAATGTGATGCTATTCAGCGAAGATAAACTCATCCCCAAATGCACATAAACATACAACCACATCGCATTTGGAATCGTAAGGACCTTTATAACTTGTGACCTGGTGGAATTTAAAAAGCAAATCGATGATTTTGCCTGTGTGAATAATAAATCCCCCTCAATTAATTAATAAATGCAATCAAAAAGTCGCTTTTAAAATAAATACATTTTGAATATCCATAATATGTATCAATGAGTGTGATTTTAATTCCGACAAGCCTAGAATGAACCGTGTCAAAGCGGGAACCTTTTATAGATTATACACGAGAAAGCATCTGAGGAAATTACAAGTTTGTATTTATAACAGTATATTGAAAACAGGAGGCAAATTATACACACTCTTTTATCCAACAACATTAGTGTTTCGACAAACTTACGAGTATATATAATTAAAGCCCAGAAAAGAATGCAGTGCATGCTCGTATATCATCAATGTTTTTCAAAGAAAAAGACTTGTATTTAAGTGGATCGATATAATTTGAAAACAAAATATATATTTACTTACGTTTATGTTTATGTTTGGAACATTTCAGGTCGGACCATAAAGACCTCGTGAAGAGGCCGGTAGGACCCGTAAATAAACTCTGATTCAAAAAAAATATGTTTGGAACCACTTCGTGCGAATGAAATACAATTGTATGTTAGCTAGTGGACTTACTCAATTTACTCCAAAAGCATTGCATGGTTTTGAATGTTTAGCACTTATGCAAATAGTACTTGCAATTTCTTCATTATTCGACGTTTATAGTGCTGTTTTTTTTTACTTTAGTTCATAAGATTTCCATCCAAATATGTTTCTCACACAATGTGTGCGTGTTTTGTAAGTGTTTTTTGACAGGGGCTTTAATATTATTTGCCACTGTATTTGGTACGTCTTTTGAAGTCATTTGACTGTAGGTGTGCTTATATTTCTCGTCCATTTACTGGCGGATTGCCTTTGATTCCGTAATCAGAAAATTCCATACAAAGGCATATTATCATTTAATTGTATAAGTAAGCATGACTTACTCTTCATTAAACAAAGTCTTATCAGTTTCCATCCAAGCCAGTTATCATTAAATGTGGACCCGGGAATTGTGTGAATAGAGGCGAGGATCTCCATCAGTAGAACGTTTTCATACCAAGCCATTGTATTCGTATTTGTTTGAGATTATCAGATTACTGGTACTCGTAAAACAAATTAAACATTGTAATAGTGTGTCCCTAGTGATTTTGTTTCGCACGTACAAATCACTCCGCTTGACAAAGGCGATACGAAACGTTATAACAATGACATATTTATCGCTGAGGGTATGTCTCTTCGGCAACATAATAGTTGTATCTTTGATTTGCAGCCGTATCTGAGAAGAATCTGACAAATGGACATCCGCTGTGATTTGCATTGCAATGTTTTCGATAATAATAACGCAATACCAGATTGAATGTGATAATAACGGCTATGTGCAATGTGTTTGATCATAGAATACAACTGCATCATAAAGCACGTTAGGACAGGGTCGCTATTGATAAGTTCCTTATGTGCAGTAAAGTAGTTAGACGGATATATTTGTGATCAATTAATAAGAATATTTGATACAATGTGGTGTAGACATGTTATGTAAATTAATGCCATGCAATTAATCATAATTAATAACAACACAAAATACATGTAGTACCCGCATTAAATCAATTTCACCTCTAGAAATATTCCCCAGTGAATGTGCATATATAAATTTTAAATACCATTCGGTTATGTATAAACCATTACACTTATGTATATAAACAATTAAGACTAAATAGCACAGCCCATGTAGGAGCTATAAATTCAAGTTATGAACAAAACACGCATTAAATCCAATAAGTTAAAATTCGAATGTGTTTTTAGTTTGCCTTTTTTAAAGATATTCTTCGTTCTCCCTGTACTCCCTGAATGTATAATAAGTTTGAAAAGCCAAACTATGCTCAATTATTTATTCATTCATTGCAATCGAAAGCCAAATGGCGTTTCTTGTATAAGAGCTAGATATAAATGTCATTAGTTCTCTCTTTCTATGAATGTACATCAGGGCCAGATCAGTTCTAAAAACATACCAAGCTTCATCAACCAAGCTTACGTTCTTATTGAGTTATTGCATGATCCAGATTTAATTTATGAATTATTTCTGTAACCATAGCATCTTAAGCCATACCAACCCCAATTCGTGTCTGACGAAAACAAAACTGAAATAAAGTACATATTCCAAATATTGCCCTCTATCTACACAAGCTATACCAATTTCATTAATTTTGCCATTAACAAAGCACTGTCATGGAAGTACTTTGTCAAATTGTGCATACAACCTGTCAAAACATTTCATTAAGTTGATTGGCAAGAATGGGACTATGGCATTTTCCATTTGTGTTATAAATTATATGTTGTGTCTGCGAATAAGATCCTGTTCAATTTGCTGCATTGGCAAATTGCAGAAGATGTTTAGTCAAACGGTTGTCAGTTAATGACATCCTAATTCAATTATATATAAAAGAATATGCTCTCTTTAGAACGTTGTGGGTACAGCTGTTCAAATATGTTCGTGTTGATTTAATTGCATATAAGTTGTTTATTAACAAACGTTTTATTAAATATTACACAAAAGCAAGAAAAAATATTTAATTAGCAAAGTACATGTTTTGTTTAATTATCAATGAAAGGCGTTAACAATGTTTTATAATTATACCAATTTCAACTGATGAATAACCATCATTTAAGCGAGATTGTTTTGTACATGTTTCTTAGGCAGGAATGTTTTTTTGCTTGTTTGAATATATAATGTACACATTCTGCTGTAAACTTAGGACAACATAGCTTTTTTAAATGTCAATTTGAGAAGCTGTGAATAAGCCCACTTACGTTCTTCTTTCAATATATTACTTTTAACATGTATTGCAACTATAAACTTTTTGGAAAACTGTATTTCCTTTGTATTTGTTACTCAGATACGTTTAATGCTAATGGACTGCCATATCGACGTGAATCTTTTCGCTGATTCGGTCGCAGTTCGAAATTGTAATGACATTCAACTTAAAGTGACAGTTCGCGAATATACATATGGGCAGAATAGCAAGAAAACGTGTTTTTATTGAGGATATCACTGAAAATCCGGTTGAAATCGGTTGAAAAAAAAACAATATAACGATTTTTATTTTGGGGTCGAGTACGGTAAAGTACGAAAACGACATTATTACTATTTATGATTCGACACCTGGCTTCAAACCTAAACAAACAAAATGGCAGATACAATAGGTAGCTAACCAAATATCTTAATATACCTTGTTATGTTATAGCTTCTAAAAAATCCTTGGCTTGACATGATTTACCCAAATTGTCCAATTAAAATATACATACAAAACTGAAAACGGAATTACTGGCAGTTCTAGGTCATTTAATTTTGTTTTTCACGATTAGGCTACATATGGCAATAGGAAAAAACAGTCATGTCTACACATGGTTACAGAATATATCGCAAACTATAAATGATCGTATTCGTAACTTCGGTATTTTTTAATATTTCCTGTAGGCTGAACAATGTTCCTCTTTGATACTAATATTCCCGTTGTATCCAATTTTGATCTGACGTATTTGAACTAATCTTCCTGTTAATCCTATAAGTATCGATATATTTTCCAAGAAGCGTACTCTTTTCTTTTTTAACTGTACAGAAATAAACCGACGTTTGTATCGCAAATGGTATTTCAATATCAACATATTTCCTTAAAGAAGAATTGTTAAGTGCAATTTATATTTAGTGTAAAGCCATCCGAGGCCTTCGTGCACTATATATATTGAGTAAAAATTAACGTATTATATAATGTATACGCGGTGTTAAGTATTTCTTTAAATAAAATGTCAATTATGCTTTGAAATAGATATATCATAATTAAACGATAATAGTTTGAATCAGTCCTCATTCAAACTTTATTTCTGTAAAGAGGACTTGAGTACGGCTAAAATGTTTATGTTTTAAAATTTCAACATATACGTTATCTGTTATTTGACCGATTAAATGTTGTTACAAACTAATAAAATATTCATGTTCAACGCTGAGCAAATATTGAAAATGATCTTAGAGCAAAATCAGTATAACTGATTATTTGGTTTTAACTTGTTCACAATCCACAGAATGACATAGATATAAAACAACAAAATAACTTACTAAGAAACAAGGTTTGTCCCAATAGGATGACATATGCCCCCTTGTTCCACATTTTTCGAAACCTAAACGCTCACTTTAAAGTTTAAGTGTGACGGAATTTCAGACGGACGGACGGACGGACGGACAGACGGACAGTGCGATCACTATATGCCCACCTTCGGGACATAAAAAAGTATACACAACAAACTGAAAAAGTAAATTAGCGTCCTTATCGCTAAATGCTTTTGTAATAGCATAAATCAGAGCTAACAAACGGTTATTGGAAGAATACATGTCTAAAATTGTTAACTATATCATCTACAGATTTATTATTCGTCCTTGTAAATTCATTTTAATATTCCATTGGGAATGAACAAAGGTTCCCCCTGATACTAAAATCTCTATTTCTTTTGTAACAACAGCATTTGAACTTCTTTTCACTTAAATCAATTCGTGGTAATAACTGTTCCCAAAAGCGCAGACTTTCCTTAGTAAACATGAAACACAATAAATTGCTTTTTATATTCCACTTAGATTAACAGCATAGGTTTTTGAGACGTGGGTTTTCCTTCTGGAGATCGCGATGGTTGCCAACAAATCGTGTTTTATTTTTCAATATTTATTGAGACTAGACTGAATGTTTGTTGTTATCATATTCGATAAATTAAATTTAAATGAACTTAAATTACCTTACGAAGGCATCATCCGACCTACTGAGACGATGTTAGTGAAAACAACTACATTTTTTGCCTGATCAAGTCATCATTTCATAGGATTTATGTTCATTTCATTTCTGGTAAAAACACAAAACAGCATGTCTTATCTACGTGAAAAGTCGACTGTAATGGTGTTTTGGGATTATTGAAGGGGAATATCGACATTATTTCCACGTAAATTATGACTTGCATTCCGGACCTGAATGAATTAAAATGCCCGACGGTAACTTTCAGATAATGTCGATCGGACTGTTATTGAATAAAGATATTAAAGTATGATTAAAGTATGATTGTGGTATAGACTTGTTTTCGAAAATAAGTTTTACATTATTAAACCATTTTTTTTTATACGGGTTTCTTATAGAAACACAGGCAAAAGTAAATGGGTAACATTGCAAACAAATAGGGATATCAATTGAACAAATGAGCATAAGGAATGTACTTTATAAAGAACGTTAGGGAAACATTTACGGTAATTTTAAATGACCGATTTACAAACGTGTATGAAAGGCTAACTGCTGTACTGGATTAGGACAAAACGTGTGTAGCTTAATGTATTTTTTAAATATTACATAATGTGATAAGTCATTTGTTGAATAAGAACAAGAAATGCCATGGTATCAACAAAGACGTTTGCTTAGTATAGTTATATATTATATTGTAGATATAACATGGTATTAACTTATTTAGAAGGGCGTTAGGGTAAGCTCCCTTGACATTAATCGTTCAATGTTTGCAATTGTAATGTCTGGAATAAAAGGTGATCACGTGATAAGCAACAGCTTTACATATCTGCTAGGGGTACGTCATGGAAATGGGGAATACGTGTCCTCTTTTCCTTTTTATTAATGTATAATATATACACACAATTAACCTTCATCACGAAAGAAAAACTTATCAAACCATGCGCTGTTTTATTCATGGCAACGAATCAATTGACAAACAATCAGGCTAATGGATGTAGAAGATGATAATTGGTCTTGCTGCGTGTTCATTTGTTCACTTTTTTTCAATTTGTTGATTTATTATGACCAATAGTGGACCAGCATAAGTGGCACTGTCGATACTGCATGTGCAAGGTTCCTAAAAAGTTCTGTAAGGTGCATACAACGAGTTATACATTGGCAACTTTTATTTGTAAAATCTCGCTCAATAAAAATAATGCTACCTGTCATAAATAGTAACGAAAAAATATTCACCTATATGTAAAGCAAATGTAAACTATGTTCCAACAAAAGCAGATAAACCTTCGAACGATATATTATGCACAACTATAGTAGCAATGATGAACGAGTATTATTGTTAAAGATAACTTTACTATACATACACAGTGTGTTCGACTCAACTAAACAGGGACCTTATGCTTTGATAATATGTTTTCCTTTATCTATTTCTTCACTGACTTTATAAGTATATTGTCGTAGTTCTGTAATAACGTGTAGCTCTGTACGCCCGACGTTTGCGCAAAAGTTAATTTTAAGCGGTATTGGAATTGTGTTTACTTAACTGACACTGGAATATAAAGACATTTGATATCTGCAAATAATGCTGGCTCAATGTCTACGTCGTTCACGTTGAGTTCGGTGGATGATCCTCTTACCGGACGTATGGGGTTCCCTCCGGGCACTTGAAGATGGTCCCAGAAAACGACACCATTTAAAAATTTAACACCTATCATACACAATCAAAATATGCAATTATATTTAAACATTCCTCTCAACGTCCGTGAGTATGTAACGAATAAATATGGAAGGATTGCTGGAACACATTCCGGTAACACTCCTTATCCTCACATTCGAAATACACCTAATCATCCTTTGTCTTGTCTGTCCGGATGTTTACACAGATGAAGTATGATGTTATTAGATTGCCCATCCTTCCCATCCTTCCCAACATAGGTTTGAGGTAGCGAGATATTTGCAGGAATCCCTACCTTCATTCCCACCGATCATCGTCAAGTTGAAATATGGCGTCTTTACAGTAGCTCTATAGCAGTTGTCCCAAAAGGCTTGCCGCTTGAAGCAGAATATTTTGCTGAAAGTGTACAACCCAATTATTCTGGCCTATTGTTTGTCGATACAGGCATAGTTTTTTTAACACACTTTCCGTCTATTAAGTGGTACAGACATGTTTTAATTTATTTACTTCTCGACGACCTCTATTGAATATGTGTAAATGACATTTGGAGGAATATGCAATTTGTGTCCAACCTTGTCCGTTTTTTGTGTCGTTGAATATGAAACGTTTTAATGAGATTTCAAGTATGGGGAACGGAACAAACTATTTGGAGTTGATTTTTATACATTTTATTATAAAAGAACGTTTGAAATAGAGTGACATAATAAGTAAGTGTTTAAACTTGTTTAAGGTACGAAGGGAAACCATTTACAACGTGTTCACCTTTTCGAACCGAGAGAACAAATAAACATGCACCACTGTTTATCTCAAGGCTGGCGGCTTTGTCAATAAAGGCATAATGGTAGCATACAAATTGAATGGAACATATAACTAATCCAGATATTCACGTTTGACATAGGTTTCGCGTTCGGTCACAGTATTTAATTTGATTCTTATGGATACGTCTGTGATTTTACCCATCGGGAATGTCGCTATAATATTAAACGACTAGAAAATGTAAATGGCAGCATTGTTCAGGCTTGTTCTTATTACAAAAAATGTTGATGCAAAACTGCAAAATCATGATATTTGCAATAGCAATATGTTGTATTATTGTATTTAATTAATAAGAAATTGATTACACGACTTAAATATATTACTAAAGAGGGATAACAATACAAGTTTCAGTTCCTAAACATTTTCTGGATTTTCATTATCCGTATATTCATTATCTTCAATGCATTTGACAGTTTTATTTTTTATTTGCAATGCCTCTGATTAATAAAAGGGTTTCGTTTTTAGGCAGGCAAAATATCAATAAACATGCTCAATTATTATTTTGACTCCTCTAGTTGAACTGCTACAGCAGAATTACTGTCGATCGTCTATCACACCAGCAAACACTGAATCAGGCAAGCAAACCAAAGTAAATAATGCTTACTTAAGCACATTGATGTTTCAAACTCTTCACACTTGGCGTTCATATACTTATGCATGCCTTGACTAAACAATATGAAGGTGAAGGCGGTGGCCCTATTTATCTTCATAGATGTGTTTGTCTTCGAATCATTGATTTAGTTTGCTGTATTGTTTTGGGGGACTTTAAATATAATACAAATAATAACTGCGTGGTATAAACACGAGTGTAACTTCTTACACCCTTAATATTATTTCAAACTTTGAATTTATAGCAGGTATTCAAGTGGTATGGCTATAATGTTTCCATCACTGAGTTCGTCCGACAATACGTAATGTCCAAATTACTAAGTTCACCTCGTTACCTGCTCATAAAAGACAAAGCACTAATTTGGCGCTCAAAGTTACTTGTATTAGATTGTGAAAATATATTGAAACTCTACTCAAAACAATATGATTACAAAAACATCGAATCATTTTTAAACTGTAAAAATAGTAAAGTGATTCAAGAAGAAAAAGAACACCAAGACAAATTCAATTTTACAACATTTCAGGTATAAATATGGAAACATTCGCACCTGTTTTAAAATATTTGGAAATGTCACATACGATATGTTGTCAAATATAGAGTGTTCGTCCAAATCATTTAGGCATATGTTGTGGATGCTAAGCCTTTTTGTGCTCATTATCCACTACATGTGAACAGAAAATGCCCGTTTCCTGTAGCAAAAACATTTCGCTTGAACATGCGATCAGCCTGGTTTAATTCTTTAATCTAAAAGCAGCATGAATATAATGACGCTATTAATCCATTTTAGAAATAAAGCAGCACGTACACCTTGCAATTATCAGTAGAATGCATACGAATTGTTCACAAGATTGTTTGTAGTGTTATTATTGTATGTATGTTTTGTTCGGCTTGGATGGATGAAAACATCACAAGATTAAAAACAAAACAAAACTACTATATTGTAGTGACAAAGTACATGAATAAATATTTGTATTAAATCTTATGAGAACGGACGTCAATTGTGATAAGAACTGAGATTGTCAAATAACCAAGGGTATCACTGCAAACGAAGGATATCATGTCAATGCTGAAACGTCACTTACAGTGTGTTATAAAAAGTACTGGGAACAACACGCATTATACAATTTTAAAGACGTCTGTTTCAATTATAACACATCCATATTTCATATAGGAATGAATAATGAAACTCCCGAATTAAATCGTTTTGCCATCCAATAGTCCGATATTTAAGGCAAGTAAACAGGTGCCTACACACCACAGTCAAATACATACAGCATGCCAGTCAACATAAAACAATACTTGGGTTACTTGGACTTATTTATTTATTGTTTTATAGCTTTTTTCCAGATAAATTGACATTTTAAGAATTGGCTATTGCATACTACATGTAACATTGACACACACACGATTCCGTTCCTAAGAAAACGGTGCAAGAACCAAACGAACTTTAATATTAAGAACCCTTTCAGCAGCGAAAGATAGTTGGCGATCATGTTAAGGTCAGACCAATCTTTTCAGACGATCTTATCTCATAGAATCCACTTGACTTTAAGAATTTAATGTTCTGAATAAGCCTTTAATAAAACTTACTCAAACACTTCATAAAATAAGTATTCCTAAATGATTACATTATACTTGGACTATCATCAGTAGAATGACAATTTGTAAACGCGAACATATTTTTTTTTCAGACAAATGTTCAACAGTTTGATGGAATAATTGCGAGCCATTATGACGCTTAAATAGAAGTACAAACATGATTTAAGAAGAAGTTTTAATTTTATTTTCACACGAATTTGGTTTATGGGCAGCGTGTGCAGCAAATTAGGTATACCAAAATACATGTATCAGTAGCCAAGCAGTATCCCGTATGTTATGATTCATGTCAAAAACTTATAAGTATAGTTCATAATCTCGTTGTCGTGATCTATTGGTACAAGCATATGATAGCTTCATGTATATGTAAAGCGCAATATATCAGAGACCTGACATCAACCAGATTGTTTCCTAATGTCTCAATAATACTTACGCATCGCCAGACGACATGATATAAAGGAATATGTATTCCAAGACAGAAATATCAGTATAAGTCTATTTAATATCCATTATCAATGCGATAATCGGGCGCCCATTCAGACAATCTCATAAATCCAATTGTCATGAGGAAAAGTTGACCACCGGGGAAATCAAGCTTAATCCTTCAAATGAGAGGCCATCTATAAATGCGTTAAGAAACACCCAAACAGCTGTTCTTGTAACCTATACAATGAACATAGTTCAATATCGAGATATGTTTCAACAATATATATTCCCATTGGCATGTGTATATACAGACAATATGTCAGATTTAAAGTTCACCTAATTCGTGATACGTGTATTGTCCAGTTACAAAATCGTTTTTGCTTGTTAATTAAACATGGTATTTGTACTAAGCTTTACAATGTAAATAGTTTTGGTAGTATCCTATATCGATCGATTACTATTCAAACCACATGAATAATGCCTGAAACATATTTCTCTTATATATGTCTTATACGAGAAGGATGTTCACAGACTTGTATTAATGCAATTCCGTAAATAAGGATTATTTTTGAAACTTGGCGACAATTTTAAGCAAGAGTATCACAGATTCATTCATTATTATACAGTGTTTTATATGTGTTGTATATGTGTATTATTATTCAATATAGCAGATTCACTTTTTTTTCAATAATTAGGGGACACAGCGATGCAAAGATTTTGTAAACACTTGTCTGTAATTTCGATCATGCTAATTTATAACACCATGTTTTAATTGATTTGCTTAAATGCACGATTCGTTGTTGTGTCCAAAGGTACTTTTACAAATCAGGGAATTTATATATTTGAGCATATATCAATATACTGTATATGTCGATAGTACGTGCTAGTACTACACCTTGTTAATGTGCATGTTATGTAGACATGAAGGATAATTTAGAAAATACTAGATCATTGTCTTTATACAATTTTGGCGCAGTGGTAGCGCATTACCCTTTGCTTCCAGGTGTCCCGGGTTCGGATTAGGAAAAATGCAATACTTTTTAATTCAACTTGTTTTCTACCTATAATAATTAGTAAATGCGTTGAAAAACATTATATATTTGTGTAAATATGCTTAAGAACATTTTACCAAAAAATACAAAAATCTGTGAAAAAGCTTATTTAACAAATGTTCAATTTAAGAGTTATACCTCGCATGTATTCAGTGTTTTGAAATTCCCCTAATTAAATTAATTCGCATCGGGTTTTAAAATGAAACTATTTTTTCTAGAACTTACTATTTTGCGAAATCCAAAATAATCTCATTTCTGGAAATGCATTTTCGCATATATCAATGCATACATGTTTATGACTGTAATAAGGCAAGAGCCTTATTTCCCAGAACAGAAAGCAGCTTGAATTAATTCTGCTCTGGCCGAAAATACGAATATTTTTGTATCCCACTTCAAGACCAACCCACCAAAATTTCCACCACCTGATTGTTTAGGGGATTCGGAGTCGGTAAAATATTGTCTGCGATCAGATTGTAACAAACATTGTCGTGAGTATATAAATCGTGAGGAATCGTATATATCCGGTCCGTGCACGATAAAACAGAAGTTCGTAATACGATTTGTTAAATAACAAAATCATGAAATTGAGCAACAATATGACATTTGGAGATATTGTTAGGGGGGATACTTTCGTTGTCGAAGGTACTGGATATAAAGAACATCAATATATATTAAAGTCAGATGTCTAGTTCAGTCATGACAAGTTTAGTTATTTACTTTAGTTATTTTGACATGACACACTTGTATAGTGATGTTTTTAACAATCTATTCCATTTGAAATCAAGTCTGTAGTACACGTACGTAGTAGTCAAGTACTGAATCTTACACAAATGTATATTATTTACAGCATTCTTCAAATACAAAATTTAAATGGAAAAAAAACAATTATTTCCCTACCTACACAGCCTTATTTGGCATTTGCCGGGAGGAGGTAACACACACATTTTTATTTTCGACATGTGTTAAATAACTGAGCGGAAATACATTAGACAGTCTGGGTTTTAACAACCATCAAGACCCTGTTCTGCGTTGACCATTGGATCTAATAGGTCGTCTGAACAAATTCCTGTTTCCCCATTTAAACTAGATACTGTACTTGAACATATATTTCTTTCCCTGGCTTGATTTCTCGACAAGCACTCCAGTGTAAGTGTTACACTTTGTGTTTAAGAAACAAAACCATATGTCGATTTAGGTCAGATGAGTTACTGTTTTGTTTACGAATTTGAGTCGTTGAAAGCAATAATAATGGCTTACCGAACATATGCTGTGCTGCCTTATGGCAAAAAATAAACAAGGATGTTCCTTCGGTTTCAGGTAATACATACTCATAATGTAACTACATAATCGATATCGTTTACGGCTAAAGTTGGTATCGCCATTTTGCAGAATTTACCACTTGCGCCATTAGAAATACTTTCTGTATAAATCCAGGAAAACTTGTTATTAACTGCGATTCATTGAAACTAAGGTTGAATTGAACATAATTGTAAGAGCATTTGTATAAAATATACGAGAACAGAACAAATGACCTCGTTATGTATAAGTGGCCATCATATTCCTAAGGAGCATGCACAATAATGAGTTAGTTCATATTTTGTCTCTTCCTGTCAAATATTATAATCGTAATGTAGTAAGTTGAAGGTAGATAAGAGAACTTTCTTTTTTAATTATAATGATGCAATTAATGTGCTGAACAAATGTTATCAAAATAAATGTATGAGAACAAAAACATGTTAAAAGGTACATACGAACATGATATTTCATCTCAATGTTTACAACAATGTCTATATTTTAACCTATAATATTTTTATTTCTTTCAAGTATTCACAGAACATGTTGTTTTTTTTTTAATGTTATAGGGGTTAAGGAAGAAATGTCGTTTTAAAAAAGGTTCACGCAGCACGCATGCACAAACTGACGCTCGACGGACAAGACGGTATGTCGTGACCTGCTTTAAAGGGACACTACTTAAAAATTAAAAGATACTTTAAATTGTGTTACACTTGACATTGAGTCTACAATTCATAATCAAGGTGTATTTTTATTTTTATTTTGGTGGCTTAACCTTTAACGGATATATTGGAAACGGACGTAAATCTTAAACACCCTAGAAGTTTTAATGAAAAGTTAGATGTCACATTATATTTTTGTAAAACAACCTTACAAGATGGTTTTCAGACTTTATCGCAATCGCACGGCAAAGAAAACTAAATGTAAAAGGCCGATAATATAAATGTTATATGAATTCTATTTACGTGGAGAAATACAACATTTGTGAATTCTTCCGTTTTTAATATTTTCAATATGAAATTCTGCAATTTCGTAGAAATATATTATATTTTTTGCAAGATTATTTTTTCTGATAAAACAATATAATATCGTTATTGTAACTACAAGTTAGTAAGTATGTATAGTCTTAAATGGAATTGATAACCACAATTCATAGTATTCCTCCATGTGCAACGTCCACATCTTAAAGTTGTATTCAGCGATGAGATAAACATAGTGCCTACATCACAAGTAGAACGGGAACAGTCATAGTTTTTATTAAATGGTGAAGCGTTTTAAATGTTTATATTATTCATCGCGTGGTCATCCATTCGATCGGGTGTCGAACAGTTTTTGCTGACTGACATCAAACTTGAGCCGGCGATTGGTGCGATTGTTATGTTACCGCGAATGTACATTCAATTATTTTAAAGAAGAATGCAAGTAGATCAGCCGACGTGCGAAGTCTGTAGGTGCACAGCCTCATGCCAAAACATTATCTACAGTTCGCTCGGCTCCATGCTTTGTAAATGCTGCCTAGAAGAATGTCATGACTGTTACTTCTAGTTGAGATTGATTAACTGTTTCAGTTGATGTTCATTTCAATACAAAGGGTGATTCTGATCTGGAATATTGGATATTTTTCGAAATGTACACATTTTGTTCTGCAGTTATTTCTTTTGACTGTTTTCGAATATTAACTTTGTTTTTCCAGAACGTTTTAACATTAATCAACATACACAATTTAAAAAAAAAACACACATTACAGTAATACGTTTACCCGATAATTGCAAATCTGGTAAGTATCGTTGGGGGAAATATCTTCCCCCACTCTATAGGGCACGACGAATCTGTGACTGTCTAAACGACATAAATAAAGTTAACCTGGTTCGCAATTAACAGACATTGTATGAGATTTACTAGTATAACTGAAAACTATTCAGTGCTCTCGAATTCGTCTACAAATTCTAAATTGGAAACTATGCGCAACTATTTCGGTAGAAGTGTGTCTTCTGGAATGGCCTTACATCATGACAATGTATATCGTGATACAAATATATCACATATTTAATTAATTTAATCTCCAAAATTTGTGACATATAGTTAGAAAACCCCAGACAGCTTAATTATTTTTAATTTTCGAAGGGAAATTTATTGTGCGCATTTTAACGCGTGTCTCATCTATTGACTAAATTCTCACAAGAGAATAAGCGTGGGACTTGCATAAAGTTAGATTTAAGTAGTTTCCTGAAACGGTCTAAATTATTATGGAAGTCATGCAATGGTACATAAGACACGTTTAGTAGATTTAGTCAGATTTAAGTAATTTTCTAAAACGGTGTCTATCATTAAGGAATCAATGAATATGTTCATTAAACACGTTTTTGTAAATTTGTCTGAGAGAATGTACTTACAAACGCATCCGTTTTACTTTATAAAACGCCTGTTGGTTGGTCTAGAATGCTATATTAAAAGCAATAGTATTTCTGTGTTTTGTATAAACTGTTGAAAAAATGAAATTTTGTTTATGACAAAATAGTTCGGTTAAAAAAAAGATAAATAACCTTCTCTTCTAGGTCTTTTTGTTATTGATTTTGAACACGATTTTGTTTGTTTTAACGTTTGTGGGGTTTGTATAATGATTAACCTCAATCATACCAGCCCTTGAACTTATGATAGTTTTGGATCGTAAACTTATTTCCTAAAAAATCTCAAATGAGTGAGTCAGGAAATGATCATCAACACGCCAATCTCGTTAATAATGTATTTATTTGCAAAGAGCAATACATCTCCAGTTCTGTTTATGTTAACTTGCTTTGTCGCCCGTAAAACCTATCAGTTTCTGTTTTACGAGTTGTTCAGGTTTTGGCACAAAACTATCGAGGCCATATCGACCAAATGCGTTTATTGAAGCAAGTCGTGAACGCTGTAATGAACTGGATTCGCGAGAAAATGCCCTCATTTGGTCCTTCAAGAGCCCTGATTTTATTGTGTCTCGATGGTAATTCTGAACACAATTTCTATCACAGATACAGTGGAGATAGGGATTTTGTTCCGAAAATAAGGGATTACTAACGGATGAATATTTTTAGGGATTAATCTCTAATATTCCGTTTTTTTTAAGGATTACTCTCTAAAAATCCACTATAGGGGGTTTAAGGGATTGTTTTGGTTGAAAACGGATTATTTGGGATTGTTATGGCTAAATATGGATGCTGCACTATGAGCATGCGTACGGGTTAAAAGGCGGAGTTTAGAATGTGAGCTTTTGCTAATACTGCGCATGCGTAGGGCTAAACAGGCGGAGTTGTTATCACGAACACATTAAAGCAAATATCTATAAATAAACAAAGAAACATCCATTCAGACCAAAAGAAAGTATCGGGAATTAGCGCAGCGAAAACCAGATCTATATCACGTGACATCAGTCGGGCAGCCGCCAATCTCACTCTGTTATCTGGCGGTATCATGCTCTACGGACGCTTGTCTCCCCGTTTGATTCCAATACACAACATTTTATAACTTTGCGCAATAGAACTTAACACGTTGAAAAACATGAAAAAGTTTCGATATTTATAGTATCGTTTATCAATAAAACGTCATTTTAAAATAAAACATAATACATTTTAGATTTGAAAAAATAGGAGTCTCTCAACCAACATAAAGTTATAATACGTAATAATGGTATTTAAGGCGGAGTTATGTATGATACGATTGCCATGCATATGTGGTTAGACAGTATATAAATACGTTAGCTGTTGTTTTAACATACCGACGTGAACATTGCCTTGCTTGAATTCAAAACAAAATAACAATAGTTCAATACCAAAATGGGTCGTTTTTAATGCATGTGACGTCGCGTCAGATGTTGGCGTACAACGCTATGTTTTGGCATTTTCCCGGCTAAATCAGTCTGCTTAAATCTTTCAAGGAAACACAATCTCACCATTCTTATATCAAAATAAAGTATATCATGTCCTTTTCACAAATAATGTGTTGATGAATTCATATCGTACCAGACTAGCAATATATTTACATCTTTAATAATGAAGAACGTTGCGAAAACGTTGCGTAAGATGTAACAAAATGCTCCAAAGCATCATGCACATCATTCGTTTAGACGTAACAAGTACTTGTTCACACACATGCAACTTATTTTATAAAATGTATTTTTAAGGATGGCGTGGTGTGACATTTATCCTCATTAACTCATTGAGACGTCTTAGATGTTGTACGATATCTTTTGTTTTAACGAAACCTCAGAAAAGACACTAATTTGGCTAGATAATGTAAATAAATCGCATATTATGTTTGTTGTTTAGTTTTAATAAGTTCGAAAGCAATATATTTCTTGTATAAATGATACTTTCATTTACACCAGTATTAATCAAGTTTCGTAAAGCCCGCTGGTAGAAAGCTAAAGCAGCCACAATGCTCGAGTGTATGAGCGTGCTGGCGTCTCGACGTGCGAGCTGACCCGGTCTGTACAAATGCCATTCATTATGCATTTTCAATATAACTTACAAACAAGTTGATAATCATAAGACGAAGTGTTGAGTGCAACACCCGTCATTCTACCTCTAAGGTCAATGCCACACTTTAAGGTCTACATTAAAATTTGGCATATATGGATTGTCCAAATTGTAACTTTGTCATTCAACACACAAGTTAATAATTAAGTATCATATTAATTGTCACCGCAAAAAAGGTGTCCTAGGGGAAATAACTGGACAATAATATAACTCTTTTTAACTGTATTTATCAATAACCAATGTTTGTTTATGACATTAAAATTCATTTGTGAGTCTTTCGCTTTATGCCAATCACATAAGTATAGATAACTGCATATTACTTTCTTGTGTTACAATGGTTCTATGAACTATATAAACTGTCAAAACATATTCTGAATACGGTAACAAATAGCGTCCTTACCCAGGTTTTTCAAGCCTGTGTTTGCTTCATTGCAATATAATCTAACAGCGTTTGACCTTTGGCACTCGATTTAATAATATAATGACATATAAATGTGTACTGAACATACCTCGTTTTGTTTAGTCTAAAGGTCAATTGCGGTAGAGTTAGCATATTTATCTGTTAAACACTAAATGAAAACATCAAATACATAAACACTCACCGACGTTGGAAGGCGCTTAAGCTCATTCAAGCTTAATTTGTAAATGTTTTTATACCGACATAATGCAAATATTGTGGCATTAGAGAACAGCATATCGTCGTCATCATGACGTTGGCGGTTTTTTAAGTAGTAAGGCAATATACTTCCTAGTATAACACAAGATCATTACTTAGGTTTAAAGGGACATGTTCACGTTTTGGTAACTTGACGAAATTGAAAACAAAATCAGATTTGAAAATGTTCGTTGTAGTTATGCTATTTGCGAGGAAACAATTATACTGAACATGTTACCGCGAATGATTGTACATACAATTATTTAAAAAAAAGAATGCAAGTAGATCGGCGGCCGTGCGAAGTCAGTAGGTGCACAGGCTGATAAAATTGCGATATCTGTATTAGGTTCGGCTCAATGCTTTGTAAATGTTTCATAGAAGATATTCATTACTGTTACTTCTAGTTGAATATGATAAACTGTTTTAAGTGGTTATTATTAACAATTCAAAGGGGGATTCTGATCTGGAAAGTTGGATATTTTCCTAAATGTACACATGTTTTTATATAATTTTTTCTTTTGTCTGTTTTAAAACATAAACTTTATTTTGCGACAGCGTTCTTTACATTAACAAGCAAACAACATAAAAAACATTTACATAACACGTTTAATATTTGGGTCAATATTCCCCCAGTCAAAAGAGCACAACGAATCTGCCACTGTCTAAATGACATAAATAAAGTTATTCTGGTTCGAAATTAATAAAAACTGTAATATATTTCCTCTGCAAACTCGAAATTGTACTAAGATCTCCACATTCTGTGATATATAATTAGAAAATCCCAGACAGCTCAATTATTTAGAATCCATAAATGGTTTCATTAGGCTTGTTTTGTTCATATGTCTGGGAGGATGTCCTTAATTTCGATTTACTTAAGGATGACAATGTTTTACTTTCTTTCCTATAGTATTTATTTTTTTGCAATAAGTTTTGTTTTACAATATATCGATCTGGCTTGTAAAAATACCGTTCTTGTATATGCGTTTACAGTCATAGAACGATTTTTTATGACTTTTGCAGCTTTGGTCAAACCATAAAGATTTGCGTATATTTCGCGGTTTTGCACCTCTAAATTTAGAGTACGTCCATGTAGTTAGCCGGATAACTTGTGATCAATATATTAATACGGATGATGTTAGATGTTTGTTGACACGTTGTTAACAGTATACAGCATATTATTTTCTAGTAATTGATTGTAACGAAACAGTTTCATTAAAATATACATACTGTATTCGTGTTTTCATGCAAACAAGCACAACGGTGAATAATATACAATATATTTTAATCACATTATCTTTACAATCGTAAGTATGTATCCATAGAAACAGTGTACACATTCTCGTTAAAAACCAAAAATGTCTGACTGTGACTTTGAAACCACATTTAACAGAAATGGTTTTAATATTTCAATTCAAATAACGACCATAATTATATACAGTGGGGTTAGGGGTTTGTTCCGGGGTTAATCTCTTAAGAATCCCTAAAAAATAACCCTCATTAAGCAGATGTTTGGAGATTAATCCGTTTTAACCCAGTTTCATCCGAATTCATCTGTATTTAACCTTTTCCAGCGGTTGTTGATGAATTGCGATTAATTAATCCCTTTAAGAGATGAATTCATCGCAAGGGGTGAATTCATCCCTAAAAGAGGTGAATTCACCGCAATTCAGTGCAAGCGGTAAATTATCACCTTCAAGGTTTAATTAATCTATACCATGTCAGCAATGAATTGGGATGAAAAGGCAGAGTTAATCAGTGACGTAAACGAGTAGGTGGGGCGTAAACAGCTATTTTTAGATGAGAATTTAAGTTCGTCGGTTTCATGCATAATACAATTTATGTTATTATGCTGCATACAGCATAGTGTTAAATAGCCGAAAAGACACGTCATTTGTGAACACAACAAAGATTTTTTTGCATTAACACCCAGGATTCGAAAACGAAAATGTGCGTGTTTTTAACACTGTACAGGTAGGATTATAAGTGATATTTGCCGTGCTGCAACAAAGATTCGTGTCATTGCGGCAACCGATATTTCAGTCAAGTGATAAAGATGAATGGCGCATCTTATCATGATTATCTTATCTACACGTGTGCCGGCATGTGGTGTCATTAGCATACCAGTACACGATCTTTATCCAAACTGAAATCCACTTTGAAGAGAATGCAGTTAAGCCTCTATCGCAGATTTGTATTCAAACTGTGTATTGTCTTGCAAATAGTATTTATCCGCTATAAGTAAAAGCAGAATAAATAAATGGGTTTTCTGTTTACAGTTCAATCCAAAAATTACACTTATTTAGAAAATATAATAAAGAAATAAATCAGTTCAGGAATATTGAGAAAATTGCCGGAACAGTTAAATACCAATTAATCAATTTGTTTCTAACAAGTACAGTAGAGTTAGCGATTGTGTTCCGCAAGGT